>JALMQS010000087.1:12108336-12555515 GCA_024734495.1 Forficula auricularia
ATGTGGGATCCAGCCAAGCCAACTTGCCCTGGTCCTACACACCATGACACCGCCCTGATTCCAGCCACCTCGCGCCTCCGTCAATCTGAGCAGCAGCCTGGCAGATTTTACCAGGCAACGCACTGCCAAGTTTCAGTAGGATTTCCACGCAGCCCCCAAGTAAGCAAGCAATCCCCCAGTGGCTCCACCACCCCAATCTGCACCCGTTCAACCCCCTCCAGCGAAGAGCTAGCTTTCCCCTCGAGTTGCGCACGCACGCCCCCTCACGCTACAAGTCAAAATCGTCGCCGCACGACCAGCTAGTCCCTGATTGGCCATAATAACAAATGCGCTGATTGGCCGAAATAAGGACCTATCATCAGGAGCCCCAGATATCAACGCGGCCTCTATAAAGATCGTCTCCCAAGTTGAAGACAGGCAGTTACGATTTCCCCTCCGACACGAACAGTTCATCCATCAGTTCAGTTCAGTTTAGTTCAGTTCATCAAGTATATGTTTACCGAAGATTTAACCAGCAAGTTTCAAGAAGTATTTTTCTACTCAAGATACACGAACATCTCCAGTTTTATTTCTACATTTATAAAGCATTTTGTTATATTATTATTATCGAAAAGCATTTAATAAACCATTATTATTGAAAATACTTCTGTCTTTCTTCAGGCAACGCACTGCCAAGTTTCAGTAGGATTTCCACGCAGCCCCCCAAGTAACCAAGCGATCCCGCGGCTCCACCACCCCAATCTGCACCCGTTCAACCCCCTCCAGCGAAGAGCCAGCTTCCCTCGAGTTGCGCACGCACGCCCCCTCACGCTACAAGTCAAAATCGTCGCCGCACGACCAGCTAGTCCCTGATTGGCCATAATAACAAATGCGCTGATTGGCCGAAATAAGGACCTATCATCAGGAGCCCCAGATATCAACGCGGCCTCTATAAAGATCGTCTCCCAAGTTGAAGACAGGCAGTTACGATTTCCCCTCCGACACGAACAGTTCATCCATCAGTTCAGTTCAGTTTAGTTCAGTTCATCAAGTATATGTTTACCGAAGATTTAACCAGCAAGTTTCAAGAAGTATTTTTCTACTCAAGATACACGAACATCTCCAGTTTTATTTCTACATTTATAAAGCATTTTGTTATATTATTATTATCGAAAAGCATTTAATAAACCATTATTATTGAAAATACTTGTGTCTTTCTTCACCTGGTTTAAGCCACCTAGAATAATCCCTACATTAATGGGGGCTCAGAGCCGGGATTTGAAGAGCCAAAGACCAGAGTGAAGAAAGCGAGCTCGACAAATGCTACATTTTTGAAAGCTCGACTCAGAGATGTGAAGAACCACAAGCAAAGAAAAGACCAGGATTGAGAAGCCAAGTCAAAAACTCCACAAGTTCTGGGAATTCAAGCCAGAATTGCGGAGCAAAGAATTTAAAGGAAGACACGACACGATTTAAACTTCACAAGTTCGGGGGATTCAAGCCTGAATTGTGAAGGGAAGAATTTTGAAGAAAAACGAAGACACGATTTGGCTACTTATCCAGGATTTAAGTTAAGGGTTCTTAACAACTTTGGCCAAACGCAAGAAGATTCAAGAAAGAAGATTAAAGAAAAACGAAGAAAGAATATTTAAGAAAAAAGAAGCAAAGAAGAAAGAACACTTACGAAGAAAGAATATTTAAGAAGAAAGAAAAAGATGAAAATTCCAAAGATGACACTTACACTGAACGACATTCCTGAAATCTCCAAAAGAATTACCAATGCAGACTTCCCATATATAAAGATTCTATACAAAATTTTATACAACGAAGAAGCACACTCAAAAAGCCGATCTCAAGTAAGAAAATTTAAAAATTACTGCATTTGATCCTTCCATGAAAGAATACCAAAAGTTTCTAAACCAAATCGACCTAATGTTTGATCTACAACCAATTGCTAAAATATTGGGCCTACCTCAAAGAAGAAAAGATGAACTTATAAAAGCGATTCCTGAAGCTCTTTCCAATCTAGAAAAGCTTAAGAAATCTCTAGAAGAAGAAGATGATGAAAACGAACAAGAAGAAGATGAAAATTTCCCAACTCCTTTCAGCTACCAAGACCTCAAAAACGAAATTAAATTATTTGATGGTAAAACTTATTCAATTACCAAATGGATCCGAGATATTGAAGATAAAGCCACTTTAATAAAACTGACCGAAATACAAAAGCTAACCCTTGCAAGAATTCGCCTGACCGGAATTGCCAAAACTTTTTATGAAAATTCACCTAATAAATCTTGGAACCAGCTTAAAGAAATCATGAAGAAAATGTTCTCTTCAAGAACAGACCCCACAGAAACTCAAATAAAACCAGATAACAGACCTACCCTAAACAAAACGAAGATAAAAACAGCTAACGAAAATAATGAAGAAAAACTATTAACTAAGAAAGAAAACGAAAAAATCAAAGAAGCCGAACCCGAACAAATGAAAACCGAAGAAGCCCAGCTGATGAACATTAATGAAAAAGATGAACTCACCAATAACAGACCCAGCCTAAACCAGAAACAAGTAAACGAGTCCAGACCAGAAGAAAAAGAAAAAGTAAACGACTCCAGACCAGAAGAAAATGAAAATTGCATATATGAAAAATTTGAAGAAAAAGAAAAATCAAATGATGTAAATGAAAATTTTGACGAAAATGAAGAAAAGAAAATCGACTCGAAGACAGACGAGAAATATGAAAATGAACCAGAAGAAGCAAAATCTAAAGATGCACCTGAAATTGACAAAAAACCCGAAACACCACTTGAAGACAAAGATCAAGAAAGAGCTACTCAAGATGAAAAAAGAATCAAAGAAGTTGAAGAAAGAATCCAGGAAAATAAAGAAATAATCTCAGAAAATAAAGAAAATTCACATGAAAACTCCGAAGATAAAGAAAATAAACGAAACGATGGCAAAATCACCAATCTTGACGACCACCAAAATTCAACGAAAAATGAAAAGAAATTTAAACAGAAAAAATACAAAACTAATTCAGAAGAAAAGAAAAAAGAAAATAGATCTAAAAAGCCCGATAAAGAAGAGCGAAAACCCGAAGAAATCAACATAATTCCGAAGCAAGAAAAAAGAAAATTATACAAGACGAGGCTTCGAAATCTAATCAAGAAGAAAGTGAAAATGAAGTTCGAAGTCATCCGAACGGCATATTCGAGGTCGAATATGAGGCAGGAATGGCCGAATGTGGGATCCAGCCAAGCCAACTTGCCCTGGTCCTACACACCATGACACCGCCCTGATTCCAGCCACCTCGCGCCTCCGTCAATCTGAGCAGCAGCCTGGCAGATTTTACCAGGCAACGCACTGCCAAGTTTCAGTAGGATTTCCACGCAGCCCCCCAAGTAAGCAAGCAATCCACCACCCCAATCTGCACCCGTTCAACCCCCTCCAGCGAAGAGCTAGCTTTCCCCTCGAATTGCGCACGCACGCCCCCTCACGCTACAAGTCAAAATCGTCGCCGCACGACCAGCTAGTCCCTGATTGGCCATAATAACAAATGCGCTGATTGGCCGAAATAAGGACCTATCATCAGGAGCCCCAGATATCAACGCGGCCTCTATAAAGATCGTCTCCCAAGTTGAAGACAGGCAGTTACGATTTCCCCTCCGACACGAACAGTTCATCCATCAGTTCAGTTCAGTTTAGTTCAGTTCATCAAGTATATGTTTACCGAAGATTTAACCAGCAAGTTTCAAGAAGTATTTTTCTACTCAAGATACACGAACATCTCCAGTTTTATTTCTACATTTATAAAGCGTTTTGTTATATTATTATTATCGAAAAGCATTTAATAAACCATTATTATTGAAAATACTTCTGTCTTTCTTCACCTGGTTTAAGCCACCTAGAATAATCCCTACAGTACTTTTAAAAGTACTTTAAAAAATAAAGAAATCAAAAAATAATCATATCCTAATATAGAGACTTTTTTAACTGCTGTAGAGCTGAAATTTGGATTAATTAAAACTGCACCTTTATGCCAAATTTCAGCTTTCAGGCTCAAATCGTTGGGTGACGAAAAAATTGCCGAATAACCCTAAATTTGTGAGGAAAGTTACAAGTTTTGAATTTTTCCCATTTTCTACAAATTTTAAAATTTATAATCATTTAAATTAATATTATTTATTAAATTAAACAATACTTCTGATAAAATAAAATATTAGACAAATTGAAAAAATACAGCTAGGAAAATACTAGAGAGAATAATAATAAATAACAATAATAAATATTATAAATTTTAAACACTGCTTATTTTACTCTAACTGTATAAAACAAAGAAAAACAACCAATAAAAGAAAATTAAAAAAAAAATCAAATCTAAGATTGAAAAGAGAATGATAAAAGCGGCATCTTATTCAGACATTAAGCCGTTGGCGAATCGTTAAATCCCGCTAGGAAGCAAGTAAGCAAATACCGAGAGGACAGGGTCTTTCTTGAGTCATCTTCAAAACCAGCCAGATAGAAAAGATTCATTAAATGAGCAGCTTTTGCTGCAGTTTAAATTCTCAATGTCCCCGACGACCAGGCGCGGATCCAGACCTCTGATTTGGGGGGGCGGTCGTCGGTATATAAGATCTACTTTTGATCTCGCAAGTGTGTCGCGGTCGAATTGTCCAAGCGGGGGGGGGGGGGTCAGAGACGCCCCCCCACACAGAACTAGAACTTTATTTTCTTCAATTTTAAAATTTAATGTTATAAAAAATAAAAATTAAATAAACATATAAAAAAAGTTTTCCAATGCTTTTTTTGGGGGGGTCGCCCCCATCGCCCCCCCCCCTGGATCCGCGCTTGCCGACGACTTTAAAATTAAATTTAAATTAGTTAAATCAATTATTGATTTTGAGTTATTTAAAAATTAAATTTAATAATTATATAATTAAATTATGAATAATTCAAATGAAGATTCCCCCTTTCCTAGCAAGAAAACAACATATAATTACAGAACATATGAACCCTTTAAATTGTGGATCGAGTTTCAGTTCAGAGAATTCTTCTGTAAAATTTCATTGATTCGCACATTCAGGGATGAGCAAGTTAACATTCATGAGTATGATTTAAAAATATCAACTAAATCAAAATATATTAATTATATACAAGGTTTAAATTACATTGAATTCGATTGAGAGACAAGACCAAATATGAATTTGATATATATTTTTGAGATATTATTAAATTTGGCCTGAAATATCGCAACACCCCAGTATTTCCCTCTAGGACATCCCAATCAATTTCATTGGGATGATTGAGTTATGACTGGGAACGATGTAAATACTCAACAGCTCACTCCTATTTAAAATAATCTCACCATAAATTGATACTTAACTTCAAGGATCGTTTGTGAATCCGGGCTTTGAGCCAAGGGCGTTGACTGCATTTTGTGATATCAATCACAAAACTTAGATTTTCCCTTTGGTCAGTATTTTTTTTTTAAAGAAACCATTTGAGAGCATATTTTACATAATTATTAATATATCAGAGTATACAATGGCGTGCGCTCCATGGATCCTGTGGATGCGGCACATCACAAAAATTTCAAACATTTAAAGTATTTTCATAAATATATAAGATCGACTTCAAAATTTCAGGAAGAGGATCTTTCTTTAAATTTTCAAATTATTATCCGTTATTTCAAATATTTCTATAAAAAAAATTGTTTGTTTTGAAAAATATATTGGTTCTAGAAATGAAATAAAATTGTTGCATAGTTTCAAGGGGCAATTAAAATGAATGATTTTCCGAAAAGGGTCCGGTTAGAAGGTTTGAAGTCCCTGCCTGGTATAGTTATCTTCCAGTTCAAGCTTGTCTGAGACAAGTCCATAAGAGTTTTAGTCGAATAAAAATTGTTCCCGCTGAGGAACTATTAAAATAGAAATAATACAAAAAAGGAATAAATAAAGATGATTCGAGAATTTTTAGACTAATCCATTTCAAAGAACTTTCAATATATAAGATCGGAAATAATTAAGAGTGGTATATAAAAGTCATAGGTTGCTTATAGCAATAGAATTAGGCGAAATTTAAGATTTTCTTATAGAACAGACTGATTCATTGTGGAAGATGGTCGATTTCCATTTCAGGGACTGTGGAGTTTAAGTCAAAATATTTAATTTCAGACTCTTATCTATCTTCACTCGGACAAAGCAATTTTCGTTTTGGCCGAAGGTCAAATATAATTTAAAAAAATCTGTTGAATTTGAAAAATAACGAAAATGATAGCGTATTCGATGAAATTTGCATAAAACAAAAAAGCGAAAATTAAAATAAAACTCTCTGATAAATGTGTTTCAAAAACCTAAAAATATCCTTTGTCACCAATGTTTCAAAATATAAATAAATCATATCCTTTTGCTTTATTTTGTTCCAGGAATATCTTCGACTACAGAGCTCGCTCATTCATTTCAATAATGAAATCATTTTCCAAAATGGATATGGCCTCATCTTAAAGGTAGGAATAAAAATATTGAATACCTAATGTTAATAAATATTTGTGTTTGAAATGAACTGATTCATAAGCCAAGGTAGAAAAGCGTTCAATCGGAAATGGCTGGAATTTGAAAGAGAGAGTAAAATGGGCAACAAGATCTCTGATTCGCCGCCATTCCTGCTCAACTAAATGCCAACACAAGAACACATGTTTCGTTCTTACTTGACTCTTCAGTTTATTTATTTAAAAAATTCCTAACATTGACATTAAATGATTAATATATTCAAGAAATCCATCTTTATATATCAATCAAATCAATTACAAGTATTGTTCCATTATACTTTCACAAATTAGGAATTTTAATTGATTATTTTAATGTCTTTTGAATGGTTTATAAATATTTGATTTGGCAATCATCATTAATTTATATAATAAAATTAATAAACCAAAACTAAAAATTTTATTACAAAAAAAAAAAAAAATAGAAAGTGAAAAATACCAAATTAGAAATTGTGATAAAACATTACAAATATAGCAAACAGATAAATATTTTATAGTATATTTATTACAATATATACATTATAATTCAAGAATTATTTGTGAATTTCTAACCGCAACAGAAATATGCAAATGCATGATTCACAAATTCTTGATTAAGTTTCTAGGTCAGAAAAATCTAGCGCCCTAAAATAAATGTCAAATTGATAGATTGTATGTAAATAAAGTGATTTAAAGGTCGTATCTGGGTCCTCGGGTTTCTCATTCGCGACACGATCTTTAATAGTGAGTCGTTGGTCCTCTGACCTTGCGATGGTCAAGGAAAGAAAGTCTAGAGTCGCCGCGAAAGTCAGCCACCCGACCGACCGACTGGCTCTCTTCGATTTTCTCTTCTTCTCAGCTATCAGACCTTAAAATATATGTTTCCAATTTTAAAGACATGCTCCCTGTTTCATGAATCGGGCTTTATTCCTTTTTATATGGCGCTATTCATTTGTTTCAAATCAATCAATGATCATCTTATATGACATCGTCGACGGGTGAATTTAAAGATAAAAGAAAACAAAATGAAATTAGATTTACAAAGCTATAAAAATCTTTGATTTTCTCTTTATAAAACCAACAACTCTGATACATTGGTTTTGAAAAATATGTACTTAAATAAATAATTATAGTCATAAATTACTACTAAACACCACTTATGTTAGATGAACCAGAGGATGCTTATATGTATACTTTTATAAACTTTTAATTTGTCTGAAAAAGAATGTGAAATCGTTGTACCTATAGTTATTATGAATTATTAATATTAGAGGAAAAAGTGAAAACTTTTTCAAGACTTCTACAATACGGTGTCTGCAATTTTTGATGATTTGGAAATATTTTTGCCTGCAAAAGAGATAGAAATCTATATTTCGGCACAAAGATGTTGCTTATTAATAAAAATCTCATCTCATTAGTTACAATATCGTCGCCTTAGAGTGTAAACCTGCTAAATTCATTTTTTATCATATATGACATATTAATACCGTTCGAAAGAAAAAGAGATGCAGCATCGTCCAAGTAAAACTGCTACTTAAAATTACGATCGTAAGTTGTAGAAAAAATCATCAAATAGTGGGGTACCTTTAATTTTTGATGACCATTTGGTGAATAAAATATACATATTTACATCAAATTGAAATTATAGAATGGTTCGAATAAACGAATAAATATCTATAAATAATTAAAAATTGAATTAAAAAATACTACTTTATAATAGCCTGACTTTGTCGGAAGAATATTTGTTTGGTTTTGTTATGGATATAACGAATAATCAAAACAATTTGTTTAAAATAAAAAACAAAAATTATAGAATAGGTTATGCTAATATTAGGACACCTAATTTATTTTATTTTTTATTTCAACAGTATATTTGAAGTCTCTAAATAGATAAGGACCACGATGATAAATATTAACATTTTGAATAATATATATGTAGGGATATATATATTAGTCTTTCTAGCAACAGAATAAATTATATTATTTAATTTATAAAAACCATAATTTAATTAACGTATAAATTATAAAAAAATAATTTAAAGCGGCTTGACATTCGTTTTTCAAAGCATCTTGTTTAAATATATGCAAGCATTCTTCAAATATAAAGTCATTGTATTTTTTAAATAACAGGATTCTGTAACAGGTTTTCAAATATTGACAATTCGGATGAGCTAAGCCAAATTGTATTTTTATCACTTTTGATTACGAAAAGATAAAATTATTCAAAAAAATTTAATATTGTTGTCCCTTTTTACATGGTTTAAATTTGCACGATTTCTCATGGAACGCATCTACCGTGTAATGTATACATTGGCCTAAAACTGAGATAAAAGTAGATTGTAAATATTAAAATATAAATTGTATGCACATTATCCGGGAAATGTATACCTACATTAACTGATGATCTTAGATAGTTTTTAATTATTTTTACTTTTGAGAAAAACCCTTCGGCAGTTGCCACAGAAACAGACATTGTCAACAAAATACGCCCTGCTATAGTAGAATTTTTACTGATATGATTTTATGTGTCATTTGGAGATGACGTAATTTCTGGGTCAAAATTTTGAAAAAAAACCCTGTAATTAATACAATAATTCAAGACCATTTACATAATCTGGTTGATAGTTTTATTTTATGCCCCCCCCCCTCCAATTTTGCCCAGAAAAAATAATGACTTTTTTTTCTACATTATCCAATGTGAATCATGGGCAAAGTATTGTTTATTTAAGTCTCTTATATAGTAAATATCATTTTTCATGTTTTGTTTTTGTTTTTTAGTTTGAAAATTTTACAATATAAATTTTTTAAGTGCCGTTCCCTTAATTTTTAGTTCGATTTCAACCAAAATCTAATCAGCTTTTAATCTCAATAAAAAGAATCTACATGTGAAATTTGGTTTTGATATTCACACTTGTTTTTGAGCTAGAGCATATACATAGTTTGGTAAAGTACTAACGCACTAACAGACATTTCGACAAAATCACTTATATAAATAAAAAATTTTGATCTTTACTCATTAGTGATTTTTTGTAAACCTAAACGCCATGGTTTCGCTCATTTATTTTATCAAAATACTTTCAGGTGCTTTTGAGATATTTCGAAAAAAATGAAGCAAAAAATATACTTTTCATGCTCGATTACAATACTTGATACCTTGTATGGTAAAGTAAAAAAATATTAATTTCAATATAGTTTTCAAACGAAAACTAGGGAATATTAAACACAATGAATTTTCGAACATTAATCTCTTCGCTTGAAAGAGTAAAAATCATCTAAGAATAATAATATCATAGCCTAGATTTTCAATTATCTAAAATATTTAGAAATTTTTTATAGGATTGAATTGAGAGACGAAAACGCTCATTCGAATCTATTTTAATCGAATTTACTGAAAGCCAGATAAACTTCATTAAATAAGATTTTTTTAAATTCCATTCGGGACTTCTTTCTTCCTTTGAATGCGTCTCTGACCTGTATTTCTTTGCTCTCACTTAAAGAGAAGTAAAAATCTCGCCGCGAATGGAATGCTTCACCCTGGGGCAACTGTATTTATGTTTGTTGTATCCTTCATAACATTCAACTTAAATTTCAAACATTTTTTTCGAGATAAAGATATAATCGTCTGTTGAGATGTTATTAATGAGAAATTACTAGGTATTTGGACATGAAACTTAATGGAGAGTTTCACATCATTTTCAAGTTAACGAGAGAAATTAATTATAAAAGTAAAAGAGGCGTGGATAATGGGTATGTATTGGCATCTATTCATTGCTGAGAATCTTGAGCAGCACTGTACTGGGCAACTGGGCAGTGCGTTCAGGCTGCTTGTCGGCATTGTCCTCTGCCGGTCAAGGTCTCTCCAAACGGAGCCTCTTCAGCAGCTCTTCGCAATCATTTTACGACCTTCCCAAAAATTTTAAGCCGTAAAAATCTTCATCCGGTAAATTCCGATTCTCTTTCATGCAAATAATTAGGTTAGTCACGTTTAAATTTACATTTTGCAATGTGCTTTAATAATATTAGTAACGGTGACTTTTTTAGAGTTTTCTAGTTTAAAAAATCACAATGTCAACAAGTTTTTTTTTTAGATTGAATTAAAAGCAAAAAAAATCTTGTATTGACGAAAAAATAAAATACAAACTATTAACGGATTTAGACGTTTCATAGTCTACAGATTGCGGAAAAAGTGAGTTTTAGAAGTCCGTCCGATCATGTGTTCATAGGTTTGGGTGACACGCCGTCTAATAGATTTAACCGAGGGGTGAACCGCGATTGGAATTAGGTGTACACCGTCTTTGGAATTATTTTGTAATTCATTAGATAATGCCCCTTCATCTATTGTCTTCTACTTGGAATTGAAAGTGGAAGTGGACGTAGATGTACACAATATTAGGTCGCAGTTCACCCCTCGGATTTAACAAAGCTTAGATTCCTCACAATTTTTATTTTCCACACTCTTCAAATAAAGGTGATTTATTGTCGAATGAAATTTGAAATTTGCGAAACATAAAGTTCTTAAGTGTGCAAAAAGAAACCTGACTAATATACACCATTCAAAAGATTG
This sequence comes from Forficula auricularia, assembly GCA_024734495.1. Taxonomy (NCBI): domain Eukaryota; kingdom Metazoa; phylum Arthropoda; class Insecta; order Dermaptera; family Forficulidae; genus Forficula; species Forficula auricularia. The sequence continues at coordinate 12,119,403 of JALMQS010000087.1, forward strand.
AAATAAAATTTGGAATTTTTTTAGCAATTCTTTAGATTTTTTTCTTTTCAATAGTAAGTAAGAGAACGAATTGCAATGATCTCTGGATGTTTTTATTTTCCCCCATACCCTCAAATACTGTTAAAAATGGGAAAATAGCAAAAATTTAAAAAATGAATTGATATATTTTTTTAAATTACTATAGTTGAATATTTTTCATTAATCTTCCTACTCTTATATATTTTTCATTAATCTTCCTACTCTTTTATTGTCTTCTTCAATATATAAAAATTCTGCTACCCTCGGCACAAAAACTTTCAATTTAATCTTCCTACAATTTTGTAGTTGAACGAAAAAGTTAGTACAGTGATACAGCTCTAGTTTATTTTTTAAAAGATTTTTTTAACAAACGACAAGCATTAAAATTTTCAACTAAATACAACCAAATTGAAAGTTTTTTGCCGAGGGTAGCAGAATTTTTATATAATGAAGAAGACAATAAAAGAGTGTGTCTTCTGCTGGAATTATACATTTTATTTATAACGAGACTATAGTTTCAAGAGTTTACCCTCTTCAACAGTCTATTACAATTGATTCACAAAGAATTAATGTATGAATGGAGAGTGAGAATTTCTCCATTCATACATTAATTCCTGTGAATCAATTGTAATAGACTGTTGAAGAGGGCAAAGCTCTCGAAACTATAGTCTCGTTATAAATAAAATTTATAATTCCAGCAGAAGACATCTCTTTATTGTCTCCTTCAATAAATACAACTATTTCAAATAATATGATTTTTTAATTAACCTTTTAATATTATCTTCACGAATTAATTAAATATATTTTATTTGCACTCCTTTAATCTCCTAAATTAAAACGTGTGTAGGGAGGGAGTGGTTATCTAATTGATATAATGTTAGAATAGTAACTAAATTTTTATTTATTTAAAATATCAATTTGAAGTATATTTGAATTGATCTTTCTTTAAAGCTCCTAATTAGAAACAAGGTTAATTACAGACTTGGGAAGCGCAAAGATCAACTGGTTGCTTGAAGAAAAAAATAACTATCATCTGACATCATCTGTTTATTTGTTGTATTACAACTTACCAAATAATAGTCGATGGGTTTTTCTCGCCCTTTGTTGTAAGCTTTGTGAAGCTCTGTTGCCCTAAGGGCATGTGCAATGTGTAAGGCGCTGGCATCAAACCGGCCGTATTGATAGCTCCCTGACGTTTCGTAAGCACTGTAATCACCTCCGCCTCCAGACAGTCCGCCTCCCAGGCCGCCACCACCGCCTCCCTAATAGGACCATATTTTATTTATTTATAAATAATAAGGAAATATTAAATTATTTATAATATCTATTTCATAATAAAACATTTGGTCTGGAAATTTTCAAATCAATTAAACAACTTTAACAACAAGCATTAAAGTCTCCAAATATATAAAGTCAACAATTTTAAATATTAACATTTTAAAATTGGTCTTTTTTAAAATTTCTTTTCTACACTTATAATCTTATTTTTGATCATGCTTGTAATTGTCTTCATTTAAAGATAATTTGATATATTGTAAATATATATGCCATTTTTTTTTTGTTTTTATATCAAGATAGAATGAAATAAGTATTCAGGTACCGTGAAGTTTCTGAATAAAAAAAACTTCCTTCAAATTAACAAAGAATGGACATTTAGAAAAATTATTTTTTGATTTTAAAGGTTGAAATGATCTCACTCCTTTAATTTTTCCTAGAATGTTTTCAAAACTGTTAACACAAATCACTAACTATTTAAAATCTATCAGCATTTTTGTTCGGTATCAAAGAGAGATTTAACGTAAATTAAAAAAAACAAATCATATATAATTTAACAATAATAGCTTTTTTTACCAGTGAAATGTAGAGATATTTAATTATTTTTAATAATTTGCTTTTCTCATTTAAAAAACCAAAGTGATTGAGTTTTCTTTGAATTTATTAAGTTATATTTGTATCAAGGTTTCCATTAATGGTTTCAAATTTTTATTATTTCACATAATTATTGTGTAGTAAAACGATTCACATGATACATTTGCTTGTATGATAATAAGAGAAGAGACAATTTTTTTGTAACAAATGAATTTAAACATTTTCTCATCGGATTTATTATGAAAAACTCATCCTTTTTTCAACGTTTTACAAATTCACTGTAATTGAAATAAAGTGTAATTCAAGTCAAAGAAATCTTTTGTGAGTCAGTTCTCAGGAGAGTTGTTTTATCTTAAGAAGCCTGGAGGAGAAAATGCAAAATCTCACCTGGCGAATGGTTGCCATTAAAGGTCTCTGGTCTCTGGCCGTAGCCCCGGATCTGCTCATTGACGAAATTGCTTGATCTCGGTACATTCAAAGCACTGCGGATCCCTACAGCAGACCCATCCAGGTGTCCCGGACCAATTTTCGGTACATGAGAACTACAATACACTTCCTTGTCTTCCTGACGGTGCTGATTATTATAGTATGTTTTAAGTGTCAGTTTAGTCCCACACACGGCACATTTGAAGCACCCGCTGTGGAAGAAGGAAAAGTCCTTGAGCGGGCCCACTCGGTCCACTTGGTACACGGTTTGATGGCATCGCAAACACGTTGACTCATAAAAGTTCATTCGATACATGATGATGCGCTAAAAAAAAGCCCAGGGTCCACGATTTTTAAGCGAGCCGAGATGCCATCTTGGCTACGGCACTGACTTTGCGCTCCCAACTGCACTGATGGCCCTGTTGCTGTACTGGCAGTGCCACGGAGGCGGCGCCACCACCACCACTACCACCACCACCCACTACTACTACTACTACCCGCCCCCGCCACCTGCACGCTCTCTGCACGCAACGCTCCGCATCCCAGGACGGAGACCTGCCATCTTGCACAACTCTCAGGTGACCCACCGACAATTCAAAAACACCCACCTTTGCAATTATTCATTATATCCAATCAACATAAAAACATTCTTTCGGATCAACATTTCCATCAAATAGTGAAGGAGCGCATTCCAAAGGTTCAGCACCTATGATTCTTGACGATTCTTGCATTGCCGAAAAGGGAGTGTTCAGGGGTGGAAATGGTGAGGAAGTTGTATGTATATGTTTGAGTATCTTTTAGGACTGAAGATGTAAAATCACTAGATGTCATTAGAAAGAAACGGATCTAATAGATGACATCTGATTGTGATTTTCTTATAATATTTAAATCTACTTCTATCGACAACTTGAACTCTCATATGGAATTTGGAAAAGTCATTCCATTGCCCTCAAAATTAGAATCAGTCTATCACTTTTATTTAAACTACTATATGGCAGAAGAATCACTAGACCATGAATATTTAAATCTTTGAATGATTTTTTTTTTTTTTTTTTTTTTGGCTTTCTCGACTTTAGTCATAGTATAGTCATTTTACGACACTATATATTTATTAATTTTTTCCCAATTATGTAGGGATCAGATTAAAGTCGGTGAAATATTAAGCGCGTTTACATATCTCAGAGGGGTTCATCTCATAGGGTAGCCAATCGGCCAGATTCGATTTCCGAGGGTGTAAAAAACAACCCTTCTGACATATAATTAAAAATAATATATTCCATCTCGGATTTAATAGATGACACCCTCTTGTGATTTTCTTATAAAATTTAATTCTATTTCTACTCTCATTTACTTCCTAGAAAGAAATGTATTGGCAAATGAAGTGGTTCGCCAATTTACCATTTTGAGCGCGGGGGAGTGTTGAGAATCGCCCAATCGTGTGTTACACGCAGGGCAAGCTTTTGTGGGAATTATTGATTTTTCTCAACGGAATCTAATGCCATGATAATAATACATCCAAATAATCAGGCCAAGTGGGATCTCGACTTGCATACCGAGGGTTCTGTATCTTATAATTTCTAAAATATTTGAGATATCAAATTCGTTCTTATCTGTCATTGATAAGAAAAGAATAAGCCAATTTGCGGCATATTTTTTATAATTTCAAGTTAAGCTACTTCTGAACACCAACAGGTACAAAAAATGGCCTTGTAGAGAGTGAAATACTATGAAAGCCTAAAATAACACCTGGAGGTGATTAGGTAGCGCAGCTTATTTGCGGTACTTTAATTTTCCAACTTATATGTACCTACATTAAATTATGGTCGATTGAAATAAATTTAAAATTTTATTTTAGATAAATTATATTTATTTATTTACATTAATTTACTAAAAAGTTTCTGTTACCATCTGGTTGACCATCTTGAGTAATTCTAAAAGACTTAATTAAACTAATATAAATAGTAAAATTTCAATTCAAATTCAGATCTTAATGTGAAATAAATTGAGAATCACAAATCAAACTTATTTTAGAAGATAATGTGGAAATTTGGCTAATCTAATAAGCTTTTAGGTAATAAACAAAAATAATAATTCAATTTTTTGGTAATCAATGAAATATACATTTAATAATTCATGTAAATTAAAGTAAAATATGGCAAAGTAAAAATTTTTTAATACATATTTTATTTTTGTTTGACGACAGATCAATTATTATTAAATACAATTTATAAATGCCTGCAGGGTAGTCTTTTGCGATCCTTTAAAGTAAGACCCGTTTACATACCATTTAGGCGTAAAGGCCTCTAAAGAATTAAGAATTAATTACAAGGGAATGATAATTTTTTAAAAGTAATCTGAAAGACTGGGTTTATTTTAAACAAACGGACTCTTTTTCCCATTTCAAAATATAAACAGAATTTTCCAATGACCAAAAAATTCGAGACAGCTCTGGGCAACCTGCTCGAAGAACCGAGCTGTGTTCAGATAATAATTAAATAACTAAAGACACTAAGTGGTGAATTAATTTATAAGTTAAACATTATTATTTACTATAAAGATTTTGTTAACTAAAATATTATATTGAGTTTTTAATCAATAACATTTTGAACTTTTATGTTAAAAGAAAAAATATATATTTTATTCACTCAGTTTCGTTAACCATAGAAAAAACACATTCATTCTAATTGAACAAATCCATTTTAAATTAAAATTCGATTTTTAATCTAAATAAATTTGGAGGAGGTTGAATGATTTAAATGAACCAAGCAACATTAAATTCTCTTTACTGATTGAAAACACGATAGAAAATTAATTGTATGCTCTTTGAAAAAATTCAGTATTTTGTTAATGAAGAAAAATGGTTTTAACCACGGTTAATTTGATATAATTAATTAACAATCAGTAAAATTGTAGCAAATTATAACAAAATTCACAATTTTCCATATTTTCGTATAGTTCCACCTCTAGCTTTTAGAAGTAAATAAAGATTTTATTATTGATTAAAAATGAATAAAAACTATTTTTTATTCGATCTCGTTTGGATATTTAAACCTATATTTCAATGATAGCTCTAAAGTTCTACAGCTTATTTATTTTGAAAGAAGGAATGTTTCGATATGATATTTACCAGACGAATGTAAAGAAAGAATTCAGATTGAAATTTATTTATATTCACTAAATTAGATCATAACAAAAAAATGTTTTCTTCAAATAATGATTTATAAAACCTTTAGCTTGAAAAACTATTAGTAGGTACCAGAAACGTCGCACTACAGTCTATTATTACATGTTACTGTTAAAATATGAATATTTTTGAAGTTGAAGGATATCATCAATTCAAAATCACGTATATTGTTTAATCTTCATTTTTTACGGATGAAAATAGTTCGATATTAGTTTCTAAGGGATAGAGGCGCTTTTTAAAGTGTTTTCTACTTTTTAAAACTAAAAAGTTTTTTAGCTCAAAACTATTACTATTCCAGTTCACCTAATTATCTGAGTATATAAATGAAACAGAGATAACTTTTGGCGGAGATATGAGGTAACATAGGCACAAAAAAAAATCAGTCAAATAGAGAACCTCCTCTTTTTTTTGAAGTCGGTTAAAAATAAAAAAGTTTCAGCCAAGCTTTTGATTATACATATAGATGAAAAATATTTAATTTAAAATAAAATATGTTATTTAAAAATTATTTTTCTTAAAATACCCTTGGGAATCTCACCTCATCTTTTTTCTATTGTATTTAAGACCCTCGGACATTTCAAAATAACTAAGCCTTTTGGCTTTTGTATTCGAGCTCATTCATTCATTTCAATATTATTTATTTATTTCAAAGTTAATTATAAAGGATTATTGAAACTATACTAATTAAACTAACTGAAAGGAATTAATTAGCTTTTGGAATTTCTTTAAAAATATATTTTAAAGATTAAAACCAAAATTCAATTAGCCCGTAGAATTCTTTAAAGAAAACAAAATCATTTGAAAACCCATTGTTATATTGTTTTGAAATCTAGGAAATTTCAGCCTATTGAAATCATTAAAAACTTATTTTGAGCCTAATTAAACCTGAATTTTCTATAATCTAATAATAAACTCTAAAAGTTTATTATTTTTAATTTTTTAATTAGATAATTCTCCCCAAATGACGATTTTTACTTTATTTATTGAATTTTTACAAGACAAAAATTTTATTTTAATTTAAGTTGAAAGGTTCTTTTTGCCGAATAATTGAGTAGCAGAAGGGGACAATAAAATATTTTCTTCTGCTGGAAAAATACATTTTTTTAAATTCATTCATAAAGAGATATACTTTATCCTCTTCATCAATCTATTACAATTAATTCACAAGAGTTGATATATGAAAGTGTTCTTTACACGTGTATATAGTAAAACATCACTAAAACAGCCACGTGGGGGTCCAGGGGCGAAGCCCCTGACTAGAGAAAAGGCCCACCGAAGGCGGGCCTTGAAGCTAGTACTAAATAAAATTTGATATAATTTTTTAAAATTATTGGTTAAATTAAGAAAAAATAACTCAACATTTATGTAAGCGGATACGTCGCACATGTTGAGATGGCTGAGATTAGAATCTAGATAGATTAATCATAGGAATAATTTTTGAGAGATCAATAATTATCATTGTAACAACTTAAGAAGTAAAAAAGAGATGTCAAACACTTCACCAGGAGAAGGGAATATTTCACCAACCACAAACTTTTTTTATAAATGGAACAAATAAAAGATAAAAAATATATATACTAGTATATTTCAATTAATTCAACTATCGTGAGAAACTTGTATCAAATATATATAAATAAAATAATATTTGTTGAAAAATATTTGTGGTTTTGATAAAAAAATCTTTATTTACTTGCAAAAAATTATGATAAACTGGATATTATAGGCTAAAAAACAGAGTATTGACAAGATTGTTCTTTTTAGGATCAGATTAAAAGTAAAACCGGACCCTAATATTAAGTGTCGCTAGACTGTTTGTCTGTCTGCCCTTTTATCAGAGCATTGAAGTTAGTATATTATATAATAACTTAAATTTTAGAAGTTATATACTGTACGTATTCATTTTCCTCCAAATCAAAAATCATATTAAAATTTTAATCAAATAAATTATATTAAAAAAAAAACTAAATAAACTGCAACGGATCGTTGCTAAACTTTATCCAAATTCATTTGAAATATTAATATGTTTGTTCCTTTATTATTAATCAGATATCACTTGCAATTTGTAGTTCATGTTGACATTAAGTCAAAAATAAGTCTCATTTAATGGTCGAGGAATAACCATTCTACATTGGATTTTTGACATTTCGGTTATTATTGTAACCATTGCTGAAGACATGGAGGAATCGACTTAAAATCAAAAACAGCCATCGATTCTCATCTAATAATTGAGGAATAACAATTCTACATTAGGTTTTTGACGTTTCGATTATTTTTGGTAACCATTGCTGAAGACATGGAGAAATCGACTTAAAATAAAAAATAACGATCGATTCTCATCAAATATTAGAGGAATAACCTTATTGCATTCCATTTTTGATGTTTTGACTATTAATGGCAACCTCTACTGAAAGCGTGAAAGAATCGACTTAAAATCAAAAAGACTAAATTCTTTTATGGCAAACAACTCAATCTTGTAAATTTTGGCAAAACCGTCACATGCTAAAATTCAACCTAATTGAATACTACAATTTGTGACTTTAATTGAGACTATGGGTTCCGTAGTCTTTACCTGAGGACCCTTTGAAGCCACGCTTGCCTCGAGACCGATTACAATACTTTCCCCATTCTTCGCATTGGATAAAGTAAAAACATGCTTCTAAAAGAAGTACAAAATAATGTAATACTTAATGAAAAAGTGTCGGGCGCAGAAACATTTAATTAATTTCGACAAAGCGCGCCACGCTTTTTGATTAAGTATTACATTATTTTGTACTTTTTAAAAGCAAGTTTTTTAGTTTTTTAAAATATAATTATTTTTTTACTTTTTAGTCTTAATTATTTTTATATAGAAATGTTTGAGGAATTTAACAGCATGAAATGTATTTATTTTTATTATTTTTATATAATTTCATTTAAATTTTAAATAGGTAAACAATTATTTTTATAGAGAAATGTTTGCGGGATTTAACATAACAAAGGTCACATAGATAGATACAAGTGAAGCTAATATAAAGCATGTAATGATTATGTTATGAAGGGTCGAATTTTATCTGGTTTCATAATTAAAAAATATTCGTATAGCATAGTATATGATGTATTTGTGTAAAGATATCTCTAAGAAGATTTAGGCCTAATTTTTTTAAATTAATTTCAATTTAAAATGACGGTGGGAGAGAATTCCCAAATGTTCATTTATAGGTGATTTTTGTACCTGTGGGCGTTTACTTAAAATTATGAAAAATTTCTACGAATTCACTCATTCTCTTCTTATCAACGAAACATAAGAACGAATTTGAAATCTTAGCTATATTGGAAGTTATAATGTACTGAACGCTCCGCATGCGGTCTCACACTCGCACTTGGCCTTTTTTATAGATAGCTTGTCATGAATTCACTGAGTTTAATTGGCCTGAAACAAGTGATTTTCGAATATTTAACACCCATTATTACTTTTTTGTTGAATAAGAGTGAATCGAATAAACACATTGACAAATTGTTTATTCCTAAGACTTCATAAGAGATAAGAATAGAGACAGCATTTTCATCTCTATCTTTCAGACATTCAACGATAAATCTTTCAAGACACGTTTTAACAGGTATATTCGACTCCGTCCCAACCCTGAAATTTGTTAGTCTTTTTGCGATGGTCATTTTGAGTTATCGGTGTTGCATCTTCTTGTAATATATTTAAAAAAAGAAAAAGCAAACAAGTGAAACAAATATATTTATTGAAATGTATGTAGTACTTAAAAAAACATATAGCTCAGCTGACCTTTTTTTTCTTGATGTAGGGCCAAATATTTGTGTAGCGTGAAAGTGGTGAGGAATATCAAATGAGTTTTTTTGATTTACAAAACTAGAAAATCAGGTGAATAAAGAAATTTCCCTTGTGTTTAATGAACTAGTACATACACGACTTAAGAACAATGTAAAAAGTGAATTATTAACTAACTGGAAACAATTACTTATATTATTTAAATAATTAAAAATTCATCTAAGTATTTTTCTTTACGACATCATAAACCAATATTTAACCAAAAGCAAAGAGCAGGGTAGAGTTAAATATTTCTAAAACAAACAAAAAATAGCCTAGAACGGGTATTTCATCAGCAAATTAGAAATTTATTTTAAGAATTCTCTACAACAACCTTACAGCTTAACATATTTTTACAACAGCTTCAATTTACCGTTCTGAAATTTAGTACATTTAATTTCTGTATTCTACCGATATACCTAATGGAAAGTTAAAAGAGCGAAACTTAAATAGTGAAATTAAACCTAAAATTTTATAAACCCGAAAAAGAAAAACTACACTTAATAATTTGAAAATAAAATAAATTATTTTTTCCCTGGAGTGGGCAGACACGTCGAACCCCCCCACTATACTATTATATTTGTAACAGTTAAATTTTTTCTTGTGATTTTCTTTTCGAACCACATCCTCATTCTACATAGCTGTGTCAGAATTATAGCATATTAGAAAGACATTTGAATTTTGTTTTAACTAATATATGAAAATAAATATTATATTCGAGTTCTGCATATAATAGATCTATTATAATAAATTAAAATTTCTTTTTTAAAATTAAAACTTTATTTTCTTAAAAAATTCCGTTAATGAGAGGTTAAGGGTATCACTTCAGGATTTTTGGAGTGGGTTCATAAATTTAATTTTTAGGAGATATATAAAAATAAATATTATATTCGAGCTCTGTATATAATATACTACTAGAATAAATTAAAATTTTTTTTAAAATTAAAACTTTATTTTCTTAAAAAATTCCGAAAATGAGAGGTATCACTTCAGGATTTTTGGAGTGGTTCATAAATTTATTTTTAGGAATTATATAAAAATAAATATTATATTCGAGCTCTGTATATAATAAACTATTAGAATAAATTAAAATCTCTTTAAAACTAAAACTTTATTTTCTTAAAAAAATTCCGATAAAGAGAGGTAAGGGGGGACATTTTGAATATACAATTTATGACTTTATTTTAAACAAAACAAAACAAAATTAAATTACTTATATAAACTTATATAATTTTATTTCTTTAAAAAAAAAATTCAGTCGAATTGAGAACCTCCTCCGTTTTTGTAGTTCGATTGTATTTTCAGTCCCAGACTTTGTATTCAAACATTTTTTTACATCATTAGGGAGGTTAGATTTTAATCTTTCAATATTTAAAAAACACATTCAAAATATGTTGAAATCTCATTAATTTTCCACCCTTTTCACATACTGGACTTTCTTTGTTACACATTAAATGTCCATAATTGTCTGTCAATAATTACTTGTACTTTTCGACCCAAAATAGAACTTGGTGATGTTTGATATGTTGACTCTCTTTCAGTTTTTAACTTGGATATTATATTCTCCTTCCAAACTTTATCCCACTTTTTCTTTTATTTTTATCCAGACCATTTTTTTCTCATCTTCTGGTGTTAAATTTCTGGCAATATCCGGTTGTTCCTTTTTTAGTGCCTCCTTAACTTCTCTATCCGCTTAAAGCTCATTCCACATAATGCATTGGTGGCTTGGGATCCATACCAGATTTATTGTATGACCGCTTCTCAATAGATCGAATAATGCTTCTTGAATCTTCTTAATTAGAAGATTCTTATTGAGAAAGGTTTTCTATTGCCATAATACAGCTTTTTAGAATCTGAGCAAACGACTGTCTTTACATTATGCTCATGGCTCTAAAAGTCTTCTTTGCTACAATCTTTCTCTCCTTGAAGAAGGGTTCAAAAAGGGATATTTTTGTTACCAAAATTTTTCAATGACATATTATTTTTCATCTCTATATAAAATATGCATACAAATACAAGTTTAATATTATAAAAAAAAGGGTTTACGGGAGGGGCTCATTGAAAGTTTTGATAGGGGTAGGTGACTTGAGTTGCGCTACTACTTCCATAGCTAAACTTATAAAAGCTACTTTCACTTTGTCGTTTTAGTGAATGATGCCTTTAGTATGTAAAAATTGGATTTATTGGTTGTTAAATCCCTAAAGTTTGCATAATACTTATATTTTGAAAAAAAAATCATTTTTCCTCTAATTTATGTGCAATTAATTATTTTTATTTTCATTAAATAAAAAACTTTAATAAATCCTGTTTCAATGTAAATTTAAAAATTTACCCTGTTCTATTTTCTATGATAAATTTTAATAAAATATGATGTAAACAAGGAGTGAATGGGTTCTGGTTAATAACAAAATCATGGCCATGATAAACAGAGCCGACATTTCATTTGAATTTGTTTTATTTATTTTTGTAAAAGAAAATTTTCAAATAAAAAAACACTACCTGGATCAAATGTTAGTTTGTCTAAATAAAATGGTGGACTGACTTAAAAGATAAGCAAACAATGCTCACGGGGAAAGATATTCATCCGGTGGTTAGTTTCTTAATAAAATAAATAATCCTATTTAATCTATTAAAAAATTTTTACTCTGCGAATATGTAATAATCAAACGTTACACACAATGCAAGAATAATTCAAAATTATTTATTTATTTATTTATTGTTATTCCTTTTTCTACAATATAGTTATCAATTTTGTTAATTTTTATTTTGGCTATAAACTACTATTTATCTCAAAATGCGATATATAATTATCAATGGTCCATGGATACGGCGCATCCCTAAAATTTTAACCATTTAGAAGTATTTTCATAAATATCGACTTGAAAATTTCAGGAGGATCTTTAAATTTTCAAATTATTATCTGTTATTTCAAATATTTTTATAAAAAACATTTTTTGTTTTAAAAAGTATATTGGTTCTCGAAATGAAATAAAATTGTTACATAGTTTCAAGGGGCAATTAAAATGAATGCTTTTCCGAAAAGGGTGCCGATAGAAGGTTTGAACTCCCTGCCTGGAAATATATCTTCCAGTTCAAGCATGTCAAAGACAAGTACAGACGGGTTTTCGCTGAGGCACTATTAAAAAAGAAATAATACAAATAAGCTGACGAAATAGTTTTAGCCGTTTTTGAGATATTTCGAAAAAAAGAAGGAAAAAACCACTTTTTTCATGCACGATTACAATACTTGACCAAACCCTGTATGGTAAAGTAAAAGGGATAAAATAAAGATGATTCGGAAATCTTTAGACTAATCCATTTCTAAAAACTCTTAACATATAAGATCGGAAATAACTAAGAGTGCTATAGACAAGTCATAGCTTGTTTATAGCAATAGAATTAGAAGAAATTGAAGATTTTCTTATAGGATAGGCTGATTCTTTGTGGAAAATTGTCGATTTCCATCTCAGGGAATGTAGAGTTTAAGTCACAAGATTTAATTTCTGTCTCCTACCCTCACTCACACAAGGGTGAAGGTCCTAAAATATATTTTTAAAAATCTAATGCTAAATTTGAAAATATAACGAAAATGATGCCGTATTCGATGAAATTTGCAAAAAAAAGCGAAGATTAAAATAAAATTTCCAAAATTGAAGTATACTTTTTTGGACAGCATCCCCTGGTTGAGAAGTCACCAACCGACACTGATGATAATTGCGATTATATATAATATATTGCGATTATATTATCTATAACTTATAAAATAAGTCTACAATTTTTGATTTCTTGATTTCAGTTTAAAAGTCAAACAGGACCCTATTAAGGGGGCGCACATTTCAGGTCTGTCCGCCAGTCAGTGCATTGTTGCTCAAACTACCTAAAAGATATAAATTTGAGATTTACAAGTTTTGTGTATTTATTTTCCCCAAAATCAAAAATTGTATTAAAATTTTAATCAAATTGTTATTTTGAGAAGTTGTGTCATATTTTGAGGATTAAAAATAATAAACCGACACGTTCTGACGTGGCCATCCACTTGATTTTTACCATACACCCCGGCCCGTCTCTTCTATTTAATATTTAATAAAATTATTTATAATCATGTAGGGGGGGGGGGGGGGCAAGTTTTTTTCATATTTAGACTTCAGGGGGCCCACTGATTATGTATACAAAATTTGGTTGAGTTTCGTACAATGTCTAGATTTTCATTTTTTGATCCTACACCCCCCCCCCCATTTTGGGTGGCTAGATTTTGCATTTTTAGATTTCTGGAGGCCCACGGATTATGTACACACAATTTGGTTTAGTTTGGTATAAGGGCCTACATTTTCATTTTTTTGATCCCCATCCCCATTTTGGGTTGTTAGTTTTTTCATTTTTAGACTTCTGGGGCCCCACGGATTATGTATACAAAATTTGGTTGAGTTTGCTCAAATGGCCTAGATTTTTAATTTTAAACCCCCTCCACCCGCCTTAATTTTGGGTCGATATGCACCAAAATCTAATCAGCTCTTAATCTCAATGCAGCCCAGTATGGTAAAGTAAAAAATATATTTTTATCATAGCTGGTGAAGTATGCTTGCAAATCTTCTTGAGTAGAATTTGACTAAATTAAAAAAAAAATTTAATTCATTTTAAGAGAGACTCTCAAAATGGCTATTTTTAAGTGAATTTTGTAACCACTTGGTATTCCCAAGTTAACTTAAAATTATTTAAAATTACACAATTCCCTCATTTTCTTCTTAACAGTAAGAACGAAATTGATATCTTAAGTATTTTCGAAGATATAAGTAACGGCATAAGTATCCGTGTCCGACTCGTCATAGACATTTGTTTAATATTATTCTTTATATGATATACCTAATGATAAATGAATTGTTGTGAAAATGATTTAAACTTTGAATTTTTAATGTCTGTATAATTAATAAATCAGGACATGCAAATAAATTATGTTGTTGATATATTGGTAGCATTGAACGCGTGTGTTAATCTTACGCATTCACTTATTAATATGGATATGATGAAAGATATCAATTCAATATTAAACAGACATCACTTCCATGAATAATTTCAAAGTCAAACAATTTTTAAAAACTTCTATCTATAAATTATATTTTTCAAAATAAATTGGAGGTAAATATGAAAACTTTTCAAGACTCTGTCGTCAATCTTTCTGATTTGGGTCTTTCCATGTCTACAAACGGTATGAGTTAGAAAGTTGAAAAATTGACACTGATGCAGTGCCAAATTTTAGTTCATTATCTACAATAATTAAATATTCACCTCTATTACAATTTGAATTTTTTCTGATTTTCTAACATAAATGTTAAATTAAATGAAAAATTTTTCAATCGGAATTTCTGAATAGAATCCCTTCGAAAGTACTTACACTGTAAAATATAATAATTTACACCAAAATTGATATGAAATGATTGAATAAAGGGCAAAGATTTTTTGAATGCAAAATTATGGTGTAAATTATTAGAAATATTTTACAGTGTAAATATCTCGAACGGATAAAATTATTAATTATTTTTACGTTATTTTTAAATCAACTATAGTGATCTCATATCAAAAAAATAAACTGCAACGGATCGTTGCTAAACTTTATCAAATTCATTTGAAATATTAATATGTTTTTAATTAAGGCTTTTTAGCCGTTGAAATAAATAAATAAATAAAATAAATAAATAAATATGTTTTGCTGGCTTGGTGTGTACTGGATATATTAATTATTTATCCTTTAACAATAAAAAAATAATATGTTTATTCCTTTATTATTAATCAGATATCACTTGCAATTTGCAGTTCATGTTGACTTTAATTCAAAAATAATGATCGATTCTCATTTAACAGTCGAGGAATAACAATTCTACATTGGATTTTTGACGTTTCGGTTATTATTAGTAACTATTGCTGAAGACATGGAGGAATCGACTTAAAATCAAAAATAGCCATCGATTCTCATCTAATACTTGAGGAATAACAATTCTACATTAGATTTTTGACGTTTCGGTTATTATTAGTAACCATTGCTGAAGACATGGAGGAATCGACTTAAAATCAAAAATAGCAATCGATTCTCATCTAATACTCGAGGAATAACAATTCTACATTAGATTTTTGACGCTTCGATTCTTATTGGTAACCATTGCTGAAGACATGGAGGAAACGGCTTAAAATCAAAAATAACGATCAATTCTTATCTAATACTAGAGGAATAACCTTATTGCATTCCATTTTTGATGTCTTGACTATTAATGGCAACCTCTACTGAAAACGTGGAAGAATCGACTTAAAATCAAAAAGACTAAATTCTTTTATGGCAAAACAACTCAAGTTTGAGGAATGCAATAAGGTTATTCCTCTAGTATTAGATAAGAATTGATCGTTATTTTTGATTTTAAGCCGTTTCCTCCATGTCTTCAGCAATGGTTACCAATAAGAATCGAAGCGTCAAAAATCTAATGTAGAATTGTTATTCCTCGAGTATTAGATGAGAATCGATTGCTATTTTTGATTTTAAGTCGTTCCTCCATGTCTTCAGCAATGGTTACTAATAATAACCGAAGCGTCAAAAATCTAATGTAGAATTGTTATTCCTCGAGTATTAGATGAGAATCGATGGCTATTTTTGATTTTAAGTCGATTCCGCCATGTCTTCAGCAATGGTTACTTAATAATAACCGAAACGTCAAAAATCCAATGTAGAATTGTTATTCCTCAAGTACTAGATGAGAATCAATAGCTGTTTTTGATTTTAAATCGATTCCTCTATGTCTTCAGCAATGGTTACCAATAAAAACCGAAACGTCAAAAATCCAATATAGAATGGTTATTCCTCAAGTACTAGATGAGAATAAATCGCTATTTTTGATTTTAAGTCGATTCCTCTATGTCTTCAGCAATGGTTACCAATAAAAACTGAAACGTCAAAAATCCAATATAGAATGGTTATTCCTCAAGTACTAGATGAGAATCAATTGCTATTTTTGATTTTAAGTCGATTCCTGTATGTCTTCAGCAATGGTTACCAATAAAACCCGAAAAGTCAAAAATCCAATTTAAAATGGTTATTCCTCAAGTACTAGATGAGAATCAATCGCTATTTTTGGTTTTAAGTCGATTCCTCTATAAAGGTAACGGATAAGAAAAGAACGCAGTTGCTATGGTTACTTATAAGCTTTCCTCCCAAATTTTTAGCATTTCACAGAGAAAAGCCTATCCACTCTTACGTAGTTAGGTTAAATGAGTCCTATATTTACTATAAGCAGATCAAATGAATAAATTTTAGAGAATTCAAAAATCTTACTTTAGAGTAAAGTACTTTAAAATATAATTTTACTAAAAACTTTATTTAACCTTTTTTGTCGGTCCAAGGTACTTAATTAGGATATTAAATTTCATCAAAATTGGTTAAGTCATTTTAAAGATATTTAGAAAAAACTAAAAAAGTAGTGAAATAAATAATGTTGTATAATACTAATGTTTGTGGGCCGATATGTACCAAAAACTAATCAGCGCTTCATTTTGTTAAACTAATGGTAGGTTTTCAATTTCATTTCAATCGGTGCAAATGTGTGGAAAAAATCGTGGACGAAAAAAACGATAACATCCATCTATCCATCCATCCGCACGCACTTCCAAAAAAAATGGCACTTTTTGGCCTCTCGACGAGATACCAGGTAACTTTTGGCAAAACCGCCACGTGCTAAAATTCAATCTCACTGAATACTTCAATTTGTGACCTTAATTGAGTCCATGGGTTCCGTAGTCTTTACCTGAGGACCCGTTGAAGTCACGCTTGCAGCGCGACCTGTGCAATACTTTCTCCCATGCTTCGCATTGGATAAAGTAAAAAAAAAAAAAAAAAAAAATACAAAACAAAAATCGAAATTTTTTTTATTAATTATAAGTTATTTTAATCCTCTCTTCGTTATTAGCTCAAAAATTCTGTTTTTTCACGTTGAATTTTGTGGATATTTTTCAAAAAAATCGAAGGTGTCCCATCGAAAGAAAATTCAATTTTTTGAGTAAAAAATGCAAAAAAATCATTAAATTTTTTTTCTCAATTTTTGAATGTTTGAAAATACATTGAAAATGAAAAAATGACACCCTATTAAGTTATCTTTATTCATGTTAAAGTTATAAATATTTTAATAATACTTTGATCTATTCTCTCTAAAAATCGAAATTTCGTTATGCGTTAAGATAGAAAGCTAAAAATTTACGTGGATACTTCTTTCTACATCTATAATAACAAAAACGTTGTTTAATTGACCCATATATATATAGATTTTAGATTCCAACTAAAGCTTTTTGTAGGTACCTAGAATAAAATAAACTGCAACGGATCGTTGCTAAACTTTATCCAAATTCATTTGAAATATTAATATGTTCTTGAGTAAAGTACTTTAAAATATAATTTTTACTAAAAACTTTATTTAACCTTTTTTGTGGTCCACAAGGTATTTAATTAGGATATTAAATTTCATCAAAATTGGTTAAGTCATTTTAAAGATATTTAGAAAAAACTAAAAAAGTACTGAAATAAAGTACTAATGTTTGTGGACCGATATGTACCAAAAACTAATCAGCGCTTCATTTTGTTAAACTAATGGTAGGTTTTCAATTTCATTTCAATCAGCGCAAAGGTGTGGAAAAAATCGTGGACGAAAAAAACGATAACACACACACATCCATCCATCCATCCATCCATCCATCCATCCCCGCACTTCCAAAAAAAATGGCACTTTTTGGCCTCTCGACGAGATTCCAGGTAATTTTTGGCAAAACCGCCACGTGCTAAAATTCAATCTCATTGAATACTTCAATTTGTGACCTTAATTGAGTCTATGGGTTCCGTAGTCTTTACCTGAGGACCCTTTGAAGTCGCGCTTGCCGCGAGAGCGATTCCAATACTTTCTCCCATGCTTCGCATTGGATAAAGTAAAAAAAACAATTCTAAATAATTTTATCATTAATAAAACAGTCGATTTGGGGTTGGTAATTATTTTAAGAGTTTCATTTAAAAATAAAACGTAAGTAACCCTATTAGAGTCGATATGTCTCTTTTCCTGTGTGTCGGTCTGTCAGTGCATTTCAGTGCATTTTGTAACTTGTAAACTAAATAACATACAAACCTGAAATTTAGAAGCTATATTTATCAGGGATGCCCCCCTAGCTTCATGCCCCCCCCCCAGTTTGATGAAAATTAACCCCCCCCAAATTCATGAAAAATACCCCCCCCCCCCCCCCCCATTTTTATTCAGTTCTAAAGAATTAGAAGAGCTTTTTATTATCTTTTGATGAAGTTTAAGACTTGGCCTCTTTTATTTTTAGCATATAATGCTAATAAAATGCAACATTTTTCAACCCCTACCAGAAATTTCAATGACGCACACTGCGTCTTAATCTCCCCCCCCCCCCCGTGGTCACCCGTGTATTTATTCATTTTTATTCAAATCAAAAATCGTTTGGACTATGACTGCCTTAGAATGATTGCTAGTGGCCCAAAATGAAATATTGCATTATTAGCAAAAAATTCTTCACTTAATTAGAAAAATTAGAGAAATTAGCAATTTGAACAAGTATTGTGATTAAACTAAAAATTACAGTAAATTATAATTTTAAAATAGATAAAAGATATATTTTAATGTTACTTTTGGAAGCAATAATCAAAGTCCGGAAATGGAAGAAACTTCATCTTTCCCATTGAATTATACGGTTATACAACTTTCCCTGGTGTCTTCTATATGTTACATAACCAGTTATTTTTTCGGGAGTTTTTTTGAAAAAAATAAATCGGAATTTTTAATTATAAATAAAATTTTAAAATAAGCTAAAGATTCTCTTCCATCTCTCGTTTCTAAGATCAAATCCCAGGATATTATTTATTTACGAGCTTTTCGTGCGTGCCTTCGGCACGCCCTCGAAGCTCGGCACTCCGGGAGTACCTTTTATACGAATAAATTTTGTAAAATATTATTTTATAATTTATTCTAACCAAGTACCCAACGACGTGCTTTTTCGGGATATTATTCATCAAAAATTTACAAATTTTGGCATAATTTATATGTTTCTAATATCTTGGTCCAGAACTCCTTAATTAAAGTATTATAAAACATCTAAAAAATTAATACTCTTTAAGTTGGAAAGATTTTTTCGAAATTTATTATACCTATAGTACGTAGAACAAACATTCAAACAGACAAATAAAATAATTTGATTTTTTTTAAGTTGACTTTTTCATATGATTATCAAAGCGCGAATTGCGTGGTTTTTTCATAGAATTAGATAGTTTTTGTAATGTTACCTTAATAACCGTGGAAAAATGTTTATTGTCCTTCATTGATAAACAATTTTTCACGGTTTTGTAAAATGTTTTTTCACGGGTGTTAAAGTAACAAGGTTAGTTTTTTCAATACATTTCATAAAAATTTCACTCAGATTTTGATATTAGAATAAATAAAACCCGGAGAGTTTTCAGAAAAAAGTTAAGTAAAGCTTTTGTACTGGACTAATTACTTAAAATATATCTAAGATTGCACTCTTATTAAAAAAAATACTTGATAGTCTTAAAATGGGATACGGTTTAGAGTTGCTTGTTATTTTTAGGGTTCCATTTAAAAGTAAACCGGGACCCTAGTTGTGCCGATACAATCTCTGTCTGTCTGTGAAACTTTCTTGTACTAATCAAATAAGATACAAACTTAAGTGTATTTATTTTCCTCGAAATAAAAATCCTATTAAAATTTTAATCTAGCTATTATATTATAATGGGGAAGGTTTTTTTTTGATGTCGAAGATGAAATTTTTTTTATCATGACCTGTCGGGTATTCCTGCAAATAATTCTTAAAGATTTTTTTTATTATTATTATTAAAGTACATATTTTAAATTGACGATGTGACGGAGGCCCAAATTAGCCATTTTAGACAATTTATTATTTACCTGTCGGTGTCGATTTTTATTTTGGAGTAAAAAATAATTTTTTTTTACATGGCTCTTGAGGTACCCCTATTAAAATCTCTCCTTAAGTAGAGTTAGTAAAAAAATTGTAAATTTAATTCACTTTAAAATAGATGTGTGAAAGGGTTCTAAAGTGATTATCTTTAAGTGATTTTTGTACCTGTCGTCATTCAGAATTGACTTAAATTGAAATTATAAAAATTTCTTAACATATCCCTATCAACGACAAGTAAGAACGATTTGATATCGCAAGTATTTTAGTAGATCTAAGGTACGAAACCCTCAGTATGCGTCCCGAGTTCCACTTGGTCGATTTTTTTATAGAAAATAATTATCTTAAATATTACTATCTAAGAATATAAGTCTAGAATTCTAAAAAAGCTGAAATTTGGCATAGAAGTAGGTTCTTAATAAAAGGGTGAGTGAAAACTCTAGAGGCCAGAAATGGTGGAGGTTCACAAAAAAGGATTAATTTTAAAAGAAGGTTAAAAATTTCGGGTCTTAAGCTTCCTTAAAAATGATAAATTTGTTGAATCCCGCCCTCATTACGACCCACCGTCAAGTATTTATTCAAAAACGTATTTACGCCTCTGGCTGCCCTAGTAGACGTAGGATATACTCCAAGATCCATTTATTTATCATCAAAATCCACTGAAGTTAATTTCAACATTTTTTCATCTTTATAATAAGAAATTCTCTGCATCTGTTTAGCGTTAATGCCAACATAGATTTTTATGAAACGTATTAAATTATTATTCTTACTAAAGTATTTGTAAACATAAAGTTCTTTGAAATGGTTCTCGGTGATTTTAGTTTTTCTTTCGAACCTACCCAAGAAGCAAATCAAGGACGAGACTCATTCATGTTTTATTGAAGGTGAAAAAATAGTAGAAATTTATAACCTACCTACTCGCCAAGCCGTATTATTAAATAAATAAAATTCTTTGTTTTGTTTTTATTCAACTTTTAGTATCTGTTCTTTTGATATTTCATTGAAAGTAAATGAAAAGGAATGTCACAAAAGGTGACCCGAATCATTAATTTGTTAAGTAAATTATAAAATGTAATTATTTTTTATTTAAAATGATATTAAAAAAGTCAAGATCTTAAATTAACTCCTAAATAGACTTTGCCCCGTGAATATACATTATAGATAGTCGTAGTTACCGCTTACCGTCCACCTTCGTAGTTATATACATATATAAATAGTGTCCACTTTTGTGGTATTCCTTTTCTGTTGGTACTGTTTACTTTATTTAATTGTACTATTTTATCCTCTTTTTATTTGATTAAATTTTTTTTATTAAATTACATAGCTTGATCAGTATGCAATATTTCAATTAAAGATCTTTATACTTGAGTAATTATTTAAATAAATGGTCTTCTCATTTTGAAGAATTCAAAGTTTTGAAATGGATGAGTTTGGAAAATTAACCATTTTTGAATGAAAAAAAAATCTGTTGAAAAAAGAAATTAATACTCTCTTATTATTCGTTTTTCAAAATTCGCATCGGAGGGAAAATAAAGTCATTATTTCAAGTTAAGAATTGGAGATTTCCGTTATTTCGTCATTGATCATATCATCAGAACTTGGCCAAATTAATATGGGACCACCCATAAGGTACCCCCTTTCCAATAAAAAAAGAATCATTGAAATCGGTCCTTAAACAAAGAAGTTATGCCTGAACATACATATCAAAAAAGGTACAATACAAATGAAAAAAAAAACGGGACCAATCGGGAAGTAGACTGAACCCAATGCAAAAAAATCATCGAAATCGGTTCATAATTGGCGAAGAAATCGAATAACATAGATACAAAAAAGGAAAAATTTCCTCGAATTGATAACCTCCTCCTTTTTTGAAGTCGGTTAAAAATCTTCCCTCCTCCTCAGAGTTTATGAAGGAAGAGTGAAAACACCTCTTTCTTGTCTCTTTTCGTTTCATAGTTTGCCTCTTCATCATATCACTCACAACCAAATATCAACCCGACCCCAAGAAAACAATTATAGTATATTTAAGTTTGTAATTTTTAGGGGGTTTTCAAAAGTAAAACGGGGCCCTATTAGTTGCTACAATGTCTTCTTTCTATGTGTCAGATCTTTGTAGCTCATAAATTAATTAAGGAGGTTCCCTAAAAAATCGATTTTCTTACAATCTTTTTAAAACTTTGAATATACAAATTTATAAGTGTCCTTTATATGTAGAAAATTTTTTCAATAGTTCTTGCGGCACTAAATTTATAAATATTGACCATTGAAATTTGCATATTTAACACGCGAACCCTATCCCGATTGATGTTAAAGCGACTGTTTCATTAAATAACAATCGTAATTTTCTTGATATTATTTTGAAAAACTGAGAATCATTAACTGAAGATATAACAAATATAGTAGGGGAAGAGCGAACTGCATCGGAGCTATATTAGGGAACGTCCTTAAGATGCAATCTTGAAATTTACTAATTATATATATATAGGTATATATTATATTTAATAAAGATGTTAGAGAGCCCCAAAGTGGCCATTTTTAGGTGGTTTTTGTACCTATAATTATGAAAAAAATCACAAATTCCCTCATTCTCTACTTATCAACGATAAATAATAACAAATTTGATGTCTCAAGTATTTTGAAAAGGACAATGGAATGACTTTACCTAATTGAATATGAAAGGTTTCAATTTGGTGATGGTAATAGATTCAAATTTTTTCAGAAAATCTTTCATATTCAATTAGGAAAAGTCATTCCGTTGCCTTTCGAATTTTGAACCTCATCAACATTCGAAACACTCAACGAACTTTATTTAAATTATATAGCATGGCTTTATGTTTAAATTTAGAATCACTAGATCGCTAAATTTTACAAATTAAGATAACAATCTTTGAGTAAAATATATTTAACGCGTTTACATATGTCAGAGAGGTTCGCATCCCGCAGGTGAGCCAGATGGCCCGGATTGCTGTTACTGGCACTCGGGTTCGATTCCCGAGGGGCTGAAAAACAACCCTTATGATATATAATTAAAAATATTCCATTCTATCGGATTTAATAGATGACGCCATTTTATGATTATCTAAGAAAATATTATTTTATACTTTTTAGAACTCTGGATTTTTGTAAATTCTTATTAATTTACCATACATGGTCAAGTATTGTATTCATGCATGAAAAAAGTTAAAAATCTAGGCCGTTTGAGCAGACTCAACCAAATTTTGTATACATAATCAGTGGACCCCCAGAAGTCTAAAAATGCAAAAACTAACCGCCCAAAATGGGGGAGGGGTGGGGGGTGTAGGGTCAAAAAATGAAAATCTTGGCCATTTACCAAACTCAACCAAATTTTGTGTACATAATCAGTGGGACACCAGAAGTATAAAAATGCAAAAACTAACTCCCCTCTACATGATTATAAATAATTTTAGGGGCCAAGTCACAAGTTGTATGGTAAAGTCAAGTGGATGGTCACATCAGAACACGTCAGCTTATTTTACTTTAGAAGTAAAATTGTTGTTTTTAATTATTTCTAATAATTAGATTTTTTTATTTTTTAACCTGGATAATGTAACTAAACGGTTGTTTCTACAACGGCGAAGGAAGATGACCTATTTTTGAGTTTTATGTTGTTTTTCCTTGTAAGAAACAAACATTGTTGTTGTTGTTTCTTTATGAATGGACGGGTGGTATTCCCGTTGTTGTCGTCGTCCCCTGGACCAATTGATCTCTATGGTAGGTGGGTGTCCGGGGTGGGCGTCCCTCGATTGAGGTCCCTTGTTTTGGTGTTTTCGCCGCCGGTGCTTGCATCGTCCTTGTGACGTATCCTCGCGGAGCCCCTCCCTCCCGGACCGTGTGGGTCGCCGATCACGCCGATGCCCAAACCAGGGCATACATCACGACACGCGCTACATACCTTCCGAACACGAAAATTCAACTCGCATTCGAATCAATGACGTTTAGAGTAGAATTTAAAACACCTGAATATTATTCTTCATACACGCTAAGAACTTGGGGTTTGCACGAAGAAAGAACAAAAAGACAGGATTGTCTAAAGATAACAACAAGAACATAGAAGAATTTGAAGAATTTAGCTATCTGAGAGATAAAATCACGTGGGATGGAGCAATTTCAAAAGAAATTAATTCTAGAATTGTTAAGGTAGTTGTTTCGCGACAATACTAGCAAAAAGAAAATACTAGAGTATATAGAACAGACAATAAGGATTCATAAGCCCAAAACTTTTTGCTGTTTATATACCACTACTAGCCAATCCCATGCTCGTTTGACAAATCTGGCAACATTGTCCGAGTTTGAATATTTTTATCATAGAAATGACAGATAAAATACATTATAAAGGTCGATTTATTAAACAAAAAGTTCTTAATAAACGATTAAAAGCTGTTGCGACAATGGCTGAAGCGAAAAACGTCAAAAAAGTACTAAAGTTAATCCACTTTTTAGGTTAAATATATGCGTTGTTGCCAACTTGTTTTTAGTGTAAATTTTTCATTATACATTTTTCATTATTTATTTATTATTAACTCACAAATTGTGTTGTAACTATAAATTAAAATTTTCTTAAAAAATGTATTAGTTAGTGTTTAATGCTTTTTTTTTTTTTTTTTTTTTGGCTTTTCGGCCATGGTAGCCATAAGCCATTTACGATACTATTTATTTTTATTTTTAAATTTGTCTCTACCTCGGGGGTCAGATTTTAGCCGGATGCCTCGAGCCAGATTCGAACTCGAGGTCCTCTTGGTTAGCTGGCTGACATGCTACCGCCTAGCCTACCGACCCCCATTGTTTAATGTTGGTTTAGATTTTTTATAACAATGGTAATAAGAGTCTGAAAAACTATCTTTGGAATTTAATATCTCTGGAACTATATTGTTTATAAATTTCGGTTTGCCACCAATCAATGCAGAAGTATTTAAATAATAATCTGTCTAAATTTCAAAAAATCCTAAGAAAACTCATATGGTGAAACAACTACCTTAAAGCTAAATTGAAATATAAATTTAATATTAAAACAAAAATTATTATCACCTCATCAATAATTACTCTAAAAAATCAAAGGATCTTGCTGAAGAAATATGTCTGTAATATTGCGCTGTAGAATGTGAAAACTTGACCATAATAAGGGCAGAGATGAGGGACCTTTAAAATGTGCTAAAGGAGAATTATGAAGATTAAATCGGTAGGTTGAATTACAAACAGGAAGTTCTCCTTAGAATTTATCAAGAATCTAGATAAAAAAAGTGCTCAAAACAGTGGCGTACCTAAGGAGGGTGCGGTCCGCGCCGGGCAACACATATTTTGGGGCGGCATTTTTTATATTTATTTATAGTTGTAAAAAACAACTTGTTCACTTCATATGTTTACTATTCGATTTCTACGAATTATGAATTACTATATGATTTCGAATATTTTTACTCGTCGTCAAGTAAATTTAGGATAGAAAATATTATTATTTAAATTAAATATCATCAAGCAGAGGACAACCTCTTTGTTTCTCTTTATAAATCAACAACTCGGCTACTCTCGGCAAAATAAAAACTTTTCAAGAAAATATTTTCTCTAAAATTCTAAAAAAAAGGGCTTGACGTCCCTCTTGATCTAATAAAATTTATTCAACAGTATAGATGGGAAATTCTGTATCCAATATTGGAATTATGCTAAGAAATTTTTTAACAATTGCTATCAGTGTCGCTAGTTGCAAAAGGATCTTCTCCAAATTGAAGTTGATATTTTTTTTTTTAAATTAGGTATATGTTTTATCTCATAGGTGGGGAACCCTAGGTAAGTTTCTAGTGCCCTTTAAAAAAGTAGTTTATATTTTTATAAAAGTTTCATTTATAGGAGTATATCAACTTATTCAGCCTCCTTTATTATTGCCTCAATTTAAATATGCCATCCAATGGTAAAAAAGTTCCCCACCTATAGTTTGTCTCAATTACAATTATTTATTTATGTTTATTAATTTATAAAAACCACCATTTGATAAGCTTAGAAAGGGCGGCAAATTGGAGACCGCCCCGGGGGCAACAGTTCTACGATAGGTACGCCACTGGCTCAAAAGATAGGGAACACGGTTAGGGCCGGTTGTATGTCGGTTGGTAAACTCTTTTTAAACGTTGGCAAAGGGTAAATGGCTGGAATGGCCAATCAGATCAGGCACTTTCATCTGATTGGCCATCCCAGCCATTTAGCATTTGCCAACGTTTAAAAAGAGCTTACCAACCGACTTACAGCCGGCCCTTAATCACAGGGGAATTGATCAGAAAAATTTTCAACATTCGAATTCAATTTCAATTATAGATTATTATTTTTTCTTCTTCAAGCTGGCTAATGTATATTCTACATTTATTTATTTATTAAAGTATATGTCTCGAAACTCATTTTACAATAATATACATACCTAATATTATATTACATCAAACAATACAAAATATACTTATAAAATATATTTTAATTGACTTTACTTATATTACAAACGAAAATGTCAAATTGATCATAATATTTGTTAAAAATGACTTGATATATCAAATAATTTTTCTTGTAAGGGAAATTTAAAAGAGAAATCTTCATATATTTATTGGAATAAGATATGAGGGGGGCACTTTAATAGAACGCTTATCTACTATTTAAGCAAGGTTTCCTTCTTTAATCAAATCATGTAGGTATATCATAATATATAGTTCATATTATTGTTTCTTAATAAGAGCATACAATGGAGTATGGACCAAGCGTCCATTACTCTTATATCTTTTAAGGAGTTAGGTGTTGGTTCTAGGTGAAACATTTTAATATAATAATATATATAATTAATATAAATATAGGTGAAACCTACCTCGCATCTTACTCAAATTATTATACTCTTATATCTGTTTCTGTATATCTGTAGTAATGAAAATCTTTGTATTTATTGAGTCTGATTAGGTCGAAAAATTCAGGATGAACAGTCTTTAAAACATCAAATAAACGTTTTATTAAAATGTTCTTTTTTCAATAATTCACATCTTTAAATAATTGGAATTTTAGTCAAAATTTAATTTACTTTTCCGGGTAAAAGTAAAATTCGTAGTCGAGTTCAATTTGAATTAATTTTGACTAATCCCTAATAAATTCACGTGGAATATTTATATTGGACTAAGATGAAGACTTGGTCTATAGTCATTTTTATTAATGTGTACTACTAATCATCTCTCGCGTGTCACAACCGCTGTTCTAAAGACTAAGAAAGAAAAGAAAAGGGAGAGAGAAAGAGCTAGATTATAATATTTTCCCTATATAAAAAAGAATATGAAATGTGGAATTTTAAGGAGGTCCTTTCACCGCCAATGTTAATTAAAAAATATTAGATTATAACTATAACTTAATTTTTTATAATAGTTTAAGTCTCTATCTATGCTTTGAAATTTGAATCTCACATTAGCGAGCAAATTTTTGAAAAGGTAAACATTTTCTTAGAGTCTTAGGGAAAATTAAGATCTTTACACTCTCTCTTGAATTATACTACCATTACTTGATTATATAAAGTTTAAAAAAAACTAAAAATTAGCTGTTTGAAACATGCACGTTTCTTTTTTGCAATAAAATATATAATTAGTAGAGATTGTGGTGTTGGTGCAAGGTGAAACATCTTTAATAAAGATAAGAGTAAATATAATATTTATTTACTCTTATCTTTAATAAAATATATGAATGACCGACGAATTTACTTAGATATTTACTTTAAAAAATCACATAAATGCTAAAATTGGATGTAAACATAAACAGTACCTATTAATACAACGTATTGCCAAATCATACAAGAGTTATTATCAGCTGATTTGAATAAATCAAACTAACTTTTGTATTTAATTATTTTTTATAATTGTTTTTATTTCAAACATTTACGGCTTTCATAGTATTTACTTTTAATTCAATTATTTTTCATTTGTATTTTAACTTATTTTATTAAATATTACACTACACTTCTTTTGACTCACTGGAGCGCAAGGACCTCCTTAAGAGAAGTGAAAAAATTTGTATAGGATAACGTCAAACCAAGGGGAATATTTGCGTCAAAACAGTCTTAGGAGTGATAACTCTACTAAGATGATGATTATACATGTTATTACACTTGAACATCGCTGCTAATAAAAAGTTTTCAAATAGTTGAAAATGTTTCAATTTAACTTATTTGTTTTCCAATTACGATTTGTGTTTTCCGAACCGGAGAGAAATAGGGTGTGGGGCATTGGCCGTTCTTCCGGAGACATAAAACAAGAGGTCTGCACACTTTGAGAGGGGAGTTCCGGTCAAAAGTGGGACATGAATGTTTGCCAGGAAAAGAGGTGAATAAAGAAAAATCACCTAGGATACCTAATTATTTACAAGATTTTTCAAGCAGGAAATCATATCATAAAAAATAATTTTTAAGAAAAAATAAAAACCGACTTCAAAAAATTAAATGCAACAAATAAAATACACTAAAAGGTATAAAATAATTATTATCTTATTTAGTTACAACTAAAAGACGAAATATTAACATGAAATTACTTTTTGAAGTCGGTGCCAAACAAACTATATCTATAAGCGAGCATACCCTCCAAACGTATTAAGTAAGATCCGTCGAGTGCGATTCATAAAAGGTATATGTTTGGCACCAACTTCAAAAAGTAATTTCATGTTAATATTTCGTCGTTTAGTTGTAACTAAATAAGATAATAATTATTTTATACCTTTTAGTGTATTTTATTTGTTGCATTTAATTTTTTGAAGTCGGTTTTTATTTTTTTCTTAAAAATTATTTTATTTTTCTCTTTTTAGTGATGTTATTAATAGTGATCATATCATCAGAACTTGATCAAATTAATATGGCACCATCCCCAAGACACCCCTATCGGATAAAAAAGAACCATCGAAATCGGTTCATAAACAAAGAGGTTAGGTCTAAACAAACCTAATAAAAAAGGTCTAATACCTATGAAAAAAAAACGAAAAAAAAATGGGACCAATCGGAAGCTAGACTGGACCCAATGCAAAAAAAATTTTCAAAATCGGTTGAGAATTGGCGGAGATATGAGGTAACATAGGCACAAAAAAAAAAAAAAAAAAAAAAAATTCAATCGAATAGAGAACCTCCTCCTTTTTTGAAGTCGGTTAAAAACATTTGATTCTCGAAAAATTTTATAATAATATAGAATAAAATGTATAATTTTTATTGTAGATATAGTTATTGTATAATTCGAAAAAAATCTGAATGAATCACGATTTGTAAATCTGCAATAGATATTCCAGGAAAATTTTGAAGTCTGTTAATTTTTAACCGACTTCAAAAAAGGAGGAGGTTCTCTATTCGATTGAATTTTTTTTTTTTTTTTTTGTGCCTATGTTACCTCATATCTCCGCCAATTCTCAACCGATTTTGAAAATTTTTTTTGCATTGGGTCCAGTCTAGCTTCCGATTGGTCCCATTTTTTTTTCGTTTTTTTTTTCATAGGTATTAGACCTTTTTTATTAGGTTTGTTTAGATCTAACCTCTTTGTTTATGAACCGATTTCGATGGTTCTTTTTTTATCCGATAGGGGGTGTCTTGGGGATGGTGCCATATTAATTTGATCAAGTTCTGATGATATGATCACTATTAATAACATCACTAAAAAGAGAAAAATAAAATAATTTTTAAGAAAAAATAAAAACCGACTTCAAAAAATAAAACATACACTAAAAGGTATAAAATAATTATTATCTTATTTAGTTACAACTAAACGACGAAA
The DNA here is from genome assembly GCA_024734495.1 of Forficula auricularia. Lineage (NCBI taxonomy): Eukaryota > Metazoa > Arthropoda > Insecta > Dermaptera > Forficulidae > Forficula > Forficula auricularia. The sequence goes on from JALMQS010000087.1 coordinate 12,149,440, forward strand.
TATTAACATGAAATTACTTTTTGAAGTTGGTGCCAAACATATACCTTTTATGAATCGCACTCGACGGATCTTACTTAGTACATTTGGAGGGTATGCTCGCTTATAGGTATAGTTTGTTTGGCACCGACTTCAAAAAGTAATTTCATGTTAATATTTCGTCGTTTAGTTGTAACTAAATAAGATAATAATTATTTGATACCTTTTAGTGTATTTTATTTGTTGCATTTAATTTTTTGAAGTCGGTTTTTATTTTTTCTTAAAAATTATTTTATATCACATCACATACCTATACCGGGTGAGTTTTTTTTATCTTGAGACAGTCTTATAACTCAAAAACAGGGCATTATATGGAAAAAAGTTTCAAATAAAACTTTATTTATATCAAGAGGGAAACTAAACTACCCTATTGTTTGTCGGCTTAGAACAAGCTTTCAAGGGTATTTCAAGGTCAACTTCTGTTTTTTAAGCGGAACTCTATATTTTTCGTTACGTCTACTCAATCTACAAGCAAAAGTGAACAACTTTTATTAGAATTATTTTTTTATACGACATCAAATAAACAAAATACATGAATCAATTAGATCTTAAAAAAATCTTTATAATTATTTTTAACAATCATTTTAATTATCAAATAAAAATGATTAAATAATTAACAATTAAATGAATGATTTTGCGACACTGTTCTGTGACATTCCAGAGTGTATCGCAAGTCTTCTGGATGAATTCCAGTTTCAACTCCCTTATTTTGGCCTGATTCAGTTTCTTCGTAGCGTTTACATTTCCTGTTTTTTTTCTTCTAAATAGATTAACAACACGATAAAATGAAGCTTGTGAGGGAGTATTCCTCTTAGGAAAACGCTCGGCATCCATTTTAATGGCAGACCCATAACCCATAACACTTCTTCTACATTCACAGGATAAATTAAGATCATTTCAATTCTTTCTTCAAAAAAAATGCTCCATTATTATTATGATAATACAATATTTATATATATCTACTGGATTGACACACGAAATAAACTTTTTTAAACTCAAGAATTTTAAATAGTTCTTATGAAAGTTGTTCAGTTTTTTTGTACTTGAAAGCTTGTTCTAAGTCGTCAAACAATAGCGTAGTTTAGTTCCCCCTTGATATAAATAAAGTTTTATTTGAACTTTTTCCATATAATGCACTGTTTTTGATTTATAAGACTCTCTTAAGATAAAAAACTCACCCGGTATATAAATTTAATCATCAGAAACTCCTGAAATCTGTTTGGAAATGAAACGAAAACAAAATTAATCATTAGAGCGAATATTTTGCAACCATTTTTTTTTCTTGATTTAAATACTTAACTTATAATTTTTTAGATTTTGAAAAAATACAAATTAATCCTTGGTTATGCCTTTCATAATCATTCTTAACTTCTGCAGAAATGTAATGAATTCTAAAAATTGTAAAGCTCTATTTCCTTAGCCTTGTAGATTCAGATTCAACTTATTAAAATGTTTGCGCTGGGGCTGTGATAGTGTCGGGAACATTATACTACTTGCGGCGTTTTCTGTACATATCTAGCTACTTAAAAAAATTATATGCATTATAGATTTTTTTTGAGGGAGGGGGGCGCTGACGGTTCTATAGGGCCCCTATATAACAGCAGATTTTTCATTAAAAATTAGGAGCCGCACTTTTTTCAGCAAAGAGCTGCTGGTCCCCGACCCCTAGGGAAGATGGTTCTCAAACTTTTTGAAGTCCTGGCACATATGAAGTCCTTCAAAAAATATTAGGCACACTATATAGAAATTGCTAACATACATATAACTAAAAAATAATTTTAATATAATAAAATCTCGGACTCACACATATCTTTCTGGTATTTCCCTAGGGCGCACACCCTTTGTAAACGAAAGCGACTTCAAAGGGTCCTCAGGTAAAGACTACGGAACCCATGGACTCAATTAAGGTCACAAATTGAATTATTCAATGAGATTGAATTTTAGCACGTGACGGTTTTGCCAAAAATTACCTGGAATCTCGTCGAGAGGCCATTTTTACTTTATCCAATGCGAAGCATGGGCAAAGTATTGTAATCGCTCTCGGGGCAAGCGTGGCTTCAAAGGGTCCTCAGGTAAAAACTACGGAACCCATGGACTCAATTAAAGTCACAAATTGTAGTATTCAATTAGGTTGAATTTTAGCACGTGACGGTTTTGCCAAAAATTACAAGGGGTCTCGTCGAGAGGCCAAAAAGTGCGATTTTTTCATTTAGTGCGTGCGGATGTATGTATGTATGGATGTATGTATGGATGGATGTATGTATGTTATCGCTTTTTTGGCCCACGATTTTTTCCACACCGTTGCACCGATTGAAATGAAATTGAAAACATGGCATTCTTTTAACAAAATGAAGCGCTGATTAGTTTTTGGTACATATCGGCCCACAAACATTAGTACTTTATTTCGGTACTTTTTTAGTTTTTTCTAAATATCTTGAAAATGACTTAACCAATTTTGATGAAATTTAATATCCTAATTAAGTACCTTGGGGACCATAAAAAAGGTTAAATAAAGTTTTTAGTAAAATTATATTTTAAAGTACTTTACTCTAGAGTAAGATGGTACTTTTTTAATTTTTTAAATTCTTTAAAATTTATTCATTTGAAAGTTTTAATATAGCTCATTTAGCCTTGCTTAAGTAAGAATGGATAGGCTTCTCTCTGTGAAATGCTAAAAATTTGGGAGGAATTTTTATGAGTAACCATAGCAACTGCGTTGTTTTCTTATCCGTTACCTTTGCTGAAGACAGAGAAATCGATTTTAAACCAACAATAGCGATTGATTCTCATCTAGTACTTGAGGAATAATCATTCTATATTGGATTTTTTGACGTTTCGGTTTTTATTAGTAACCATTGCTGAAGACATAGAGAAATCGACTTTAAACCAAAAATAGCGATTGATTCTCATCTAGTACTTGAGGAATAATCATTCTATATTGGATTTTTGACGTTTCGGTTTTTATTAGTAACCATTGCTGAAGACATAGAGAAATCGACTTTAAACCAAAAATAGCGATTGATTCTCATCTAGTACTTGAGGAATAATCATTCTATATTGGATTTTTGACGTTTCGGTTTTTATTAGTAACCATTGCTGAAGACATAGAGAAATCGACTTTAAACCAAAAATAGCGATTGATTCTCATCTAGTACTTGAGGAATAATCATTCTATATTGGATTTTTGACGTTTCGGTTTTTATTAGTAACCATTGCTGAAGACATAGAGAAATCGACTTTAAACCAAAAATAGCGATTGATTCTCATCTAGTACTTGAGGAATAATCATTCCACATTGGATTTTTGACATTTCGGTTTTTATTGGTAACCATTACTGAAGACATGGAGGAATCGACTTAAAATAAAAAATAGACATCGATTCTCATCTAATACTTGAGGAATAACAATTCTACATTAGGTTTTTGACGTTTCGATTATTATTGGTAACCATTGCTGAAGACATGGAGGAATCGACTTAAAATCAAAAATAACGATCGATTCTCATCTAATACTAGAGGAATAACCTTATTGCATTCAATTTTTGATGTTTTGACCATTAATGGCAACCTCTATTGAAAACGTGGAAGAATCGACTTAAAATCAAAAAGACTAAATTCTTTTATGGCAAACAACTCAAACTTGAGTACCAATAATAATCGAAACGTCAAAAACCTAATGTAGAATTGTTATTCCTCAAGTATTAGATGAGAATCGATGGCTATTTTTGATTTTAAGTCGATTCCTCTATGTCTTCAGCAATGGTTACAATAATAACCGAAATGTCAAAAATCCAATGTGGAATGGTTATTCCTCGACTCTTAAATGAGAATTATTTTTGAATTAATGTCAATGTGAACTACAAATTGCAAGTGATATCTGATTAATAATAAAGGAACAAACATATTAATATTTCAAATGAATTTGGATAAATTTTACTTATGGAAAGTGGTGTATGGTTTTTAGGTGAAACATGACAGTATTGTCTTGTAAACTCCTGATGATGGACTAATAATCCGAAATATATTGAGTTTGTATAAACCTCTTTGAGTTTTATTTCATTCACTGTGAAACTACACACCCTTTACTCTATTAACGAATTTGGATAAAGTTTAGCAACGATCTGTTGCAGTTTATTTTTAGAAGTGCGTGCGGATGGATGGATGGATGGATGTTATCGTTTTTTTCGTCCACGATTTTTTCCACATCGTTGCACTGATTGAATTGAAATTGAAAACCTACTATTAGTTTAACAAAATGAAGCGCTGATTAGTTTTTGGTACATATCGGCCCACAAACATTAGTATTATACAACATTATTTATTTCTGTACTTTTTTAGTTTTTTCTAAATATCTTTAAAATGACTTAACCAATTTTGATGAAATTTAATATCCTAATTAAGTACCCTGGGGACCACAAAAAAGGTTAAATAAAGTTTTTAATAAAATTATATTTTAAAGTACTTTACTCTAAAGTAAGATTTTTGAATTCTTTAAAATTTATTCATTTTATCTGTTTAATATAGGACTCATTTAACCTAACTAAGTAAGAGTGGATAGGCTTTTCTCTGTGAAATGCTAAAAATTTGGGAGGAAAGTTTATAAGTAACCATAGCAACTGCGTTCTTTTCTTATCCGTTACCTTTATAGAGGAATTGACTTTAAACCAAAAATAGCGATTGATTCTCATCTAGTACTTGAGGAATAACCATTCGATATTGGATTTTTGACGTTTCGGTTTTTATTGGTAACCATTGCTGAAGACATAGAGGAATCGATTTAAAATCAAAAATAGCAGATTGATTCTCATCTAATTATGTTATTATCTAATTATGTTATTACAATAAATAAAACTTAGGCAACGCGGTGTGGATTTATAGTGAAACATACAATAAATAGATAAATAGAAATACTTACATTGTTAAAAATTTCTTATATCATTTTACGGTAAATGCAAAGCTGATAATCTCCTATTTTAACCGCCAATTTCGTTATCAAAAGGGTTCCCCCACTCTGCTCACCTCTACCTCTGGTCGCCCCAACCCCCTGGATCCGCGCATGGTTGGGTTCTTATAGCTCATTTCGGGCTGGCATTTTGACTGTTCGGTTGGCGCAAAAACCAGCCCGAAAAGGAGCTATACGAACCCAACCGAGCTGATCTGAATATATATTAACCGAACCTCCGAAAGTTAAGTCCGGACGGGGTGTGTTTTGGACTCCCATTTTTTTTTCTAATCAAACACACATTGAAAACCGAACCGCCAATCGTCGGGCGGGGTGTGTTTGGGGCTCCCATTTTTCCTAGTCAAACACACATTGAAAACCGAACAGCCAATAGTCGGATATAAATAATAGTGAAAAAAGCACCTTGGACTCTTGTATTTCAGCGAAGAAAAAAAATGAGGGCATCTGATTTTCGCTTCAGCCAAAAGTATTGCTGTATAAAAACAGTGTCAATTGAAAAAGTATGTTTAATGAGACTCCTTTTATATGAACTATATATTTTCAAACGAGTGATTTTAATTCCCGGTCTGTTTTATTATAATATATATAAAAATAATGATTTATCGCCAAGTTGACATTCATTAGTTCAGCGCGACAAGGGGTAATGGTGCGCCACTGGTGGGGGAACACTGATGACAGCGAACCTGGCGGTGAGAAAACATAACATCACTGAGGCACACAGCTTTGTCTGAGCCCATTTTACTATAGAAAATGAGAAGTCCGGCCTGACTGTGGCCTAGCTAGCGAAGCGAAAAGCCGCTAGAGAACGAGCTAAAGGCAACGAAGCTTCTCTCTGCACTAGGCCGCTTCTGGGAGTAACACCACCTCCGCGTGGTCTAGCTGGATATCCGTACCTTTCGGAGAACTAAGAGTGTTACCCTTGGCGAAGAACGCATGTTGCCATCTAGGCATATATAGAAATATTTCTATGTCTTTAGTACATCTGGAAAATGCACTAGATATGCTATAATATGTCATTAGACATATATAGTCCCATGGACTATCCTTTTAGTATATTCAGTGGGCCAAGAGGTGCTATGTTATGCCGGCAACAGGATGCAGCAGCTGCTGCATCAAAACTATGGTGAACAAATCTCTTGAATTTATCTGATAAATTCTAAAAGAGGTAAAATGCTATGATATTACATTAGAAATATCATAAACACGATTGTTTCTACAAATCCAACTACATCGACTCTGTCGATTAATGAACATACAAATTTATGAATATATCACTATCAAAAATGATGATGATATCATATTGTGTAAGCAATTATACAAGAATGCATGTATTGGAATAGTGACTTATGCATCTCGACATATATAGAATTTCTTCTATCCTTTTAGTATATTCGGTTGATCCTGCCGGATATGCTATTTTATGTCTATGACATATATAGTAAGAGATACTCTATCCTTTTAGTATATTCAGATGCGCTGCTCTGGATATGCTTCATTATGCGAGATGTTGGTGGCTTGAACCAAATGCGCCGACACTGCGGGCTTTGGCCTGGTTGAGTGGTGCGTGCGGCCGGGCTGATCAATGGCACAGCAGTAAGCCAATAATTCACGGCGCATGGTTTGATGGTGGCCATGCAGATTGATAAGCATAAATAAGCTGTCATTCTTTGATGATAATTATAACTATTTCATAAGACAGTAAACAGTAATAACTGTAACCAGCAGTTGAGGGCGCTGCTGGAAATTTGCTTATCAATATGAATAATTTATAACTGCCGATGAAAATCACCAGTATATGGTGATGGCTACAAAAGCTGGCCATGATTGATTCCGTGACTAGCTCATCGGCTTCCACGCTCGGAGCACCGCGGTGTCCACGTATTCAGGAAGTGACAAACCTGCAAGCCGAAATTGGTGTTGCTCTGGCATTAGGCTTGCTAATCAGTGCGAGCGGGGGACGTACGTGTATTGTACCCGCTCGCATGCCATGGCCGTAGTCATGACAAGGGAGTTGACTAGCCCTCTGATTTAAAATGGTCCAGCGGCACATCTGACGGTGGTGCAGATTGGGTTGGGCGATCCCACGCTGAGTGTAAGCCAATCAGTGCGAGCGGGGGACGTACGTGTATTGTACCCGCTCGCATGCCATGGCCGTGGTCATGACAAGGGAGATGACTTGCCCTCTGATTTAAAATGGTCCAGCGGCACATCTGACGGTGGTTCAGATTGGGCTTGGCGAGCCCACGCTGAGTGTAAGCCAAAACGGTAAACACACCTAAAGTGGTCTGCGGCTGCCATTTAATTGGTGTCTTACAGGTCCCTTTAGAATGAAGGACTGGCGCCCTTTACCGTAGTGAATGCCAAACTGTGCCACTTGACTGTGGTGTGCATGGTTGATATCATGCAGTCCGATAAGCTGCATGGTTATATATCATGTAGAAGAGGTTGTCGACTTCCAGATTTAACAGACAAACCTGGGTTGGCACACAAGGTGACAAACCGCTTGCCAAGCGAACAATCGGTTCACGAACTAAGGCTCGAGATTTTGAATCTTACATCCTAAAAGCTGTAACACAGTGGGTTTGCTTTGTACACATAACAAATAGAGGTATAGGCAGAAAGCCGCCTGGAATGGAGGGTGGCGAGTCGTTTGCCAAACGACAACCGGTCGCGGACCTGGGCTGAAGATTTTGAATCTTCAAATCCTACTGGTTGTTTTTACAGCGGGCGTGAACCGCATTGGACGCTTTGTAAGCGCTTGACTACCATCGTTTCGGAGCTTGCTTGGCGAAGAATGCTTCTGATTATGTAAAAACGAAGCATTCGTCTACTTGGCTGTTTGCAGCAGGTGTGAGCCGGCTTGGACGATTTGCAAGCGGTTTGTCAGGTGTATGTGATGTTGCAATCACATCAGGTTAACCAACCGCACATGCAGTCGATCACGTACTGGGACTGTGGGAAGAGAGTCCGAATCTGAAGAGGTGGAGCATGGAAAGTCATGTGCAAGAGAAACCTCGAGCAACCATACCAAAGGTTGTTGAAATCTAATGGTGCCATGGGGAATGGAGAAAGCCCTAGGGACGAAAGTTCCTAGCTCCATTCGACTGAGGTTGGACTCGTGGTGGCACAAGGTTTTGTCTAGATAGCTGTTGTTAACTCGCCAGCTGTTGATAGCTTCAACACTAGCGAGGGTGGAATATACGCCCGCTATATTTCACGTGTACCTCTGCGTATACACCTATACCCTGATCGATGCCATTCGTGGCGCTTTTCGGATCTTTCGGGGTACACATACGATACGAGAGTATGTATGCGCTGGTTGCGAGTGCGTGTGAAGGCCCGCTTGGCTATAGACACCACTTTAAACAATTCAGTGCGTCATTGCCATAGATAAAAGATACATATAGATGGCGAACTCTCAGGGTTTTTTGGTAAATTCAACAACTGGGTGCCTTAGGCCGCCAGGGGCGCTATTTGACACATGACACTCACACACACGCACATTTAAATGGAGGCAGGAAATTTAAAATTATTTTTTATCACACTAAATAATTCAAGATAAAAATAGAAATTAAGACTAAAGTCATCTAGATTGGGAATTTTTAATGAGAACATCTCATAAAAAAGCCCCGATCTAGATGGCTCCAGTCTTAATTTCTATTTTTATAAGGAAATCAGCTATAAAAGCGTCAAATCTGAAAAGATAAGTAAACATGAAATAAAAGATTTGAAGTAAGGAATAAAAAACAACATTTTTATTATTACGTATATATATATATACATATATTGGTATCTGATTACATTTTTATATTTAATACAAATAATAATGAAGTGCTTATTTATTTAATACATTTTTATTAATCTACCACCGGTTCGGAAATAGCTCTACTGAGAAGCCGGCAAGAACTCAGAAAAGCAATCACATGTTATAATATTATATACATTCAATTATAAATATTAATCTAAACATAAATATATAAAACAGCAATATTCACAATAAGTTTGCGTTTAAAAAAATAAATATTTTAACAATTATAATAATAATAATTGGAAATTTTGAATTTTAAATAATGTTCCGGGTATAAAAATATCAGTGTATTGTGCTTCGCGTGTTGTCAGAGAACTTTGAGAACCGATGATGTAGAAAATCGATTTGAAGTCAGTCTAAAAACCTTAAGACAATATCCCTGGAAAAAACAAAGTATTTATTATTAATATATATATATATATATATATAGATAAAAAATCGAACATTTTTGGTGTAATAAATCATTAAAAAAGAAAACATTCTTATTTATCATATATTTTAAAAAAATAATAAACCTTTTTATATTTAATTAAAAGGATAATGAAATACTTATCTTTTGAGAATCTGTTGCAGTAAAAAAAATATATAATAAAACTATTTCGGAGTTATTTATAACAAATCGAATTTTAAAATTTTAAATAATTTTCATTATTCATCTTCAGGAGAGGAAATTGCCAGTGTATTGTGCTTCGCGAATTCTATAATTTTGGTAACCGTTATGTATTAGATCGACATTAAGACATTGTTCCTAGAAGAATTAAATATTAATTAATTATATATATAGTATATATATATATATATAAATTCAAAATAAAATATATAACTTTTACATTTAAAGGGAAACTAATTATTAAAAATGGGTAAAAAAATGAATGAATTATTAAAAAAACAAATTCTTTTTATCATATAATTTTTAAAAATAATAAACATTTTTATATTTAATATAAAGGATAATGAAATACTTATCTTTTCAGAAACTGTTGCAGTAAAAAAATAAATATCGATGAAGTATTATTCTCTTTGTTTTTTTGAACCGACAGGATGCAACAAAAAAATAGGGCATAATTGGATTATTATTAAATCTGTATCAATAAAAAGAAAAATAATAATGAATAAAGTATAGTATATAAAGTTAATTTCATAAAAATATAAATTTTATATATATATAGCTACCTATTGAGAATATCAGCAAAAACAAATTTCACAATTTTAATGATTGATTTTGATAGTAAAATTAATAGCTAAGATAAATAATATATTAAAGTAGTATAAAAGAAAATAGATAATAAAATTATAAACTAAATAATAAAAAATAACTTTGAAAAAAATTCGTTATTTAAGAGAAAAATGAAGTGAATGTTGACTAGAGGAAACTGTCAAATGGAACGGCACCACGTGATTCCAAGACATATATGCGCGAGTGTCAAAATAGCGCCCCTGGTGGCCTAAGGCGTCCAATGAATTTACCAAAAAATCCTGTGAGTTAACACACCCTGGTCATTGCGCTGTCGAATCTACTGACTGTGGCCTAATGCGGAAGTTAAAAGGTTGGCACCCCTGCTCCAGAGAGTTGTTTCAAATATCCCGCACTTATGAATAAATTCAAAATTCATGGCTGGTAACACTGTTTCAAATGCCTAGGATGGCGCTTGAGTTGTTATATATATTACTTTGAGCCATAGTGGCATACACCCATGTTGTTTTGAGCTTTGAGCTGTTTAGTTTAATTTTATTTAACCACTACTCAGAAGAGATCTCTCTCTATTTTAATTAGCTTAATATTGTTATATTTATTTATTATGGCAGGAATAAACTATAAGTAAGCTAAATATCATTTTTAAATATTGTCTAAAACTAAAATTGGATATTTAAATTGAGGCTATGTTATAATAAATATTGAATTTTTAGGTATGCCGGGGACAAAATCCATTGCTATGAGCATCCTGACGCAGATTTAATCGAAGATGATAGAGCAGGAGACCTAATATGCCCTGAATGCGGCCTTGTGGTTGGAGACAGGTAATATTTTCTTTTCTTTGAGCCCAGATGCATATACACGTGTGCTTTTGAGCTTTCTTCATTTGATTTTTTTCTACGTGATTCTAAAACTTAGGCATATGAGATATAAATGCGTTTTATATTTCGAGTACAATAATATTAATATTATGATTAAATCAGACATGGTAGCCTCTGCTTGGAGAAATATATATATCATATATCTTCATGCCGGGATTACTAATTAATATTTAACTATTTAAAATATTTTTTTGAAATATTGACCTCGGGTCATTTTTTTATTTTCTATCAAAACTACGCAGTAAATGATTTCAATTTTTTTTTTACTTACTCCGAATATATTATTCTAACAAATATTAGTTTTTCATCAAGATGGTGATAGTCCATCAATGAAAAAAAATAAAATAATGATCATATCCCCACCCTTTCCCTATCTACCCTATGTTAAAAATGTCATGTTTAATTGCGATTATTTCATGTTTGGTGTAGTAAATCGTCTTCAAATTTTAACAGTATGTGTATTATGATTTTAATTACTTATATTCCAAGTTTCAAAGACTTCTTGATATTTTGCATTTGTGAAAGAACTACCTTAAATTAAATTTATAAAAACAATTTGAAAAGTCCCTTTCACCTCAATAACAACTCACACCATATACAATCAAATTTTACATTTTTTTAAATTCTTCTAAAAAGCAAATTGAAAAATATAAGCTCATTCTTTCTCTTCGAGAATCTAAATAATATATCAGTGGCGAGCTATGACTTTTCAACCAGGGATGCTGTCCAAATAAGTAACTTTCACTTTTTTAAATTTTATTTTATTCATTGATTTTTTTTTTTTTTTGATTTTTTGCAAATTTCATCAAATATGGTTTCAAAATTATTGGATAAAAATACTTGGTAGGTTTCACATTAAGATATAAAAAATAAATTCGTTTTATTTTTTATAACTTAATGTGAAACCTACCAAGTATTTTTTATCCAATAATTTTAAAAAATGTTTCACCAAGTACCAACACCAAATTCCTTAAAAACTAAATATGGTTTCATTGAATTTTTGGTCATTTTTCAAATTTAATATTAGATTGTTTTATGACAGGGTATGAAAAAAATACTCTAAATCAGTGGTTCCCAACCTTTTGTGACTCATCGCCCCTTTCTGGAGGTTGACTAACACCTATCACCCCCTTGTCAATTTCATTGTATGCCTAATTTTATTTAAAGTAAAGTGTAAATAATAATGTTTTGTGAGGAACTGGAAAATTTTCAGGGGGGGGGGGGGGGTATCCACAAAGTAAAATTTTTAGTGCGAATTTTTTTTTATTAAAACAGATACTTAGTCCAGTTAATTCTGTTTTTACTCGGAAGTGTGCTGAATCCCAATCTTATGTTTGCTAACAAAATTTCTTGACGAAACATTGTCAAAAATGCCAAAAAAAATGAAAAATCTCATTTTTTGGCGTTTATTTGCTTATAACTGGAAAACTATCAACTTTTTGTAAATAATCCTTTATGAAAAATGAAAGTTCATAAAATTTCCTATAAATTTCATCATTTAGGTTTGTTTCTCCGACCAGCCGTTCGTTCGGGCTCAAGCGATAGTTGAAAATTGGAGTATTTTTTTTCCGCAAATCCCAAAAACTCGCACTTTTTTCCCATTTTGCCCATGAAACAGCACGTTTTCGCCAAAGACCACTCTATACATTTTTAAACTAGATTAAAATTTTTACAATTCAAACAAAGTTTCATCTTAAGTGGATAATGGTAATCCAAGGAAGAACTTTTGAAAAACTGAAATCTTTTTGCAAAAAGTCGCAGTTTTTCCTTCATAAAATGAAAACCACTCAGCCTAGAAACTTGATTCTCATCTCATTCTCTAGGAAACTTTGTTGACTTAAACGTTTCCTTGGGCCACTTTTTTGTTAAAACTCTTTGATTTATAGATATCTAGCATTTTCCATGACACTTTTGAGGATTCGGATCATATTATTCTGTCATGGAAAATCCTGGATATCTATAAATTTAAGAGTTTTATCAAAAAATTTCCTAGAGAATGAGATAGGACTCAAGTTTCTAGAATGAGTGGTTTTATAAAGGAAAAACTGCGATTTTTTGCAAAAGAGTTTTTCAAAATTTCAACCTCATTGCGGCCCGGGTTAGCATTATCCATTTATGTAACTTTGATTGAATTATAATTTATTTTAAAAATGTATAGAATGGTCTTTGTCTAAAATGGTCATGGTCAAAATGAGAATATATTCAAAAGAGTGAGAGTTTTTGGGATTTGCGAAAATGAGATTTTTACATGTTTGGCATTTGACAATGTTCCGCCACGTCAGTTTCGGATTCAGCACACCCAAAAACAAAGAGGTCGAAGAAATTACAACTAGCACAAAACTTTTCCGCGAGGGGCCCTATAGAGAACAATTTAACTCGACTAAAAGAGTACTTCAAGAAATTAAAAAATAATTCTTGATTAAACATATGAAATATAATTAATTACGTTTAGTTTTCCATAAGAACGGTTTGACGTTGCCGTTACTCATCCCATGAACTCGGCCCTTGTGGGGGGGGGGTCTTATCCCTGCCCTCCCCGTGGCTAGGCCTCTAACTGGACAAGAGAACAAAATCCTTTTTCAACTAAATATATTGACGGGAAGGAGATGAGAGGTGGTTCAATTCGACCCCCCCCACCCCCAGTTGTGGATAAGTGTCCACAAGCTTCACCCAGGCTAACTCGTAACCGCTGTGCTTGAAAATGATTTTCGTCTCACAGTCATAATTCAGATCTAGAAACTCCGTCTGCAAAGAGTTATTAAGCCTATCCACAGCTTCAAGCAAGAAAGGATCTAGAATCCAATCAGGAATTTGTAAGTTCTTCTAAATCTTCAAATCTTGATTCCATGTCAGTTTTTAACTGGTCAAGGTGATCAGTAAAAATTAGTATTTTTTCTCCTGGGAGTTCAGGAGTCTTGTTATCTGACACTGAACACTTTTTAAGGGTCAGAAACTGAATCAGCTCTTTACGGCCAATATTTACCTTGTGAATATCTAGATTGGCGATTGGCGATGAATGATGAAATAATTCCTTTGGCTTTGATAAGTTTCATCTTGTTTCCTTGAAGCCTTATATTGACTTCATTCATATTTTCAAAAATATCTGTAAGATAAGCAAGTTCCAACTTGCGATGCTACAGATTCTCACTTAAAACAGCATCAGATGTGTCGAAAAACTCTGTAACCGTGTCAAATAATTAATAATAATTTAACAACTCGCAAGGGAAGTGACTCCATTTCTTTGCACGTGAGTGTATTTTAATTTTTGAATACTCATCGCCCCCTACTTATTTATCGCCCCTGATAACCCAACACGCCCGCTTAGCGATCGCCCCCAGGTTGGGAACCACTGCTCTAAATGTTTTGAAATTTTAGGGATGCGCCTCGTCCACAGCATGCATGAACCGCACGCCACTGATATAATACTATATATATATATAGGTGTATACACAAGATTTGCTTATTTAATAGTATAAGATTTAAATAAAGAATCCATGCTTTACTCATCTAGTCTCACTAATGGGTTTTTACCTGAATATTTTTCTTTTATAGTTGTAATACAAAATACGATTTTCAGTGAATGCCCACCAGATTACTAATCTCTCAAACTTATTTTAGGTTAATCGGTGTAGGCGCTGAATGGAGGAATTTTAGTGATGATACATCTGGAGTCGAACGCAACCGAGTGGGTGGTCCTGAAAACTTTCTGCTTAACGGATCTGATTTATCGACGATAATTGGACCAGGTCGAGGCGGAGCTTCTTTTGCAAATGGACTCTCAAAATACACAAACAGGAGAAACGTAAATCTTTTATTTTATTTTTTTTATTAACTAGCTTGTCCCCTTCTGCTTCTGCTACTCAATTATTCGGCAAAAAGAACCTTTCAACTTAAATTAAAATAAAGTTTTTGTCTTGTAAAAATTCAATAAATATGGTAAAAATCGTCATTTTGGGAGATTTATCCAATTAAAAATAATAAACTTTTAAAGTTTATTATTAGATTATGGAAAATTCAAGTTTAATTAGGCTCAAAATTGGTTTTTAATAATTTCAATAGGCTGAAATTTCCTAGATTTCAACACTATATAAAAATGGGTTTTCAAATGATTTTGTTTTCTTTAAAGAAATCTACGGGCTAATAGAATTTTTGGTTTTAATCTTTAAAATATATTTTTATAGAAATTTCAAAAGCTAATGAATTCCTTTCAGTTAGTTTACTTAATATAGTTTCAATAATCCTTTATAATTAACTTTGAAATAAATAAATATAATTGAAATGAATGAATGAGCTCGAATACAAAAGCCCAAAGGCTTAGTTCTTTTGAAATGTCCGAGGGTCTTAAATACAATAGAAAAAAGATGAGGTGAGATTCCCAAGGGTATTTTTAAGAGAAATAATTTTTAAATAACATATTTTATTTTAAATTAAATATTTTTCATCTATATGTATAATTAAAAGCTTGGCTGAAACTTTTTTATTTTTAACCGACTTCAAAAAAGGAGGAGTTCTCTATTCGACTGATTTTTTTTTTTTTTTTTGTGCCTATGTTACCTCATATCTCCGCCAATTGTGAACCGATTTTGAAAAAAAATTTCGCGTTTGGTTCAGTCTACCTTACGATTGGTTCCATTTTTTTCATAGGTATTAGACCTTTTTTATTAGGTTTTTTTAGACTTAACTTCTTTGTTTATCAACCGATTTCGATGGTTCTTTTTTTATCCGATAGGGGGTGTCTTAGGGATGGTGTCATATTAATTTGGTCAAGTTCTGATGATATCATCACTATTAATAACATCACTAAAAAGAGAACAATAAAAATAATTTTTAAGAAAAAAATAAAAACCGACTTCAAAAAATTAAATGCAACAAATAAAATACACTAAAAGGTATCAAATAATTATTATCTTATTTAGTTACAACTAAACGACGAAATATTAACATGAAATTACTTTTTGAAGTTGGTACCAAACAAACTATACCTACCTATAAGCGAGCATACCCTACAAACGTACTAAGTAAGATCCGTCGAGTGCGATTCATAAAATGTATATGTTTGGCACCAACTTCAAAAAGTAATTTCATGTTAATATTTCGTAGTTTAGTTGTAACTAAATAAGATAATAATTATTTTATACCTTTTAGTGTATTTTATTTGTTGCATTTAATTTTTTGAAGTCGGTTTTATTTTTTATTAAAAATTATTTTTATTTTTCTCTTTTAGTGATGTTATTAATAGCGATGATATCATCAGAACTTGACCAAATTAATATGACACCATCTCTAAGACACCCCTTTTCCAATAGAAAAAGAATCATCGAAATCGGTTCATAAACAAAGAAGTTAGGCCTGAACAAACCTAACAAAAAAGGTCTAATACCTATGAAAAAAAAACGAAAAAAAAATGGGACCAATCGGAAGCTAGACTGGACCCAATGCAAAATTTTTTTTCAAAATCGGTTCACAATTGGCTGAGATGTGAGGTAACATAGGCACAAAAAAAAAAAAAAAATTCAGTCTAATAGAAAAACCTCCTCCTTTTTTGATGTCGGTTAAAAAATAGATACTTTTTTTAAATCTTTGTTGCAGTTTTTTTTTGTTAGTTTAGTTCCTTTATTGTTTGGCAAGCTATGTTGGCTAACTTGAATTCTTTTTAGTTTTTCCTGAATTTTCCAATTTTCCGGGCAACTTTTCCAATTTTTTTACGTATTAACCTGAATTGGACTATTACGAACATTAAAAGAAAAATTAGTCTAATCAATCCAGGCATTTGAGAGATCTGCGCTTACAAAGAAAAAGAAATTCATTTTTATTATATACAATATAGATAGAAGATTATTCAATTTATTTATTTATATGAACAATTAGCATTTTGGAACCTACACTATTTTCGATGCTTTACAACACGATTTATCAATTAACCTAGGGTGTCTTAAACTATATGGTTCACGACGCACTTTTGGGTCGCGTAACTAAATTTTGGGGTCGCAAATCATAAAACGACAATGAAAATAAAAAAACTATAATGGGCAGTGTTCAAAATAAATTAAAAATATTAGTATATTTCATTAATATGTATGATTTAGGTTCAATAAATAAATTAATAAAATTAATAAATAAATTATTAAAATAGGTATGTTTAACACAAAACTTTAATGTCTTCACTTATTGTGATTATTCAGTGGGCAAATTTTAAAAAATTCTGAAATAATATTTTAACGATTTGAATCTAGAACAAAAAGCAATTATATATCTTAGCCTCCTTAATATTGATAATGCCTAAAGAAATGTAAATAATTTCAGAAATTTTTACCGCTCTCCCCTTTAGGGGTTGAAGGGGAAAATTTCAAAAAATCCTCGAATAAATTCTTAGACATAATGAATGTATGAAGAATTTTTTGAAACAAAAAGCAAGTAGATATCTTATCTCTTTTAGTAGATGTTACCAAACCCATTATTTGTTACTTTGCTCCTTTTGAGTTCATAATGAGTTGAATTTCAAAAAATCCTTTCTTAGAACATATCTACAATATAAAAAGGAATACTCCTGACAAATTTCATGTTATTGGGTTCACGTGTTTACCCTCGGCGTTGTTGGTATAGTTAAAGTGAATCAGACGGAACTTCTTGTTTTATAGATAGACTTAGAAAATGTATTTATTTATTTAAATATAGATTATATTTAATTAAATAATTTCTAATCATTTACTACGAAAGAACCCCCTCTTAATTTTGGGCCAATTAGCAAACAATAATCTCTTCTTTTATATAATATGGACTCTTCTAGACTAAAAAGCTTTCTAGTATTTTTGTTTTAACATTTATGATCCCACCATTTTAAAAATGATAATTGAGGTTTATAAAAATTTATATTTTGTAATATATACATATATTACCCTATTATCCAAAGAACTAAATTAATCAGGTGTAATTTAAGAAAACATCGTATCCCGTATCGGAAATGACTCTCAATTAGAAAATATTTTCAAAATATGTATATAGTAAGTTGGGGTAAGTGCGAGACTATTTTTCAATATAATTTCCCACAAATGCAAAAGTTTCGCACTAATTTTATATTAATATTAATTAAGAGTCCTGGAGCTCAAACTCACACTTGCTCTGGTTCGCACTTACCATTTTTAATCAATTATTTATGTAAATTATTATATTTTAGACGTACAGTTCAAACAAACCATTAATAAATGGTTTCCAAAATAAGACGGACAGTTCAAACAAACCCTTAATAAATGGTTCCCAAAATAAGACGGACAGTTCAAACAATGCCTTAAGAAATGGCTTCCAAAATATAAAAAATATGTCCGACAGAATAAATTTGCCCATTTCAATTGTGGACAAGGCAAAAGTTATATTCAAAAAAGTATATGAAGGTGGTTTACTTAAAGGACAATCTCATGACACGATTACTGCAGCCTGTTTGTACTTGGCCTGTCGTCAAGAAAAAGTCCCCAGAACATTCGCAGTAAGTTTTACTATTCCTTTTTCAAATAATTTTAATAGTACCTAGCTCATTTAAATAAATACAAATATTTTAAATAACAAACTCAAAATGTTAATTAAAAATCCAAGCTTTTTAATAGAAATGCTCTCATTATCCCTCGTTTTTTAGATCTAATAACTTTTATCTGCACTTGAAAACGACTCCAGAAACAGGGGTCAAAACGTCGTGCATTCTGATAAGTTTATCTCATTAAAATGTGTAATCTAATTGGGGACAACCGAAACATCCTCACCAATTTATATTTTTTATATTTATTCAAGTTAATTTCATCTACACAATAATCTCTATTATTGTCTATTTTTAAAATATAATAATTTATATATTTTTTTAAACAACTAATTATCGAAATTTCCATTGATATAAGGAGAATTTCTTCCGAATCGTTCGATTTCTAATAAACGTTGTGGAATTGATTTTTTATAAGAGATTTGTATTTATTTATAGATATGCAAAAACAACCAATAAATTATTTAAAAATAGCTAATCTATTGATTTTTTTATTTTACAGGAAATTTCCTCTATTAGTGGTGTTAATAAAAAACAAATTGGGCGATGCGTTGGGTTAATAATGAAAAGGGTAGAATCTTCAGACGAGAAAACAATAATTAAAACGGATGATTTCATGCCTCGCTTCTGTAGATCATTAGGTAAGAACTTTATAAATATATTAACATCATTTTCCATATCGATGATATATAAATTAAAATTAGTGATAATTAGGACTTACCATGTTATATATATATATATATAAATACCTTATGGTGGTAAAGTAAAAGCACAAACCGTAGAACTAAGTATTGAAAAAAAAGTATATTCTTGCTAACTTTTATTTTTAACTTAGATTATTAATAATATTAATAATAATAATTTCTTTCATAGAATTACCAATGAATGTTCAAAAGGCGGCTACACAAATAGCTAGCAGAGCAGTGGACTTTTCCATTGTCTCGGGACGTTCTCCTATTTCTGTTGTGGCTGCTGCTATTTATATGGCGTCCCAAGTAAGTATATTTTGATTTATTTCGGGTTGAAACATCAATATTGTAAATTAGAAAATTGTTAAAATAATCTAGTTCTGTGTGTTTACTAACATACGCTAAACCTGGGATAATTTTTTTTTAAGATATTCGCTTTAAGAATTGAGAATGACAATTATTTTTTTACATTCCTTGTAGTTCTAGAGACCTCATATTCAGTATATAAATATTATTATATATTATGACATTTTTGAATTTGTCAAGTGTCTATTTTACTCTATGTATATACAGGGTGATTCACGGTCGATGGCACGTTAGACGCAGGATTTTTCTGAAAATTTATCACCTTACATTTTCATACCTGTTCTATCGATCTAAAATATTTTCAGCATTGCGACGTTTCGGGTACCATCGAAAAGTCGGTGCAACTTTATTTTTTAAATGGAACACCCCGTATATTATATAACACGTTTTTAGAACCGCCCTTTTATTAAAATACTTTTTTGTTAATATTGTCCTATACCTATCTCTATTGGTTTTCGAGATCAAAGGTAATTTGTTTTAAATATGGTCCGGAACATGGCCCTAATTAAACTTAAATAAATTAGTGCTCTCAATTCATGAAAAGTTGATATTTTGGTGGTAGTTTGGACACACCCGAAGTATTTAATTTACCTCTAAAAACGTGTTAATATACGGGGTGTTCCATTTAAAAAAAATAAAGTTGTCACGACTTTTCGATGGAAGCCGAAACGTTGCAATGCTGGAAATATTTTAGATTGATAGAACAGCTAAGAAAATGCAAGGTGATAAATTTTCAGAAAATTCGTTCCGTTTTTCATAAACGTCTAACGTGCCATCTACCGTGAATCACTCTGTATATAAATAGTAATTAAAATGATCAAAGTATCCAATAAAATCATTTTATCGGTATACTTACAGATTTAAATTCCTATTGAAGACATTCACGATACCCCTGATCTATTATTTCTTCGAGATTTATAGAACTAATATACTGGCGAAAATCAGAGGGGCTACTTAACGAGGGAAGTAAATGAATTTTAATTATTGGAGAATAGATTTTGTTTCCCCGATAACTTTCTGCTAGATGTCAGTAAAGGGCAGTGGCGGGACTAAAATACAGCATGACCCTCCAATGTGGGAGGCCCTAAGTCGGAAATTTTTTACATTTATTATTTTTTAATTTTATTAAAGAATAAAAATACAATGACAAAAAACTACGAGCCCGTGTGGCAAAATTAGCAATCCGGTCCAAATGCCTACCGTGATGGTTAGCCTCTCTGACATACATATATTTTAATATTATTATTGGCACTAGGATTTCATCACCGAGGGCTCTAAAAACAACCCTTCTGACATAATTAAAAAAAAACCATTCCATCAGGGATCTAATAGATGTTTTCTCAAAAATTTACCATAAAGTCTATCAGCAATTTGAGCTTTTATAGGAAATTAGGTAAAAGTGCAGAATAAAGTGTATGTGACGTCACATGGAAACACTGTCGTCATATTCGAAAAGTTGAATATGTGAAATTCTTGTGCAGTTCCGTTAGAATACATTCAGTTTGGCTTGGTTCTCCTGTTGTTCGACTTCGCTAACGCAAATCTAACCGTCTAAAAAACCAGCCCGAAATCGAGATCTCTTAACTACCTAACTAAACATATGCTAACCGAAACTCATAGTATTTGTTTAGGAACGCATTTTTTATATAATCGAACCTGTGATTAGTTCAATAAGTGAAAATTTGGTAGCCAGGGGACTTGTGAATTATTCTCATTTGCCATGTGACGTCACGGGCTCTATTGTGTACTTTAGCCAGAAATTATATTCATGAATTTATTTTTAAAAATTCAAATATTTATTCATTTTTTTTTAGGCATCTAAAGAGAAACGAACCAAAATACAAGTCGGAGAGGTCGCCGGTACCGCTGAAACCACTATACGCACATTGTATAAGCAAATGTATCCACGTGCTGCGAAATTATTTCCAACAAGCTTCAAATTTTTCACTCCGATTGATCAAATGCCTCAAAAGTAGAAAAACAATACAAGAAAATTCGCAATACAAAAAGATCTGTGTCTTTAAATTTGTATATTTATATTTAATATAGGCTATATTTAATTTTTATTTTTATATTTTTTAAGGTTTATTTATTTATTTTTCTTATTATTATTTGGTCACACAAATTAAACAAATTGAGTAATTTCAGTTAATTAACACTATCTATTTCATAGATTTACTAGATAGTTTCAGGCACCACTTGTAGACCATCTTCAGTAGTACACATCATATATTCTATAATGTGTATATGTGTTTTAATTTTTATTACTTACTTAAATTATGTTTTGTTTTTTTTAATAAAGAGATTTATTTATTTATTTGTTTTTTTTTACCTCTGATATTATAATCAATATATTTAGGCAGATGCTATATAGTATAATTTTTTTAAAGTGTTAGCATTGCATAGATTCGCATTTTTGAGCCTTGTACATCCTCCTCTTCAGCTCCAAAATCTTCATCAAGATCAGGATAATAAAATAATAAAGCAGTAGGCACGAATACCGGTTTATTTGAGATATCAATATCAATGCCGAAGAGACGATACCGGTATTAAATATTTGGGGGCACGCCAGTGCACCAGCCAAGTTCGATTCGAGCGGGCGTGCACTAAATACCTTATAGTTTTCGTGTTATGTTTTTTTTTTTTTTTTTTGAAAATCCCTACACTACACTAAATATTGAGATGCTCTGACTAGAAATTTCCATATTTTATGATTCTAATTTTTGTTACGCAATCCTGAATAACCCTGCTATTGATCACAATCCAAATTATTACAACTAAGAGTACTATACTTTTGGAGAAAAAAATATATTTTTGCCGGATTCATGTATTAAAAATTTTGATCAGCTAGCTCTGACTCTCATTACAGTAAAAAAATCCACTACCCTAACATGGTAAGTTATATTAAAAAATGGGCCATTTTATCAAGATTTTAAAATGATCAAACACTTATATTTTTGGCAAAATGATCTAATTTCAAAATATTTTTTAATAGTGGTAATCAATATGTCCCAACTTGATTTAATTAATTTTTGGCTTTATGAGCTATTATATAGCATTAATGACTAAAATAAATAAATAAAATAATAAGATAATAGCTATTATAGCATTAATGACTATAATAGCCAAAGATTAATTAAATCAAGTTGGGACAATTGATTAATTACCATATTAAATAAATAACCACTATCAAATAATATTTTGTAATTAGATCATTTTGACAAAAATATACAGTTTTTTCTTTTTTTCCTAAAAAAAAAATAAATACTAAGTGTTGGTTCATTTTAAAATCTTGATAAAATGGCCCATTTTTTAAAATAACTTATCATGTTAGGGTAGTGGATTTTTTTACTCTAATGAGAGTCAATGTTAGCTGAACAAAATTTTTTAATACATGAATCCGGCAAAAATATATTTTTTTCTCCAAAAGTATAGTACTCTTGGTTTTAATTTGGATTCTGATTAATAGCAGGGTTATTCAGGATTGCGTAACAAAAATTAGAATCATAAAATATGGAATTTTCTAGTCAGAGCATCTCAATATTTAGTTTAGTGTAGGGATTAAAAAAAAACAACCTATAACACGAAAACTATAAGTTATTTATTAAAAACAAATTCCGTCATAAACTGGCCTATCCCCTGTTCACGGTTTATCGTTTACTTTTGGCACACCCTTTATAATGTGAGGTCTATCTATTATGTATTATAGTCATGTATATACATATATATGACTATTAATATATAAAGGTAGAATGGAAGAGTATATATATATATATATATATATATACATTGCTGGATTTCCGCCTAGGCCCACAAGGCCCGGGCCTAGGGGCCCAGCCGGTCTGGGGGCCCCGGTTGCGGAGTCTTTTTTTTCAACCTAAAAAGAATACAAGGGATCTACAACAAGTATTACAAATATCATACAAGTATGCAATCACAATCTCTGGCTAAACAAATATCGCTTAACATTCTCATTAAAATTACTAAGAGTTTTTACGTTGGATTGCTGCTCCATTTACATAAGCACATTTATCCAAACGTAGTAATTGCGTTCCGAATGCTGTTGTGTACACCAGCGTCCAACGGCTCAGCAGAACGGTCGTTTTCGGCGCTAAGAGAGTAAAGTATTACTTAAGATCTAACATAGGAGAGAACAGGCTCAATTCACTCTCTGTAATGTACATAGAGTCAGAACCTGGAGGACTTGCTGGCAGAAGATCCGCGCCAATCGCAAGGAATGCTTGCAGAGAGACTCGGACTAGGCCGCAGAACAGTTGGTGACCGGCTGAAAGCATTGGGAAAGATCCACAAGGAAGGCAGATGGATGCCACATGACTTGAACGACCGGCAAATGGAGAAGCGAAAAATTATGGCTGAAATGTTGCTGGTTCGTCAAGAAAGGAAGTCGATTCTGTATCGTATCGTCACGGGAGATGAAAAGTGGATCTATTTCGACAATCCCAAGCGCAAAAAGTCATGGCTTTCACCTGGAGAAGCGGCACCATCGACCCCACGGAAGAATCGGTTCGGAAAGAAAACAATGCTGTGCATCTGGTGGGTCCAAAAAGGTTTGCTGTATTATGAGCTGATAAAACCGGGCGGAGCTGTTAATGCGGGCCGCTACAGACAACAATTGATCAATTTAAATCATGCATTGATCGAAAAACAGCCGCAATGGGCTCGAAGACATGGACGTGTCATTTTGCTCCACGACAACGCTTCGTCGCACACCGCCAAATCGACGAAAGAAACCAACAAAGCGCTCGAATGGGAGGCCCTACCCCACCCGCCCTACTCTCCAGACCTCGCTCCATCGGATTACCACCTCTTTAGGTCAATGGCACACGGATTGGCTGACCAGCACTTCGCTAATTACGAAGAAGTGGCAAAATGGCTCGAATCTTGGCTCGCCTCGAAAGGGAGAAATTCTACTGGGAGGGGATACACAATTTGCCGGATCGTTGGTCAAAATGTGTAGAATCCGATGGTGCATACTTTGAATAAACCACTTTTGCCAGTGCTGAAAAATTTGTGTTTTCCTCATGCCGAAAAAAGGATATTATTAACCGCGGGTCGGGTGGCTCTGCTGAGTCAGCCGGCCAGCGGAGTCAGGGGGGAAGTGAAGGGGAATTCAAAGGACCTCTACATAGGATGGGAATTTATAAATGAAAGGGGGGGGGTTCTTTTTACGAATATTATTTATTTATAATTTCTTGTTCTTTACATGGAAAAATATACAATTTATTTTATACATTTATATAATACATATTACATAATTTAATATATTAAATAGTTCATTTTCTCTCGAGGATAAATGGTTATCAGACGGCCGAATTAGTATATTACCTATAACACACAAGAATGTACATGATATTAATTGAATTGATACAAATAAAGACATTTTTTAAATAAAAAATAATTTAAGTCATTAAGAAATATACAATTTAAAATATTATATATATAATAGCCCAGATTAATTTGAAGCAACGCTAACGTAATGCTGCCGACAGGGGCCCTGATGCCGTCGGCAAATTTGAAATATAATTGTAATTTGAACTCGAATTTTGAGATGAAAGACTCCAATTGATTTTAAATTAAGAAACATTAAATATATTGATAATTATTCCTCCCCCTCCCCCTCACCACTCAAAAATTAAAAATTCAATTCGCTTTTCTTAGTATTATTACGTAGTATTAAGGTTGTTATCGATAGAATATCATCTTCCCCCTTCCACACCAACGCTGGAGTTCCTCAGGGATCGGTTATCTCCCCTACGCTTTTTCTTATCTATATCAACGACCTTCTAAACTTGCCCTCCAATCCGGTACATTGTTACGCAGATGACAGCACCCTACATAACGCCCCTGCATCGCATAAAAACCGCGCAGACATTGCCTCTTCAATTAATTTAGACTTATGCAAACTTAAAAACTAGGGATCCCAAAACCTAGTTAACTTCAATGCAGGGAAAACTCAGTGTTGCCTTATTTCTAGGCGTGTCGACAGAAACCTCCCAAACATAGCATTCGACTCAAACTCACTAGAATTCAGGGATAAAATTTCAATGCTAGGCGTAACTCTAGGGTCTGACCTTTCATGGAATGACCATATCTCAACCACTGCTAAAGCTGCAGCGCGCAAGCTTGCTCTCCTATTTAGGTCTAGACGCTGTTATACTCCCAGTCAACTTCTTATACTGTATGAGGCTCAAATTCGTCCCTGTCTCGAATATGGCTCTCATCTGTGGAGGGGCAACTCTTTTATCCCTATGACCTCCAGAGACTGGAACTCGCTCCCTGCCACCATCTTTCCCGCGACTTATAACCTTCAGCTATTTAAGACCCGTATCCACAGATACCTTCGACCCCCGCCCAACCCATAAAATTCTTTCTTCTTCTTTTCACGATGGAGGGGCCAACCCAGGCCTTTAGGGGTTGCACCTTTTTGGTGTAACTCCTTCTCTCATCATTATCATAAAAAAAAAGATAAATTTTATCAAAATATTCACCGAAATGATCAAATTCGAGACTGTGGGATGGCCTGATTCGAGTCGACCCAGGTGCTCTCAATTTATACCTTTGAGACAAAAGAGAAATGAGTTGTTTTTTGAAAAACTATATAAAATTGAGATTTTAATTTAATATTAATTATATAGGGGTAATTATTAAATTATTATGAATAATTTTTGTATGAAAACTGCCTTAGCGGATTATTTTATATAGCCTGAGGTGGGAGGGGTTAAATATTTCGGGGGCAAAGTATTAAGGTAGTTGTTTCGCGACAATACTAGCAAAAAGTTAATGTTATAGAGCAGGGGTCGGCAACCTTTTTCGGACGGCGCGGCGGGCCATTTTCAAAATAAAAAATTTTTATGCGGGCCGCACATTCAAATGTAACTTAAATAGTGCTTTTATATCATATACGAGTATAAATATTATTAAAAATAAATATAGAAAAAAATTTATTTTTTAATAAAATATAAAATATATAAAATTTTAAGGAAAATTTTTTGCAACGAAATTTTCTCTGGAGAGAGACGGACTGGTAGAAATTTTAATTGAAGGTTTGAAAGGAAAGGAAGAAGGATTCCAATAAATTACACCTTATTTGAAATGTGTTAATTTTTTTCTTTCCTCACTACCCCTGGGCTACCTTCCATTACCTTCAATTAAGGAAAATATTTTATCTTTCATTTTATTCATTCATTATAATTAAATGCGTTTTTGTTCTTGAATATTGTTTGATAATTCATTTAAGTCCGATTGTGTTTGGGATACTGAGATCCTCAACAAGTTTTGTAAATTTTCATCCGTCAACCTCGTTCTATATTTTGATTTTATGAAATTCATTCTTGAGAATGTTTGTTCGCATAAATAGGTGCTTGAAAAAATACAAATCATTCATTTTGCAAAATTTCTTAAATTTGGAAATCTGTTTTCTGGTAGAATTGAATAAAATGCAATTAAATTATTTTCATCAAAATTATTTTTATATACATTGTTAGATTGCAAATCAATTAACTCTAGTTTTAAATTCTCTGGTGGTTTTACAATATCAAATTTTAAAGGATTTTCAAATATTAATATGTCCATTTCTTTTGCAAAAAAATCTTGAAACCGATGACGAAAATTTTCATCCAGTACTTTTAGTGACTCAATAAAAATAATCGAAGGACACTGTTTGTCGTTTTTGGTTAAAAACGATTGAAAAGTAGGAAAATGACAATAATTATTCTTTTCAAGTTGAGAAATAAACAATTTTATTTTAAGCTGGAAACTTTTGATTTCTGTAAATAGCTCGTTGATTAACTTTCCTTTGCCTTATAGTGTTATATTTCATTTATTGAGGTAAGTTGTAATGTCCACAAGAAAACGCTCTAAGTTTGTTGATTTTTCCTAAAATTATATTGGTGCTTTGGTGGGCAGCGCAAAAAGTTGCAAAGGGCCGGATGCGGCCGCGGGCCGCAGGTTGCCGACCCCGTTATAGAGTATATAGAACAGACAATAAGGATCCATAGTTCATAAGCCGAAAACTTTTTGCTGTTTATGTACCAATTCTAGCCAATACCGTACTCGTTTGCCAAATTTGGCACCATTGTAAGAGATTGAATATTTTTATATTAAAATGACAGATAAAATACATTTTTAATTTCTATAAAAATCGTTTTGTTATTTTTTAACAAATGTAATCAACGCCTACGTTACACCTTATGAAAATTATAATTTTGAAAAAATCTAGCGCATCTGCGCGCTTTATACATCTTTCGCTGGTTAAATAAATGCGCTGTTGCCAAATTGTTTATAGAATACATTTTTTTATACATTTTTCATTATTTAATCCTTATTATCTCAGAAACTGTGTTGTAACTATGAATCAAAATTGTCTTAAAATATGTATTGGTTATTGTTTAATGTTGGTATAGTTTTTTATAAAAATGGTAAGAAGGGTTTCTTAATTATAATTAAATATGTATGTAAATTTTCCGATATCCCGTATAGTGTAATGTTAAGAGCCTGAAAAACTCGAATTTTGAAATTTAATATCTCCGGAACTGTATTGTTCATAAATTTCGTTTTGTCACCAATCGATGCAGAAGTAGTTAAATAATAATCTGTATAAATTTGAAAAAATCCTAAGAAAACGCATTTGGCGGAACAACTACCTTAAAAATTATGATAAAAAAGTAATTCTAATGAAACAAGGGAGTAATTTAATTAATAAAATCTAATCAAGATTCTCATGGGGTGTCTTAAATACCAACAGACAATTTCAATATGTAATAAGAAGAAATTTTATCAAAATATAAGACCACCTTGGAGGATTATTTTACAATTTAATGATGTATTAATGTTATAAGAAATAAATGAAATATTTTTTTGTCTTTTCGGCCTTTCTAGCTTCTTTCACTAAAATTTTATCGAAATAAATAAATTCTAAAAAATTACGATCATGATTATTTATAGCGAGCTTAGAGGGCGTGCCTCCGGACTATTTAATTAGATAACAAATACTTATATGAATATTTCAGAAACTAAATTTGAGAACCTTCTCCTTTTTTGAAGTCGGTTAAAAATTCTAACAGAAATTTCAATAATTATCTCAAGATAATATAAATATAGAAAGAAAAATAAAAAATGGCATCATATGAGCTTGAAAAAATATTCAACTTTATTATAGGGATTGAAAACATGAAATCGGAAAGATGGTTTGAGCGAAGAAATGAACAAAAATGAAAACAGAACTGGGGTAATTGAAATGATCTATTTAATGCAGAGACATAGACCAATAATTTAGAATGATTAGAGATGATATTTTTTTTTTTGGCTTTTCGGCCTTTCTAGCCATAAGCCATTTACGATACTATTTATTATTTTTAAATTTGTCCCTACCCCGGGGGTCAGATTTTAGCCGGATGCCTCGAGTCGGATTCAAACCCGGGTCCACTTGGTTAGCAGGATGACACGCTACCGCCTAGCCTATCTGACCCCCCCAATTAGAGATGATATAAAAACTAAAATCAAAAGAGAGACATTTTTTCTTTTTTTGTCTGTTTTGGGGAATGGGGTTTGTTAACTCTTCTTTCCATTTTTTGGTTTAAAGGGATAGTCAATCCAGGTTTGGGACTAGAAGTATAGGTGTTGAAACCAATGGTGGTAGTTTTCTTATGTGCCGCCCAGGTGCAATATATAATTTGCCGCCCTTCCTCATCAGAACATCAATGTTATATTCCGACAATAATAATAATAAGTACGTTGATTTAAAATTCTGATTTTAATTATTTAATAACTATTAATCTGTTTAAGAAATAAAACATTAAAATAAAAATGATAAAGGTAACTTTTTATAAACTTTATTACTTGGTATAATTTTAAAAAAGAATGTATTTGAAACAAACATAAAAAAGATAGTACTTTCATATAATCATTCTTCTTCTTCTTTAGGCGCCGTCTCCGTTCTGAAGGTTGGCAATCATTAAGGCGATTTTTACTTTTGAGACCGCAAATCTAAATAGTTGGTCGTTACTACAACCAAACGATTCTCTGAGGTTCCCAAACCATGATTTTCGACTCCTCCCTATGGATCTCTTTCCTATAAATTTTCCTTGCATAAAATTTTGCAGTATTTGATATTTCTCCCCTCTCATGATATGTCCAATATATAAAATTTTTCTTCTCTTAATTGTTAGAATCACCTCCCTCTCCTTCTTCATACGTCTCATCACCTCCACTTTAGTCACTCTCTCCATCCATGAGATCCTCAGCATTCTTCTATATCCGTGAAAAAAACAAATCTTTTCAGAAATGGCAACTTTTACGTCAAGAATGTGACCGAATTCCATTTACCAAATCGCGAAGCTCATGCAAAAAAATTATCTCTGAGGCAAAAATCATTCGATCAGAGGATAGCTGACCGTCTCGCATCTTGCCCCAATGGAAAGTGGGCCATTTTTCTTTACACAAGACAATAAATAGAAATTTCGCGTCTCCCTCAAGCTTGAGTTGTTTACCAAAAAAGAATTTAGTCTTTTTGATTTTAAGTCGATTCTTCCACGTTTTCAGTAGAGGTTGCCATTAATAGTCAAAACATCAAAAATGGAATGCAATAAGGTTATTCCTCTAGTATTAGATAAGAATCGATCGTTATTTTTGATTTTAAGTCGATTCCTCCATGCCTTCAGCAATGGTTACCAATAATAATCGAAGCATGAAAAATCTAATGTAGATTTATTATTCCTCAAGTATTAGATCAGAATCGATGGCTATTTTTGATTTTAAGTCGATTCCTCCATGTCTTCAGCAAAATCCAATATAGAATGGTTATTCCTCAAGTACTAGATGAGAATCAATCGCTATTTTTGATTTTAAGTCGATTCCTCTATGTCTTCAGCAATGGTTACCAATAAAAACCGAAACGTCAAAAATCCAATATAGAATGGTTATTCCTCAAGTACTAGATGAGAATCAATCGCTATTTTTGATTTTAACTTGATTCCTCTGTCTTCAGCAAAGGTATCGGATAAGAAAACAACGCAGTTGCTATGGTTTTTTATAAAATTTCCTCCCAAATTTTTAGCATTTCACAGAGAGAAGCCTATCCATTCTTACTTAAGCAAGGTTAAATGTGCTATATTAAAACGATTAAATGAATAAATTTTAAAGAATTTAAAATAAAAAATTAAAAAAAGTACTTACTCTAGAGTAAAGTACTTTAAAATATAGTTTTACCAAAAACTTTATTTAACCTTTTTTGTGGTCCCCAAGGTACTTAATTAGGATATTAAATTTCATCAAAATTGGTGAAGTCATTTTCAAGATATTTAGAAAAAACTAAAAAAGTACAGAAATAAAGTACTAATGTTTGTGGGCCGATATGTACCAAAAACTAATCAGCGCTTCATTTTGTTAAAATAATGGTAGGTTTTCAATTTCATTTCAATCTGTGCAACGGTGTGGAAAAAATCGTGGGCCAAAAAAACGATAACATACATCTATACATACATCCATCCATCCATCCATACATACATACATCCGCACGCACTAAATGAAAAAATCGCACTTTTTGGCCTCTCGACGAGACCCTATGTAATTTTTGGCAAAACCGTCACGTGCTAAAATTCAACCTAATTGAATACTACAATTTGTGACTTTAATTGAGTCCATGGGTTCCGTAGTCTTTATCTGAGGACCCTTTGAAGTCGCGCTTGCCGCGAGACCGATTACAATACTTTCCCCATGCTTCGCATTGGATAAAGTAAAAAGTTTCTTTATATTGTGAATATAAAGCAAAAAATAAATATTTTGGAAAATAGACAATGATACAAATTGTCTTGATGAAATTACGTTGAATATATATATATAACAAAATATAAATATTTAAGAAAAATTATTTTTCTCTAAAAATTTTTGATAAATATAGGGGTAACCTTAACGGATTTCCAGCAAGAAAGGAAAGGTGGAAAAAGTAATTAATTAAAAAAATAGGAGATTTTCGTGATAACCGGAAAGATGACAAGGAGAAGATGAAATTGAAATTTCTGCTCAGAATGAATAGGATTGAAATCTTCTTGGATTTAAAAATTTTCAACAACAGGTTCAGCAAAATTTTTTTTGGGAATTTTCAGCTGTTAAAACTCCCTTCTATTTGCTATTTAGCTTACTGGAAAATTATATCATATATACCCTGCCCCCCTCTCTTGTATTTAATATTTAATAAAATTATTTATGACCATGTAGGGGGGGGGTAGTTTTTGCATTTTTAGACTTCTGGGGGCCCACGGATTATGTATACAAAATTTGGTCGAGTTTGCTCAAATGGCCTAGATTTTTAATTTTTAACCCCCCCTCCCCCTTAATTTTGGGTCGATGGACCAAAATCTAATCATCTCTTAATCTCAGTGTACCAAAACTACGTGTGAAATTTGGTTTCGATATTTCCACTACAGTTTTTGCACTGTAGTTTGCACTGTAGTTGCACTTTTTTCCACTGTAGTTTTTGAGCTAGCTCGTCCATAAAAATTAGACAGACTA
The DNA here is from genome assembly GCA_024734495.1 of Forficula auricularia. Taxonomy (NCBI): domain Eukaryota; kingdom Metazoa; phylum Arthropoda; class Insecta; order Dermaptera; family Forficulidae; genus Forficula; species Forficula auricularia. Next base: position 12,181,430 of record JALMQS010000087.1, read on the forward strand.
ACAGAATAACAAACTAAGGGCCGGTTGTATGTCGCAAAGTAAATGCTTTTTACCGCTAACCAAGGGTAGCTTGTAAATGGAGGGGCTGGGATAGCCAATCAGATTACAGGAACTTTCAGTGCTTGTCATCTGATTGGCCATCCCAGCCTCTCCATTTACCAGCTACCCTTGGTTAGCGGTAAAAAGTATTTACTTTGCGACATAAAACCGGCCCTTAACCATACCCTGTATGGTAAAGTAAAAAGAATTGATTAAATTTTGAGCTATCTAGCTTCATGACTTCTAAATGGAAAATGATGAATTTCGGGAAAAAATCGAATAGTTATATGGGGAGCCCTTTTGTTACACCAAAAAAGCGCTAGCTCAGTAGTGAAACTAATGAGCGGAAATTAGACAGTAAAGTTTTTATTAGTAAACTACTCTTTTGTGCTATCTTTCAATTTTCTAGCCTGTTTGAAGTCACAAAAATGCCAACTCACCGAAATATTCTCAGAGTACCGTCTTGAAAAATGTTCACATTTTCTCCTCCTTTTTAGACATGATCAATTATCATCATAAGCATCTATTAAAAAATTGATATAATCGTCATTTGACTGATAAAGTGTAAGCGAATATAGATTCAGCGTGATAAATTCCTGTGTAAGTGATCTGAGTGTACGCATTGACTCTCCATACATGTCTAGCATGGTATTTCGATTATCTGTTGTTAATTTTTCAAACATGTTCCTTCAATAGATCTGCAACAAATAAATGATGGTTTAAAACTTCACATATTAAAATGGAAAAATATTAAGTTAAAAAAAAACTAATAAAAATTATAAGAATATATATTTATTATCATCATTTCCGTCCATAATTTGTATTAATTTGAAAGTTTATAATAGGAAAATAAGGACAAGTTTTTATGTGGGACTTTTTTATTTATCAGTCAACGTTTTGTCGACTTTGCCGATTCGACATCATTCAAATGGATTCTCATGTCCACTCTCGTACAATTGAGTAATCAACATAATGATTTTTTACTTTACCATACAGGGTATGGTCAAGTATTGTAATCGTGCATGAAAAAAGTGTTTTTTCCTTCTTTTTTTCGAAATTTCTCAAAAACGGCTGAAAATATTTTGATTAAAAATATTGAGCGAAACCATGGCATTTCGGTCTACAAAAAAGCCCTAATAAGTGAACATCGAAAAAATTATATTTTTCGAGATAATAATTGTTTTGTCAAAATGTCTGTTAGTCTGTGCGTTAACAAATTTTTGTGGACGAGCTAGCTCAAAAACTAGTGTGAATATAGAAACCAAATTTCACACGTAGTTTTCGTACATTGAGATTAAGAGCTGATTAGATTTTGGTGCATATCGATCCAAAATTAAGGGGGGGGGGGGGTTAAAAATTAAAAATCTAGGCCATTTGAGCAAACTCAACCAAATTTTGTATACATAATCAGTGGGACTCCCAGAGGTCTAAAAATGCAAAAACTAACCCCCCCTACATGATTATAAATAATTTTAGGGGCCAGGTTGTATGGTTAAGTCAAGTGGATGGCCATATCAGAACACGTCCGCTTATTTTGCTTAAATTAAATTAATTATATTTTGAAATGTCACAATTGGAAAAGAATCAAATTGACATTTTTTCCTGTATATCTGGATGGTATATTCACCGTAACTAAAAAATGAGAGATCTTAGAAAGTTCACTTTGATGCTAAAAATGCTAGTATTTTCAAAACGAATAACTGATTAGCTTTTGAGCTTTCTAATTTCAAAATTTATGAATAAAAAAATGAGAAAATCGAATTAATATGAAGGGAGTTGTTGAACATTACAGTTAATAACCTGAAATTTGGCACAGCAGTTTGTTTAAACTTTGAATTTTTATTTAAATCACACATAAAAATAAATAATACAATATAACTAAATTGCTTAACAAAATAATTGAAACTTTCAGTTTAAAAAATCAATTTGCCCAATATAACTAAACTTTACTGCCAAGTTTCAGCTTTCAAACTCAAGGTGTTTGATGACAACAAATTGCAAAATTACCTTTTTTTTTATTTAATTTCTGGTAATAATATTAAAGACTAGCTGCAAGGCCCGCCTTCGGCGGTCCTCTTGCTAGCCAGAGGGCATGCCCCTGGACCCCCCCGAACCCCACTCAGCACCTCCCACCCCGCACCACCCCACGACGCCTCTGGCTCCTCACCTGAACCCCCCACTCCACCCTGCACCACCCCAACCCCACACCCGCGTCCTCCACCCCCACTAAGCCTCTGGATCCTCACTCCACCAGCCCACACCCATCCCCCCGGAATCCACCACGCACCACCCCACTGCGCCTCTGGACCCTCACCTAAACCCTGCACCCCCGTACCCCACCCCGTGCACGCCACCCCCCTCACCCCACACCCGAACCCAGTTTTTTTCATTTCTAGTCTTCTAGTGACCCACAGATTATGTATACAAAATTTGGTTAAGTTGGCTATAAGGGTAAGAATTTTCATTTTTTGACCCCTTCCCCATTTTGGGTGGTTAGTTTTTGCATTTCTAGCCTTCTAGTGAACCACAGATTCTATATACAAAATTTGGTTAAGTTGGCTCTTAGGGTAAGAATTTTCATTTTTTGTCCCCCCTTTGGGAGGTTAGTTTTTGCATTTCTAGCCTTATAGTGACCTACAATATAATATATACAAAATTTGGTTGAGTTTGGTCCAAGAGTAAGAATTTTCATATTTTGACCTTCCCTCCTTTTTGGGGGAATTTTTTTAAACAAAAGTTGTCAGAAATCACATCTTCTACAACTTTGCTCATTATTTAATTTGCCGTAGAGTTAATAGTTTAGGAGTTATTTGATAATTTTCATTCGCGCGCACCCCCAAACCCACTTTTGGGGTCAAAATATCAAAACGTTATTTAGCTAAAAACGTAAGTTAGAAGACATCTGATGTAAATATGAAATTTCATAATAATCCCTTCAGCCGTTTTTACGTGAATCGTGATCAACTTTTCGGAAACTAAGGAAACATACAGACAGACAGACAGGAATTTTGTTGAGGGTGTTTTCGTTCATAACTTTGCTTGTAACGTGTGCAACCAAAATTTGGAGTGATTGGGACCAATGTACAGACAAAACCTTAATTTTATATATATATATATATATAGTAATAAATAACATTTTGAAATTTACCTGTTCTTAAATCTTAAGGTTGATTATTTTAATATTTATTAAAAGTTACCAAATCTATTTTGAGAATTGACTCGATCCGTTGGGTCTTGCTACTTTTAGAACAAATTTGATTCATTTTTAGTAAAATGAAAATTAATGTTTTAATATATATTTCAACAGAATTAATAAATATAATATATGTAATTCAAATTAAGTTAGTTTACAAAATGGTCATTTTAAACTCACAGTGAGATATCACAATATTGGTCTATATTTATTAAATTTTTTACAAAATATGACAATATATGTATTATATAAAACAAATATTAATCAATAAATTTAATGTAATACTTAAATTTTAAAAGATATAAGTTGCAGTGACAGTGTGACAAGATTTCAGGCTAGTTGTCAACAAATTGCCCTAGTTCTACCTCTTCGCTGTAGATGTCGCTAGGAGTTCCATTTTGAACATTTTGAATAAAGTTGCGCCTTACCGACAAATACATTTGACAATAGCACAGTGATAATAGATAAACGATAAAAGGATTCATAGGCACTCGTAACATAACAATAGCATCGACATGTATATCTTTAAGCTATGTTTGACATGTTGTCCAGTGACAGTGATAAAACCATTATTTTCATTTAACTATTTTGTTACGAGCTTTTCGTGCGTGCCTTCGGCACGCCCTCGAAGCTCGGCCCTCCAGACTGGTGCCCTGGCGGGCGGCGTCTCGGTCCAAAAATTGCATTCCTCTTAAAAAACCACACTCCAAATGTATACCTGTAAACTCCCGAAAATACTTAGTCTCTTAAAAGTTTCGCCTCATTTTCGTCCTAACACAGCTACAGAAATGAGACTCTAGATATGAATCTGGAAGTATTTTTTTCTTCTATAATCTACAGCATTGTGATATTTTTTGTGTGGAAATATGTAGATTTATTTAAATAAGTGGGGTCATGTGAGGAGGAGAATTATATTATATCATTTTTTTAAATTTGTGATCGATAATCGATATAAGGCTCCTAATATTTACTTAAAGAGATCAGGTGTTGTTTGTATGACAGGCTGCTCCATCCAGTATTGCCATGAGAAACTCGGGCATGCGTGTCTTAAGTCGTTCAATTTTGTAAAAATCAAAAAAATAAGAATAACAAAATTTAGATTTTTAAAAAATTATAAAAAAGTGGCAAATTATTAAAAAATAAACAAATAATATATAAAAATATAAATCAAATAAGATTTGATTAATTTCTTCTTCTGTGCGCAAAGAAAAGCAAATTGAATAAAATACCGACGGTATCAGCGCTCCCTGTCGGCAGCATTACGTCAGCGTTGCTTCAAATTAATCTGGCCTATTCTATATATAATAATTCTATAATTATTTTTATCGAGGGGTGAACCTCGACCTAATATCGTGTACTTCCACTTCCACTTTCATTTCCAAGTAGAAGACAATAGATGAAGGGGCATTATCTAATGAATTCCCAAAAAATTCCACATACTTCCAAAGACGTGTACATCACCTAATTCCAATCCTGGTTCACCTCCTCGATTTTTATTCCTTTATCCATGAAGTGAATCTCTCTAGCAGGCGACTCCGCCAAATTTGTTTACCGTACATTATCATTGTGTTGATCGATTATAAGTGATTTTAACTAAAAAAATGCCTTCCTGTGTAGCCTACGGCTGTGGAAACCAACCAACAAATAAATCCAAGCGTCAACTATCATTAGAAAAAACAATGAAAATTACATTTCATAAGTAAATCTATTTTTTTTTTTTTTTTTATTTATAAATTCAGAAAAGCTAATTCGGTACTTACGGTATTAACGCCACCGCAGCTAGATTTGGCGGTTTTTAAATTTTGCCAATCTACACCTAAAATTTTAGAGATAAATCATAAAATAGAATAAATCAGTTCCCCTCTGTCAAAAAACAACTTGAATAGGTTCGGTTTATGATCTCGGTTCGATCAGATAAAAAATACGTTCCCAAATAAAACTTGCGGTGGTGTTAATGTACCCTCATTTTTTTATCTAATCGAACCGAGATCATAAACCGAACCTATTCAAGTTGTTTTTTGACAGAGGGAACTGATTTATTCTATTTTATGACTTATCTCTAAAATTTTAGGTGTAGATTGGCGAAATTTAAAAACCGCCAAATCTAGCTGCGGTGGCGTTAATACGTAAGTACCGCTAATTCAATAGCCGGATACTGACTAAGGGCCGGTTGTATGTCGCAAAGTAAATGCTTTTTACCACTAACAAACGGTAGATGGTAAATGGAGACACTGGGATGGCCAATCAGATAACAGGCACTTAGGCCAGCCCCTTAAGGCAAATGCCTGGTCGGTCAGTACGTGCCTCGCCCAAAGTAAAAGTGCCCGTTGCCTCGTCTGAGGCTGCCTCGGCCCGATCCGTCAGTTTTTGTGAATGCTCAAAGGCGTTCACTCAGGACGGTTCTGCGACAAAAGCCCGAAGCAGCCTCGCGAGGCTGCTCGCTCAGTCAGTATCCGACTATTGCCATTTGAACGAATAATTAACATTCAAAATATTAAAAAACAAAACAAAGGATTAATATTTTTGTATATGTTGATTAGAAAAGCATTTATATATAATAATTATTAAAATAAATCCTTAACTTTATATATTTGACACTCCTGGTTAACTTTAAATCTTATTATTTCTAAGTTAAATTATTTGATTAAAATACAGGTTTAATTTATAAATATACAATTTTAGATTTCCAAAAGATCCTGAAAGAAGAAACCTTTGGACAAAGGCGGTCAAGAGAAGAGATTGGAATCCTACCAAAAATAGTTGTATATGTTCCGTGCATTTCGAAGAGAAACAAATGGATCGTACCTCTGTTAGTAATATAGTGAGGCTTCGAGAAAATGCAATTCCTACTATTTTTGACTTAATTTCGCTCCTATATGAAAAGGGTAATAGAATATTACTCATATCACATACTACTAAAGTGCATTTGTGCCTGTCTGTGTAACTATCTATGTATGTCCGTCCCCCCACGGGTTGGGAGGTGGGGTCCAAGGGGCTACTAAAGGGCATTTGTTCGTGTCTCTTTACCTACATCATCACATACTACTAAAGGGAATTTGTGCCTGTCTCTGTATGTACCTATGTTTGTATGTCCCCCCAGGGGTGAGGGGTGCGGCATCCAGGGGTAAGTTTACTGGGGTGGAGTGTGATCAGAGGCGGGGGAGAAGTTCCGGGGTTAGGGATAGGGTCGGTGGGATGGGGATGGTTGGAGATGGAGGAGAGGGACTTTTCAAGTGACGTGGGGTCCAGGGGGCTTCCCTTGGCTAGCCAGAGGCCCACCGAAGGCGGGCCTTGCAGTTAGTTATTATAATAAAATAAAGTAAATTGTTACCTATATGTTAATGAGGAAAATCTTAAAAATGATTATAGTTAAATACCATATTTTTGACTTAATTAAAAGGATTTATTGATAATTATTTAGAACTATATCGAATTAGAAAATTCTGTCACTAGGCTTCACTCTTCGCACCTATAAACTCCAAGCCACACACCCTCTGTTAACTCTGCCATTCACATCCCGATTGGTAGAAAATTCGTTTTTACGAATTACATAGATTCTTTTGGAAAACTATTGGAAATTCCTAAACATTTGTTAATGACAAAAATTTAATTATATCTTTTTTTTACCTTTTAGGAGCATTCTGTCAAGGTGTTACTTTCATCGATTTCACCTAAAAAGACATCCACTAGTAAACGAATTCTACGAAACCAAAGTATACGGATGTCGATTTAGATCAGATGTTAAAGCAAAAAAGAAGTGCTTGGAAAAAATGCTGTCACTTCCAGTAATTTGCCCACCAGCTCTAAGGTAAAATAATCACTGTGGAATATCATTGTAAATAGCTCATTAACTTGAACAAGGCTGAATCCTAATTTAAATTAAATTCACTTTAAAATAACTTTATGGTCGAGGAAAACTACTGTACTAATTGTTTCACCATTTTTGTAATTGCCCAATTAAATTCTGTGAAAATTATTCAAAATCATTATGGTCTAGTTAATGAGGACATTTTAACCGCTATATCAAGATTTAATAAATAAATAGTCATTTTTTTGATTTCAGTCCATTTTATGCAAAACATTTTCCCATTAAGTTTTACGTCATTTTAACGATCTATGGTGTAGAGCAGGGATGAGCAACCCGCGGCCCGCGGGCCGCATGCGGCCCTTTAAATATTTTTCTGCGGCCCGCCGAGCATTTCTAAAATAGAATTTTATTATTCGTCTCGATTATTTATAAACAATAATAATTTGTTATTTATTATATTGTTAATAAATATTTTTAATATATTTTTTATTAATAATAATAATTTGTTATTTATTAATTTTTCTCCCATCAATAAATTAATTATAATGTTATGTTAGTAGTAGTCGCCAATTTATAAATCGGATACTATACAATTCGGGATTCAATCTGACACTAGCGCCACCATCGAATGTAATTTGACAGATTAAAACATATGATTTATGTCAAAGTATACTTCTTTCGAGTTAGTTTGAATCGCGAATACATAGACGAGTTACTCATTTATCGGCGACTTGTTCAAACATGCAATACGAACGCGTCGCGTCAGCACTTTCTTGTGTTTGCTTCTGTCATAGTTCATAGATATAGTCAGTATCAGACTTGTGAGCTGTTAACTGACTAATTTTTGGGTTTCTTGAAAGACGTGAGTGCAATATTATTATCAAAAAAATAATATCATATTAGATTTTTTTTATTAAATTAATTAAATTAATTTTTAATCCCTAATAGCATGTCGAAAAAGCAAACAAAAATACGGAAATTGCGGATGAACACAGGATTTTCCAAGAAAAGTGGAAATTTGATTATTTTTTTACTGTCGTTAAAGATAAAGCTGTATGCTTATTATGCTCAGAGACTGTGTCTTCATTAAAAGAATATAACATAAAAAGGCATTACGATACAAAACATGAAGATAAATATAAAAACTTAACCGGACAACTCCGGATAGATAAGGTTATCAAGAGGAAAAAAACTTGTGAAACCAACAGGCTATTTTTAAAAATCAAGATATTTTATCAAATACGGTAGTAAAGGCTAGTTTTGTTGTCAGTCAAATACTGGCAAAAAAAATGAAACCCTTTGCGGATGGAGAGATGATAAAAGAATGTCTGACTGCTGTTGCAGAAATAGCATTTCCTGATAAAATAAATATTATTTCAAACATTAGTTTATCAAGATTCACCATTTCAAGGAGAATCGACGACTTGTCCGAGAACATAGCAACAACGCTTCGTGAACGCATTGCAAAATTCGAATACTGTTCTTTGGCACTTGATGAGAGCTGCGACATTAGCGATACAGCACAACTTGCTATATTTTTACGTGGTATTGACACTAAATTTAATATTACTGAAGAATTGTGTTCACTGGTTCCAATGCAAGGGACTACAACCGGCAAAGACCTGTATGATGAACTAAAGTCGGTGTTGGAAAAATTTTCTATTTTATTAGAGAAGATTATTGGTATATCAACAGATGGAGCACCAGCAATATCAAGCATGAATGTAGGAGTATCGGGAAGGCTATTTCAAGACATTAAGAAGGCCACAGGAAGAGAAATATTCGTTAACCACTGCACAATTCACCAGGAAAGTTTGTGTGCGAAAAGATTGAATTTTCCAAATGTCACAGTACCAATAATTAAATTAATCAATTTTATAAAGTCGCGCGGGTTAAATCACCGTGAATTTAAAGTATTCCTGAACAATTTAGAAACTGAATATGGCGACGTGGTTTTCAATACCGAAGTACGTTGGCTTAGTAGAGGTGCAATGCTAAAAAGAGTATACGCCTTAAAAAGTGAAATACAATTGTTCTTGGATATGAATTATATGCCTTTCCTCATTTTGGTGATAAAGAATGGATGTGCGATTTTGCGTTTCTTATCGACATAACTCAGCATCTCGGTGATCTTAATGTGGAACTTCAAGGCAAAGGACAGTTTATTCACAATTTGTATGATAAAATTCAAGGCTTTGAGCGCAAATTAAAATTGTGGAAACAGCATCTTTTGCAGAATAATGTGTCTCACTTTCCATATTTAGAAAAAGAAAACGTTACTACTTCTCAAAAATACGTACAATATATAGACATTTTAATCAACGAATTTCAATTACGATTCCAAATGTTCAAAGCTGAGAAGATAGCGGTTTCCATGAAAATGTTTTCTTCGCCATTTAATATCGATGTGGATACAGTTCCTGAAAACTTTCAAATGGAAGTGATTAACATACAGAATAATACCGATTTAAAAAATGTATTTTTCTCAGTAAACATCGATAATTTTTATAAATCTTATGTGAGCCCTGAGAAATTTCCGCTTTTGACGAAAAATGCAAAGCAAATGATGTCTCTTTTCGGAAGTACGTATGTATGCGAACAATTATTTTCAACCATGAAATTAATCAAAAATGACCACCGATCAAGACTGAGTGATGCTCGATTAGAAAGCTGCATACGTGTAGCTACTTCATCAATACCGGCTGATATTGATCAGCTTATATCGAAAAAGCAGTGCCAAATTTCTCATTAAAGTTTTCAAGTAAATTAGTTTTTCTGTTCTTCTTTTATTTGTTTTTATTTTGCATTAACATTTATATACACTTATAATATACACTTATAATTATATAAAATATTTACTTTTTAAATTTTGCATTTTTGTTCTTTTCTTGTCGCATTAAAATTTATATATGAAATATTTACTTTTTTTAATTTTGTATTTTTATATTATAATGTTTATTAGTATATATATAAAGCTTTGTAAATTATTAGTAAGTGCGGCCCGCCACAAAATTTTAAAATTTAAATTGGCCCGTGGGTTAAAAAGGTTGCTCACCCCTGGTAGAGTGTGCTGCAAAAAAAAAAAAAAATTAAGACACCCTATTATGTTTTTTTTATTATGTATCTATATGTTTATTTGCACCAGGACAACCTCATTGATTCCTCTTTATGATATCACTATAGATGTATAGATATCAATATCAATATACCTATATGTTCGAATTTCTTTCTTAGATTTTTATACAAGTTTATTTTTATTTTTAGTGTCCCCCTGTTAATTCATCAGATTCGACAATTTCAAGTGAAAATGCACCGTCCCCATTGAAAAGAAAATTTTCCTTGTACCTATATTAAAACATAAAACCCCATCAAATAGCAACAGTCAAGAAAGCCGAAATACTCTTGTTGATTCATTAGATGTCCAGTCAAAAATGAGTTGCTTGAGAACTAGCTCTCTGATAAAACACTCATTCTTTCCAAGTATATTTTAGAATTCTCAATTAAATATTAGAAAATCACAATTGTATTTCTTAAATAGAATTGACATTAAATGAAATTCAATTGAAAATTTTGAAATACTATCGAAATTTTCTAATATTCAATTGAAAATTCTGATATACAAGTGAGATTTTCTGTAATTGAATTGAGATTTCTGAAATACAATTGGGGGTTTCTGAAATTAATTTGATATTTTCTTAAATAAAATTAGAAAAAATCTAATTTTTTTCTAATGATATCGTCGAGTGGTTCATCTATTTTCTATGATAAATAAACTTATGTACTAACTTATACCCATACACCATACACCTGACCCTGATATTTAATATTGTATTTATTTAAAAGTTTCGAACAACCCCCCCCCCCCACCTCTTTTCTTCGGTTCGATTCCAACCAAAAATGTTATTCTTAATTCCATATTTTTTATTTTTTTTATTTTTTAAGTTTGAAAATTTTATAATTTTAATTTTCTAAGAATCCGCTCCTACTTCTTAAATTTAAATTTCGGTTCGATTTCAACCAAAATCTAATCAGCTCTTAATCGCAATACATTAAAAATATAAAATCCATAAATCTAGATTCTCATTTGAAATGGAAAGAAAAATGTGTTTTAATTGAAAATACTATTTTCTCGACTTAATTATTCTTGGAGAAATTAACTTGGCAATACCCTAGCTTTCATGGCCTGTTTTTTTTTATAAAAGTATTTTGGGTGGGATATTAGATATAAAAAGTACAGTATTAATTTTTTTTTATTTTTTTAGCTGCAAGATGGTTCATCAAAAAATGCACCGACAATGGGAATACTTAAACGCAAATCATCACTACATAGAAACAGTCCACAGAACCAAAGTATGGATTATGTGGATGATGAATTTGATATATTTGCTAAAAATATTGCATTTCAATTGAGGCAATTGCCATATTGTAATTCAATACAATGTCAAGAGAAAATAAAGAGGATAATTAATCAGGAGTGTATTATTGTACAACAATTCCGTCAACAAGAAATAGAGACGATAATAATAAAGCGAGAAACCAGGTTATGTCAAGAAGTTGTTCACACCCTCTATCAGGTCAAGGAACATTAGTGACAATAATAAAAGAAGAGCTAGTGATAAGTGAAGACGAATATTCAATTCAAAAACCAATACAAACGATCATAAATCAAGAACCTGAGATAAGGGAAGAAAAGCTTTCACTACCAGGATTAGGTCAAGAAACAATAAAAAATGGAGAACCAGCTTTAAGTGAAGAAATGCTTTCACACACAGTATCAGGTCAAAACACAATTCAAACGATAATAAATCAAGAACCAGCGATAAGGGAAGATAAGCTTTCACTCCCAGTATCAAGTCAAGGAACAATAGGCACAATAATAAAAGAAGAACCAGTGATAAGTGAAGACGAGTATCCACATCCAGTATCAGGTCAAGAATCAATACAAACGATGATAAATCAAGAACCTGCAATAAGGGAAGAAGAACTTACACTACCAGTATAGGTCAAGAAACAATAATAAATGGAGACTCAGCTTTAAGTTAAGAAAAGCTTTCCCTCTCAATATCAGGTCAAGGAACAATAGAGACAATAATAAAAGAGCCAGTGATAAGTGAAGACATCCAGTATCAAGTCAAGGAACAATAGGCACAATAATAAAAGAGGAGCCAGTGATAAGTGAAGACATCCAATATCAAGTCAAGGAACAATAGGCACAATAATAAAAGAGGAGCCAGTGATAAGTGAAAACATCCAATATCAAGTCAAGGAACAATAGGCACAATAATAAAAGAGGAGCCAGTGATAAGTGAAGACATCCAATATCAAGTCAAGGAACAATAGGCACAATAATAAAAGAGGAGCCAGTGATAAGTGAAGACGAGTATCCACATCCAGTATCAGGTCAAGAATCAATACAAACGATGATAAATCAAGAACCTGCGATAAGGGAAGAAAAACTTACACTACCAGTATTAGGTCAAGAAACAATAATAAATGAAGACCCAGCTTTAAGTTAAGAAAAGCTTTCCCTCTCAATATCAGGTCAAGGAACAATAGAGACAATAATAAAAGAAGAGCCAATGATAAGTGAAGACATCCAGTATCAGGCCAAGGAACAATAGGCACAATAATATAAGAGGAGCCAGTGATAAGTGAAGACGAGTATCCTCATCCTGTATCAGGTCAAGAACCAATACAAACGATGATAAATCAAGAACCTGCAATAAGGGAAGAAGAACTTACACTACCAGTATTAGGTCAAGAATAATAATAAATGAAGACCCAGCTTTAAGTGAAGAAAAACTTTCACACCCAGTATCAGGTCAAGACACAATACAGACTATAATATATCACATACCAACCGCCACTGTCATCAGATACCGAATATGTCGATTGAGTCAGAGATTTCAATTTAATGTGATAACCAAATTAGCGAAATATAATTAAATATGTTTAGATGTATACATAAAATGACTTAAAAAAATATAAATATTGTATGATATTATTACTATTAATATATTTTACATAGTACTTATTTAAATACATAGGTACTAGTATATTTATTTATTTATTTATTAATGATGTTATGTACATAGGTCAGAGTAGACCCTTATAGTGTACAATCAAAAAAAAAAAAAGAAACTGACAAATATAGAGATTAACAATATAAAGAAAAATGAAATATAAATTAGATACAAAAATACAAGAAACAGAACAAAACATAAAAAAATACAAAATATAAAATACAAAATAGAAATACAAAATATAAGTATATTACAAAATATAAATTACACAATATAAAATATAAGTTAGAGGCTATAACATTAGCATGATAAAGCTTCAGTGAGTCCACGCAAAAAGCGGGCAGCAGAGGATGGTTGTCTTAGGGCAGAGGGCATTGAGTTCCACAGTCGTGGGGCTGTGATCTCAAATGACCTCGATCTGAGGGCAGTCTGATGTCGCGGGCATAACAGGGCTCTTGATCTTATTGAAGGACCAGGGGTAAGTAGTTCCGCCAGGTAGGAGGGAGACCCCGATATAAGGACCCTATGGACAAACCTCAGGTACCTAACCTTTAGATAGTTAGGAAGGCTGAAGCCTAATACCTCTACTACTTTCTCAGAAACATGATCCATATGGCCCAGGTCGTAAATGTATCTTATGCACGAATTAAGTGCCACCGATAACCTGTGGAGAGAAACGCTGTCGAGGCCGTAGTAGACGACCTCTCCATTCAAGAAGTGGGGTAATAATAAGACGAGAACAAGTCTACGGCGCAGCCAGACAGGTGTTGCGTGGGCCATTTTTCGGAGAGGATACAACGAACCGTATACTCTTTTACAGATCAGACTAACATGGTCACTCCATGTCAATCTAGAGTTAATGACCATGCCAAGATCTCTGACATGTTCGGAGTAGGGGATGTCTGTGCCACAGACATTCACCGCAGGAATCACTCCCTGATCACGGGAGGATAATACAATCGCCTATATCAATCAACAAATCCCTAGGAGACCTACGACATCATTAACATCTGTTGAATTTTGTATATAATTGTGTATTAGATGAAGAAGGAGGTATCAGCCAAAGATGGAATCACTGGGTTCAATAAAACACCTTTAATAAAACGTTTCGGCCTGAATTTATTTGGCCATCTTCAGTTAATTAGGCTAAAATTTTTTTTCAAATAGATGTTAATTGATATATTTTATACAAAAATTACAAGTTGACAAAGTTGGTTGTTTAAACTTAAAGTTATACACAAAATGCGGTACACATATGTGATCGACCCAAGCCTTGTCAAAAATAAAAATAAAATTTTTTAGCTTCATGCAAATTTATAACGTGCCTGGACCCAAAAGTTTCAAAATGAAAGTAATGAGTTTACTATATATAAATTTTCTCTCTATATATTACATTATAATTAAATATTTGACCCTTATGGGAGGTCATCATAAATCTCATCATTATTTATTTCCATTCAAAAGTCCAAATTAGAATTTAATTACTTTTAAATCACATTCATTTCTTCCATTTAATCAAATTATACAATTCTTACATGTATTCTCCAATATATCAAAAAATCCCAAAGGGCATTTTTTTCCTTATTTATTTATATTATATTAAGATCAAGAGAACAGCTTCTGGCTCATATCACACAAGATAGATGTGTAAATATTGGATAGAAACATACAATCTCTTTTAAAATTGATAGCTTTTTCACCTGCTATTTTTATATATAGCATTTCGGCTATGGATCTTTTATAGTAATTATCAATCTTGACCAATATTCGCGCATTATCGTAATCAAAAGAATGACTATGTTCAGCTGCATGGGTGGAGAATGCTGTATTGTTCTTTTTATTTCGAACACTTAATTTATGTTCATATACCCTAATTTTTAGTGAACGTGAACTTTGCCCTATATAGGAGCTAGAATTTGATGGACAATCTAGACAGTTAATTTGATAGACAATTTTATTACATAATTCTCTAGGGGTTGGATCTTTATTATTAAATAAAAATTGAATATTGTCTATATTTTTGTGGGCAATGTTCACGTTGTAAATTTTAAAAAGTTTTCTTATTTTTTCGGATATGCCGTGAATATAAGCAACAGAATAGTATGGTCCGACTTGGTTATTTGAATTACTATTATTATTATTATTTGTTAAGATGTTAACATTGTTATTTAAATTATTTTGTTTAGTTGAGAATTCTCTGATTGTCCTATTAATAATGTGCATAGTGTAGTTATTTGATACAGCCATGTCTATGTAGTTCACAATATTTTTCCGCCTAAACTCATCATCACACAAAATAAAAATTCTCACTTATAATTACACGAGAGCTTTTTTTTTGCCGAAGTAAACTTGACATTTTAATGAGAATTTTGTTGCCTGGCAACTAAACGAAAAAAACTACCTGTGAAAAAATTACGAGTCCGTAGGACGAGTAATTTTTTCTGGTAGTTTTTTGAGTTAAATTGCCCAAAGGCAACAAAACTCGAATTATAAAATATCAAGTTTACTTCGACCCAAAAAAAAGCTTGAGTGTAATTCGGTAAGACAATTTAATGAATCAATACGTAAATCACAAAATTAACAAAATTAAGACATAAATTAGTGTATTTAATTTAGAGGAAAAGTACAATTGTTAAAAATACAATTCTTATAAACAACTTGATAAAAAATAAATAGGAAAATAAAAATAAAAAAAATAATCGTATAGGATCTGAAATAAAAACATAAAATTAAATAAGATTTGTTTCCAAGCTATATAAAAAAAAGCCACTTGAACCACTTTATTTGTAAACACACCTGTTTTGTTATGATTTAGACACCTGTTAATTAAAAACAAACAAAAAATTTCTAATTTTAATATAATATAATAATATTTGCTTTAACCTATTAGTGGGTTTTAAAATTAAAAAAACCAATTAATAAATAAAACATAATTGAAAAAATAAAGCTAGGTTCAGTTTTGTCGCTGGAAAAGTTAGGGTAAACTTTTTTCGCTGTCATAGTGACAAAAACACCGTTGCTTATGGGACTTTTAGTGTATGAATTAAATTGTCCTCAAAAAAAGTCCCGACTATTGATCTTATATAGGAAAGGTATGTTGGAGAGGTAGTTGGATATCCTTCCACTATTTGAAGCCTTTTTATATACTAGTATATCAAATGATAGTGATCCATCGCTTTTCTTTATTATTTCCAAATCCAAAAACGAAATCCTATCATCCCTCTCTACCTCAAAAGTAAAATTGATATTTGGATGGAATTCATTAAAACCTTTAAGGATTGTTGAAATAGAGCATTCAGGCACACAAGCGATAGAATCATCGACATATTGCAAATAAAACACCAAACAAGAGGTGTCACGCATTGATGGTAAAACTTTCTAATTACAATTTCTGCAGCAATTGGACTTAAGGAACCTCCCATAGGGAGTCCTCTTAACTGTAAATAAATTTTGCCACGGAAACTGAAATAGTTCCTAAATAGGCAAATATTCAAAGCTTCTTTGAATTTAGCCAAAGGCATCAACGTAAATTCACAAATTTCACCCCAATACTCCTCAACGCAGAGCATAAAAAAGTCTAAAGGGATGGATGTAAACAAACTCTCAACATTAAAAGAAATCAGGACTTGTCCCCGGGGTACGATAATATATTTTAGTCTATTTTTCGTTGTAACTTTATAATTATCGTTTGCCGTGAGGCATTGCAAAATACTGGCTATATACTTGGATAACTCAGAATTAGCATAATTTACCGTGGAGACTATCGATCTATATGGATGGTCAGGGTAGGTGCCCTTATGTATCTTGATGACAGAGTATATTTTAGCTAAGGTGGTATTTTTGGATTAATCTAATACAGTTTCATCACAGCCACGAACTCTAACAATATATAATTGTGTATTACATTTTTTATTTATTTATTTATTTTTTATTTTGAAAATCGTCGGCTTAGAGTGTAAAGCTGCTAACTCCATTTTTTATCGAATATGACATATTAATACCGTTCTAAAGAAAAAGAAATGCAGCATCGTCCATGTAAAACTGCTTCTTAAAATTACGATCGTAAGTTGTAGAAAAAATGTGAAAAATGTTTTTTTCCATAACAACAATAATAAATTTTTTTTCTCTCCTGTAAAATTTCTTTGTTGTGAGTTAGCAGGTTTACTCTCTAAGGCTACGAAATACTACTCGTCACACAATAGACCAATAAGGTAGTATTTTAATAAAATAAATATTTTTCAAGGAAATTAAAGAAAGAAATAGCATATAATTGTAAATATGGACTTAGGAGGGAGGGATTCACTAGAAGCTTAAAAGTGTTAAATTATTATAAAGTATTTTAATGTTGTAATATTTTTAATTTTTTAAAATAAAAATTTTCTAAGGAAAAATTAAATTAAATTTTCCAATTAAATATTATATTGTTTTTTATTGTATTAAAAACAAGCGTTTTTTAAAAAATATTTGTTATTTAACTTTATTGATAATTATTTAAAACTATATCGAATATATACATACAGATAAGTTAAAAAAAATTGACATTTTTTTTTATTTCAATTCGTTAATAACCATATAGAGGGCAGGATATTGTATTATTGTGGTCAACTATTACTCGTATTTAATACCGTGACTATATTATCGTTGTATAATAGTCATAAATATTTTAATGACAAGGTTGCAATTTACTTGTACAATGATACTGTTTTTCAACTCTCCATAACAATTTTTCAGTTGTCATATGATACGACAGGTACATTTTATTGAAAAAAATTAGACTTCGAAAGAATGTGGTAGTTAAAGAGTTAGACACACAACGACTTTGTATTTAAGTGGTATAAGAGTGTTATTAACTACTATAATACCTACAATTAAAATTATAAAGTTGCTAAACAGTAAACAGTTAAAAAAATAAGACATAAATATCGATGTGCATCCGTCAGAGTATTAAACAGCTATAATAAAACCAAATGGCAAGCTGCATTTTGGTTTTATTTTAGTCGCGGAGCTATATGGTATATGAGTATTATGTAAATTAATTCAGTAGTTTACTTAAGAGTTGTTAAATTATAAAATAGTCTTGAATTAGTGATATGTTTAAAAATAAGACAGGAAAAGACACAATGACAAATTTAAAATTAATTTATTTAAGAATATTTATGTGAATTTATTTACAATTTAAATTACATGGATTAAAAGTGGATTTAAATTTAAAAAATAAATAATAATACTTATATTCTTATTTATAGTAATATATGAATGTATAAATGTATATGTACTAGATCAGGACTGGCCAACCTAAATCGCTCTAAAAACGATCTAAAAATTTTCAAGGCTGGCACACAAATAAGAATAATTTTAATTTTTTAAATATTTTTTTCGAGATCTGGCTTTACAACGGATTTCGCATTTATTAATTTTTATTTTAAGTGAATGCAAAGATACACTGAAAGTGTTCAATCAGTGTAAATGTGAAAAAACACTACAACCAGATTCGGAAAGAAAACATGCATTGAATGACCCAACAACAAAATGTACGTATTTCTATGGTAATAACCATAATTGAAAATAGTTTTAACTATCAAATTATTATTTTTGTTTTATTTTGGTGATATTCAAAACATAAGGTTTTAATATTTAACGCCTAATGATGCAACCCGCAATTCAGAGCGTTCGATTTGAATGTATAACCTAGAACACACAGGCGAGGGCGAAGCTCTATCTTTCTAATCTTAAGTCATTTTCATAAGGTAAATAGTTTTAAATATTAAAATTATTAGTCAAGTGACATACCCCGAATAATATTTGGAGTCTTATATTAAAATAACAAACAAATATCAATGGCTATTTTTTTCAGTGTGATTTTTGCATTTCATTTCGCCTATATTTAAATCAATTTCTCTTGTTGGAGTTTATTATTACTTTTTATGTTATTCTTTGTGCAATTATAGGAAACGCTATTTCTTTTAATTAATTTAATGCGATTTAAAATACATTCTGAAATACCCGATTAAAAAAAACATGTTTGTTTGGAGGTGAGTGTCTCAAGGGTCTAGACTAGTTGCCCGGAAAGCGTACTAGTGTTTGGGTTCGACTCCCGAGGGGACAAAACCCTCCTACATGCAATATAAACATATCTATTAATATCTTTGATAAATTACCTAAATTCATGTTCTTAAAATTAATTGATTCAATATCACAAGTTGGTTTTGAGAAAAAACTCAATCTTTCTTTCTCAAATAGATACTCAATTCTTTACAAAAAAAAAAAAAAAAAAAATCGTACGTCATATATGACTGCGAGCCCCACTAAAGGACACCGAGGGCAGCAAGCGGGTTGGCCAGCCCTGTACTAAATCATTTCTTATTTAAAAAGGAATCAGTGAACTAAGTGGCTTAAAAGCAAAATAATGAAAAGATTCAAAAATTCGATATTTAATTAACCATATTGGCATCCATATCTTCGTTTAAAAATTAAATATTAACACCTTCTTTAGTGGACATCAAATTTTATCGTCTCTACCAAATCCAAAATTGTGTACACTCGCCCTAATTTCGTCACCAGACTTAATTTGATATAGAAAAAAGCCTTACTTTGTGTCCGACCTGAACAAATCGGAAGTGAAAAAAAACCTAATTTTATCATGGGAAGCACAACTTAGAGATAACGTTTTTCCTACTTGTATCTAAACATTGAAGGAGACAATAAAAGAGTGTATCCTCTGCTGAAATTATACATTTTTAATTGATTTATAAGGAGACCATAGTTTCGAGAGCTTTGCCCTCTTCATCAGTACACCTCTTACATACATTAATTCATGTGAATCGATTGTAATAGACTGATGAAGAGGGCAAAGCTCTCGAAACTATAGTCTCGTAATAAATAAATTAAAAATTTATTATTCCAGCAGAAGACACATTATTTTATTGTCTCCTTCAATGTTTAGATACAACTAGGAAAAACGGTATCTCTAAGGTGTGCTTCCCAAAATAAAATTTGGTTAGAATTCACAAAATTTATAATTCCAGCAGACGACGCATTCTTTTGTTGTCTCCTTCAATTTATAAAAATTCTGCTACCCTCGGCAAAAAGAAACTTTCAATTTATCTAAACATGTTTCTTAAACTATTTGCGACACCTTTTTTTTTGCAAAATCTCAACAATAGACGTGTTTTGAAATCAAACCATGACAATTTTTATATAAAATCAAGAGGGATGGCCAAATAGTATTATAAATCCGAGGTGTTATGTATAATTTCCATTAAATTAGAAGTACTATGGAAAATGAATCCGAATGTCCAAAATTCAATCCGGACACCAGCGTGAATATAACCCTTCTGACATAATGGCAATTATTCATGACACCTTTGGTTTAGTAATTGACCATTTCTTTTGATTTTCTATAGAAATTTTTACTCTTCTCTACTATCGGCATATCTTATATACATGATTTTTATTTCGAAACAATTTGAAGCTTCGGTGGCTTTACAAATGATCTAAGAGATTCCTTCGTATTGAACCACCAAATTAAAATCTTTTAGTTATTTCTACGACGATTCGGCTTTTAATTCTGATGAGGTCTTTAGGCGTTGCGAGCTATATATCGCCAAGATTCCGTCCTCACACAATTTCTTTTTCACATACTCGTATCTATTGCGTATATGTTTATGTACATAGCAAATATCTGATAAAATATCCACAAAAATATGAATTAAAATTATTTATCACAGTATTATCTTTATTTCAGCATTTTTTTTTCTTGAAATTAGGCGGATATTTTTAAAAAACAAGTTGGAAATAGACAAAGATAAAATCATTTCCTTTTCCTTGAATCAGCTGGAACAACCCGACATACCATTTGATGTGGTGTGGTCGTATGAGGTTTTCACCGCCAAAAGTTGAGTCACCTCGAGAAGGTTTCCTGTATTTTCGATTCTATTCTGTAAATCCAACTTTCGGAGGTAGACAAAGTACTGGGCATATTACAAACAAAAATAAATTAGTGAATAAATTTATTTTAATTAAAAATAAAATATAGCTATATATAAATAAATAATACGTTATGTGGTAACATTTTTATTTAAAAAATTAAGTAAAATTTAATGATTTTGAAGTTTGTTTTTTATACTACGAAAAAAATCAGGCGGGGAGGTCTGGGGAAAATAAATAATTTTGAGTATAAGACATTGCTGGTATATGTATAGCTGCCCGATAAAAGCATATATTAGATTTTTCAATGTTAACAAATTAATTAAAAGATAATAACAGAAACTAGGAGCAGAGAAATCCGCGTTTAACTAAGATATCAGCTAACTAAGGGTTAGGGTTTGACTTTATAAAACAAAAACAAAAAAACGAGAGTTTTGTCTGCTTGGTTTGGGATGTTATAGATCATTTTTAGAATAGCTGTCATCATGAATCAAACCCAAGTGCCAAAAATAGATCTGATAGCTTTTTTACAAGAATACAAAATAGTTTTTAAGGAATTTGGTGTTGGTACTTGGTGAAACATTTTATCCAATAATAGTAAACAAAATTACGTACTTATAGCATTTCAGATTTCTTTCTCATTGATTATTTTTGATAACAAACAAGCTTATTGCAGGAGGTGTTCAACTTTGATATTCTTTTTTTTTACTTATTCACAACCAGAAATTATAACAGTTTAATTGAATGTAATGGAAGGCAGCCCAGGGGTAGTGAGGAAAGAAAAAATTAACACATATCAAATAAGGTGTAATTTATTGGAATCCTTCCTCCTTTCCCTTCAAACCGATCTTTCGGAGGATTTTTCCCTCCTTCTTCAGGGTTTCAAAGGGTCAATGAATGAAACATTTTATTTGTTTTATTCATTGACCCTTTGAAAATGAAACATTTTATTTGTTTCATTCATTGACCCTTTGAGAATGAAACATTTTATTTGTTTCATTCATTGACCCTTTGAAACCCTGAAGGAGGGAAAAATCCTCCGAAACGTCGGTTTGAAAGGAAAGGAGGAAGGATTCCAATAAATTACACCTCATTTGATATGTGTTAACTTTTTCCCTCCTCACCACCCCTGGGCTGCCCTCCATTACATTCAATTAAAAGTTCCACCAGTCCGTCTCTCTCCAGAGAAAATTTCGTTGCAAAAATAACAGTTTAATTTTTCTCTATATACGTAGGGTGTCCATGTCCATACCTCTCGGTTTTATTTTCCTGGTCCCGGTGTCCCAAAAAGTTTTTTCAGGACAGTCCCGGTTTAAGTTTAACTGAAAGAAAATATTGACTTTCCCAGACATTGAATCAATTTTCGTTTCTGCAATAGATGTTGTTAGAAGAAGTGCCGGAATGATTAAAGAATGTAATTTCTCTCACTGAAGATATATTCTACAACCGATTCTGCCATTTAAAGATATCATAAAAAGTGAAATTGCTGCTAACCAAGATACATGGAAATCACAGAGCTACATCGAAAAATGGATGGGTATATTTGAAAAAAGTTAAATATTTGAAGCAAAAAAACGAATTTGTTCGCTTGTACAGTTATGTATTTTCTATTCCTAGTCACAATGCAGGATGTGATGCTGTGAACGTGGGTTTTCACTGATATTTATTATATATATTTTATTGACTATCTAGTCAATGGTCAGATGAGAGAAATAGATTAGATATATTAGCACAGTAGATTCTATAACAAGTTGTGTATTTAACAACAAAAAGTGTACTGACTTTTTAAAAGAAAAAGAAAGTATAAAGAACTGGAATATTTTTTTTTCATATGTCCCGGTTGGGTCCTGGGTAAATATGGACACCCTATATATACGGAGCAAATAATGTATAAACAAGATCGCGCTTTGAATTCATTTATTTACTTAAAATTTATATTAAACTATAACTGAAAGGCTTTTCCCTTGGGCTCCTGATATCTTTGCCAAAAAAAATAATAATAAATAAACATTTCAATTATATGTATATTATGACATTTTACCTATGATTTAATTACTAAAAATCTCATTAAAAAGCACTCATAGCTTGAATTAATTTTTCACTTTGGATATTGAGAATCATTTTAATTTTTTGAGCCTCCTTTTGGGCCCGTGTGAAATATTCACACATTTTTTTAAATACTAAATTTTATCTTTATTTTACTGAGCTTGGAGATTTAATAACTTTAATTCGAAAAATCTCCATATTTCAGGCTCCAAAAGTCTGATTTTAGATAAAACATGACTATAACTTCTCCAGCTGATACCGAACTTGAGTTTAAATTTCATTTACAGTAGAACCTCGTTTAACCAGACTAACTGGAACCAAAGACAAACCGGATAATCGAAAATCCTGATAATCCGGATTTATGGGTAATAAAAACAAAACAAATCCTCAAATAAGCGAATTTGAATTTATTACCATAAAAACATGTTTATATTAAAAGTACATAAAATTGTTTAAAAAAATACATACGTTAAATTTTTGGTAAAATTATAATTGAATCGATCATTTTGAAAAAAAGTCATCTCTATTTTTTTCACAAAATCATTTATTTTTTTTATTTTTCGTCTCTTAGTATGTTCATTCATGTATTATATTTGAAAACGAGTCATTTCTAGCCACCTAAACAGCTAAGCATGGTCAGTGTTTTGCCAATAGTTTGAAAACTGAGCCAACTCCGAAAGATAATCCGTTTTCAAAAATGTGGCCATCCACTTGACTTTACCATACAACCTGGCCCCTCACTTATATTTAATATTTAATAAAATTATTTATAATCATGTAGGGGAGGGGTTAGTTTTTCCATTTTTAGACTTCTGGGGTCCCACTGATTATGTATACAAAATTTGGTTGAGTTTGGTAAATGGGCAAGATTTTCATTTTTTGACCCCCCCCCCCCCCCGGTTAGTTTTTGCATTTTTAGACTTCTAGGGATCAACTGATTATGTATACAAAATTTGGTTGAGTTTGCTCAAATAGCCTAGATTTTTAATTTTTTTACCCCCCTCCACACTTAATTTTGAATACATATGCACCAAAATCTAATCAGCTCTTAATCTCATTGGACCAAAACTACGTGTTAAATTTGGTTTTGATATTCACACTAGTTTTTGAGCTAGCTCGTTCACAAAAATTTGGTAACGCACAGACCAACAGACAGAATAACAACCAGACTTACAGACTAACTAACAGACATTTTGACAAAACAATTATTATCTTGAAAAATATAATTTTTTCGATGTTCCCTTATTAGGGCTTTTTTGTAGACCGAAATGCCATGGTTTGGCTCAATTTTTTTGATGAAAATAGTTTCAGTCGTATTTGAGATATTTCGAAAAAAAAAGAAGAAAAAAACCACTTTTTTCATGCACGATTACAATACTTTTGACCATACCCTATATGGTAAAGTAAAAAAATGGAGATGACTCCTTTTCAAAATGATCGATTCAATTACATTCTTGCTATCAGACTTAAAAATTATTATCTATGTGAACATGTATTAAAATAAAAAAGTCTACAAATCCGATCCGAATAAATGAGGGCCGGATAAACGAGGTTTTACTATACATTCATTATTTTTGAAGCATGGCCACAACTTTGTAAGCAAAGGGGGATTACACACACCTCTCCCCATTGACTTTAGAATTTTCAAATTTTCGAAATAAATGTAACTTTATCTATATATAATATTTATTATGTCACCTAGCTCTAGCTAGTCAGGGAGTGGTATTTAATTTCCGGACACACAAATTCCTTCCATTTTATATAGATAGTAAAATAGAAAAATATAGAATTTGTCAACTTACAACAAGAAAAGCAGAAAACGTGCCCAGCAGCATTCCAGCGAGAACGTCCGTCCAATGGTGCCAGTAATCAGAGATACGAGAGAGTCCGATATACAATGAGGAGACTATGATCACCAATTGTATGGTTGCCCTCGTGTAAGGCAAATTCTTTAACACGCCTCGGATCTCCAGGTATATCTGATAACATAAACATTTGAGAAATTATCAAATTTTTGCTTGTTTTTTTGAAAAGTGAATTAGTTTAATATTGAGATCTTTTTATTAACTGAAAATTAAATTTTTTTAATAAAATAAAATATACATGTATAAAATACAATAGAGGAACACTGGCTAAATGATGAGAAATAAATGAAAAATAAACTGATGTGGCCATCCACTTGATATTATCATACACCCTGACCCATCTCTTATATTTAATATTTATAGTAATAAAATTATTTATAGTTATTTAGGGGGGTCAAGTGGTTAGTTTTTGAATTTTTAGTCTCCTGGGAGACCTCTGATTATGTAAACAAAATTCAGTTGATGTTGGTACAAGTTCTTAGATTTTCATTTTTTGACCCCCCCTTTCATTTTGGGTGGTTAGTTTTTGCATTTTTAGTCTTCCGGGGTCCTACTGATTATGTATACAAAATTTGGTTGAGTTTGCTCAAAGGGCCTAGATTTTTATTTTTTGCCCCCCCCCCCAAATTTTGGCCCGAGAAAAAAAAATATTTTCGTTATTATATGTTCATTTTATAGTACCTATATTTCATTTTCTTGTTTTTTTTAGTTTGAAAATATTATAATTTTAATTTTTGACCGCCCCTCCCACCCCCTTAATTTTGGTTCGAAATGCACCAAAATCTAATCAGCTCTTAATCTCAATGCACCAAAACTACATGTGAAATTTGGTTTTGATATTAGATGAAGGAGGAGGTATCAGCCAAAGATGGAATCACTGGGTTTAATAAAACACCTTTAATAAAACGTTTCGGCCTGAATTTATTTGGCCATCTTCAGTTAATTAGGAGTTATATACAAAATGCGGTACACATATGTGATCGTACCAAGCCTTGTCAAAAATAAAATTTTTAGCTTCATGTAAATTTATAACGTGCCTGGACCCAATAGTTTCAGAATGAAAGTGGTCTTTGGTTTTGATATTCACACTAGTTTTTTAGATAACTCGTCCACAAATATTTGGTATAGCACGTACTAACAGACTAACAGACATTTTGACAAAACAGTTATTATCTCAAAAAATATAATTTTTTCGATAATCACTTATTAGGGCTTTTTTATAGACCGAAATGCCATGGTTTCGCCCAATTTTTTTAATCAAAATAGTTTCAGCCGTTTTTCAGATATTTCGAAAAAAAACTCTTTTTTCATGCACGATTACAATACTTTACCATACGCTGTATTGTAAAGTAAAAAAATGTAATGATTTTTCTCTTTAGCCAAAATAAATCTATAACATAAAAATCTTCGAAATAATTTAGGTAGTATCTAGAATATTATTTTTAAAATAAATATAAGTAAATTTAATAGAATATAGGATTAAGATTTCAAAATTTAATAATAGGCCGATATGTACCAAAAACTAATCAAATTTTGTTAAATTAATGGTAGGTTTTCATTTTCATTTCAATCAGTTGAACGTTGTGGAAAAAATCTTCGACGAAAAAAAAGGGTAACATCCATCCATCCATTAGCAAAAACTAAATGAAAAAATCGCACATTTTGGCCTCTCGACGACACCCCATGTAATTTTTGTCAAAACCGTCAGGTGCTTAAATTCAAACTAAATGAATACTACAATTTGTAACTGTGATTGAGACCATGGGTTCCGTAGTCTTTACCTGAGAACTATTCGAATACTTTATCCCCTTCGCATTGGATAAAGTAAAAATTCGACCCACCTCCACAAATAACATTGAATACAATTTTTGATTTCGGGAAAAAATGAATTCGTTTAACTTATAAATTTCAAGTTTATCTTCATTGCGATGAACAATGTTATGATAGACGGTCGGACTCACATTGTTGTAAATCCAATAGGGTTCCATTTGATTTTTGTACGGAACCCTAGAGATTTATTATGTTAAATGTTTGTAAATCAGATATTTCAGCAAAACAAGGATTTAAGGAGGAGTGCTCTGTATAATTATCTATGTATATTAATTGAAATGCAAAAAATGATTGTCGACCTTTGGTTTAAAATGACACTTTTACGTCAGCATTTTGATCAGATAAACAAGAGTGGCTTTTCTTATTAAGATAAAAAAACAATGTGCGGAGAATGTGTAATCATATATACAAATTAGATCTCTTATAAATACATACTTGCCTATCTATGTATAAATTATTCATTTAAGTTATGTAAAAATAAATAATAGTAGGTAACTTACACAGATAAAGATTGCATAGTAAACACTTAAAGCGGCATGCCCCGAAGGAAATGATAATCTAAAATAAATCAATAATAATTCAAAAAATAAATAAAAATAAATAAAAAAAAAAATAATAATAATAAAAAATAAACCAAATTCCCATTTTGAAGAATTAAAATGAATCTAAGAATTAACGATTTTGTATGTACCTACCTACGTAAATTAATTAATATATAGTGGACTCCCGTACAACGCGGGGATACATTCCGTGTAATAAGAAATCGTGCCTATACGGGACATACATTATTATCAGACCAATTTATGTAACTTCAAGCAAGCCCAGCGTTGCTTGTTTTCGGTGATGCCTTAATTAAAATTTTCCGTACAGGTTTGGAACCATATACATGAACATGTATTATTGCTTCTTCCGATAGTGAATAAATGTTAAATACTGAGGGGCATATATGTATTTTTATTTTTCTCTTTATATCTTTAAATTTATAACTATTTTTTTATAAACAGCTGCTTCGTCAGCTTCAAAAATCAGAAACTCTGTGAAAATGTTAAATTCATCTTACGCGTTATACGTGACGCAGTTTATCGCGCTATATGAATACTAGTCGCAATTTTTTCGTCGAGTTATACGAATTCTCGTTTTACGGGAGCGCGTTATATGGGAGTCTACTGTATATATAGTTATATACCATATATCATATAATTCTGAGCTGTGTAATATTTATGAGCTCTTTGGATTAGATACATACAGAGGCGTAGCCACGGGGGGGGGGGGGGGGGGGGGCAGAACCCAAAGGCAGGGCTCATGGAATGAGTAACAGCAACGGCAAACTATTTCTTATGGCAAACTAACCGTAATTAAATATATTTCAGATGTTTAATCAAGAATTATATTCTTTTTTAATTTCTTGAAGTACCTTTTAATCCAGTTAAATTGATCTCTAAAGGGCCCCTCGCGGGAAAGTTTTGGGGTAATTTTTATTTCTTGATCCTATTATGTTTTTTGGTGTGCTAAATCCGAATCTGAGGTTTGCTAACAAAATTTCGTGACGAAACATTGTCAAAAATGCAAAAAATGTAAAAAAAATATCATTTTTTGGCGGTTTTTTGCTTATAACTCGAAAGCTTTCAACTTTTCCTAAATAACCTTCCTTTTTAAAATGAAAGTTCATAAAATTTCCTATAAATTGCATCATTCAGGTTTTTTCTTTGGCCAACCGTTCGGGCTCAAACGCTAGTTGAAAATTAGCGTATTTTTTCTGTTTACGCAAATCCCAAAAACCAGCACTTTTTTCGATTTTTTGATCACGAAAGTGCACGTTTTCGACAAAGACCACTCTATATATTTTTAAGCTAGATTAAATCTTCTACAATTTAAATACAATTTCATCTTAATTGAATAATGGTAACTTGTGCCGCAATGGGGTTGAAGCTTTGAAAAACAGCAATTTGTTTCAAAAAATCGCAGATTTTCCTTCATAAAATGAAAACCACTCATCCTAAAAACTTGATTCCTATCTCATTCTCTAGGAAATTTTATTGAGTTGAACGTTTACTTGGACGACTTTTTTGATAAAACTCTTAGATTTATAGATCAAACCTCAGATTCGAAGGGTCGAAGAAATTACAATTACTCCATAATTTTCCGGGTAAAAACACAATTTAATTGGACTACTATTACTATAGACTAATATTTTGCTTTGTGGATTGACCCCCCCCCCCTATGAAAATTTTCTGGCTACGCCGCTACATACATAACATGTTTAAATGTAAATGAAACAAACCTAGCTTCTCTCACGGCTGTTGCATCTCCTTGGCAAGTGACATGTTCAATGTAATGGACGGTACCCAACGAGCAAAGACTTATCTCTCTAGGTTTACAGACAGCAAGAAAGTGCGGCCGAAGACGTCCTATTGTTACCTTAGTTACACCAATGACCGCCTTTTTAAGAAGGGAAAGAGAAATTGAATTAACATGAAAAAAATATTTAAAAAAAAATATATCGTCGCTCATCTTACAAAACCTATAAGTCCTAAATCCATTGTTTGCCAGAAAACAAGAAAAACCATTTTAAACAACAATACATACAAATACAATGCAATATTTATTATTTGTCCATAGCGCGAAATTAAATTGGAATAGAATAATAAGGTTTCAATAGACAGATGCGCCGTGAAAAGTTGGTCGGTATAAACGTATAATACGTATTTGACCAAAAATCGGACTTACGAAGTATTGTAAGATCAGCGACGATATATTTTACATAGATGTTTCAATGAGAGCTTCAAGCGCATCTATAGTATTTGAGTTAAGAAACCATATGGAAATAAAGTATAAATAATGCAATATGAATATTTTACTATCATTCATGAATCAATAATCAGAAACAACAAAGTGAAGGAAAAAATACAAACATTTTCAATTAGAAAATGTTAATGATTTGGCAAGATTTGTCAGCGATTGAATTAGAAAGTTGTAACTTGACACAGAGGTGTAGTTTATTTATACGAACTTGATTATCAAATTTAAACTAATTATGTACTTTAACTCGCCATAAAACAATTCAATTTATTTCTCATTTTCTGCATATATCAAACTGAGATTCTGAAGGTAGAAATTCCACAATCAAATCCGTCTTTGTTTTGGAAATACAGACATTTCGACTTGAGTATGAACTTTCTACGACTTTGCGTTCTAGAGTTATCATGGATATAAAAAGACAGATAGACACACAGACATACAGTGAGACAAACAAAAAATAATTCTTGGAAATAATTTTTCTACACATTTCAAAAATTCATAAACAAAAAAAAATGACAAATTTCGAATGAATTCAATACTGCTTGCATGGTCAAGCGTATCGAGACATTAAATTTCAAAACATTGTCAAAAATTCAAGGCGCTTCAACCCAGGGAAAATACCATGTGAACAATTTCCTCAGAAAAATTACTAAGGAGAGAATGCTCTCCAAAGTAATGACCAACGCTTGAAATTAAGTTTCACACTTGAAAAAAATTTTTAAGAAAAAAATAAAAACCGACTTCAAAAAATTAAATGCAACAAATAAAATACACTAAAAGGTATAAAATAATTATTATCTTATTTAGTTACAACTAAACGACGAAATATTAACACGAAATTACTTTTTGAAGTCGGTGCCAAACATATACCTTTTATGAATCGCACTCGACGGATCTTACTTAGTACGTTTGGAGGATATGCTCGCTTATAGGTATAGTTTGTTTAGTACCGAATTCAAAAAGTAATTTCGTGTTAATATTTCGTCGTTTAGTTGTAACTAAATAAGATAATAATTATTTTATACCTTTTAGTGTATTTTATTTGTTGCATTTAAATTTTTGAAGTCGGTTTTTATTTTTTCTTAAAAATTTTTATTTTTCTCTTTTTAGTGATGTTATTAATAGTGATCATATCATCAGAACTTGACCAAATTAATATGACACCATCCCTAAGACACCCCCTTTCGGATAAAAAAAGAACCATCGAAATCGGTTCATAAACAAAGAGGTTAGGTCTAAACAAACCTAATAAAAAAGGTCTAATACCTATGAAAAAAAATCGAAAAAAAATGGGACCAATCGGAAGCTAGACTGGACCCAATGCAAAAAAAAATTTCAAAATCGGTTGACAATTGGCGGAGATATGAGGTAACATAGACACAAAAAAAAAAAAAAAAAAAAATCAGTCGAATAGAGAACCTCCTCTTTTTTTGAAGTCGGTTAAAAAGAAGTCCTTTGATTACGTTGAAGATTATTTTTTATAACTATTAAACAATTAATTTAACTCCAAAATATCATGAATTATTCATTTTAATGCTTGGATTAATTAATTTAAATACTTAAGGCAGTTGTTTCACCATAAGGGTTTTCTTAGGATTTATTTGAAATTTAGACAGATTATTATGTAAATACTTCTGCATCGATTGGTCGCCAAACAAAATTTATGAACAATATAGTTCCGGAGATATTAAACTCCAAAGATAGAGTTTTCCAGACTCTTATACATTGGTCTATACGGGATATCGGAAAATTTACATACATATTTAATTATAATTAAGAAACTCTTCTTACCATTGTTATAACCATTGTTATAAAAAACTAAACCAACATTAAACAAAACTAATACATTTTTTAAGAAAATTTTAATTCATAGTTACAACACACTTTCTGAGATAATAATGAATAAATAATGAAAAATGTTAAATGAAAAATTTACACTAAAAACAAGCTGGCGACAACGCATTTATTTAACCTAAAAAGTGGGTTCACTTTAGTAATTTTTTCTCTTCAGTCATTGTCGCAACAGCTTTCAATTGCTTATTAAGAAATTTTAGTTTTATAAATCTCCCTTTATAATGTACTTTATCTGAAATTTCTATGATAAAATATATACAAGCTCGGACAGTGGTGCCAGATTTGTCAAACGAGCACGGGATTGGTTAGTAGGGGTACATAAACAGCAAAAAGTTTTGGGCTTATGAATCCTTATTGTCTGTTCTATATACTCTAGCATTAACTTTTTCCTAGTATTGTCGAAAACAACTACCTTAAGTAAGTGCTGTTCAAATGAGACTAAAAACATTATTTAAAATACTAATTAATAGCCAATTATTTTATTTTATTTAGCTAAATCAAAAATAAAATAAATAAGTAGGTAAATATTCAACAAAAAAAATGGAACTATTTTTTAAATTTATTAATAAAATTTTGGATTTTTCTCTCTGTAGTAATCTAGGGAGGAATTCGTGAAGTTTATTTTTCAAGCGGAAAGGGAATTTTTTCTTATACCTGCAAGAGTCATTAAATGATTCAAGTGCATATAAATTTGGAGTTTATCTGTTTATCTCCCCTTGAGTTGTTTTAGAGGCGCCACAAATATAGTGGCTAAAGAACCCAATCTCTAACCACTTTGGGGTAGGATCGTTTCATGCTCTGGCCACTATTTTTTATCGTTAACGAAATTTTCTTGCCATATTACAGGGAAATCACCCATTCTATGCATATTGCTATTGGTAGGAATACATTATTATAATGGATAGCTTAAATTGTTGATTTTTTCTTTTGAAATTTTTCAATTCAGTTATTCCTTACTAGATATACATATAAATAAATGGACATATTCCACTTGCCCATGCAACTCCCGCGCCGAAAAGATAGACACAATAAGTATATATAACCGTCTTGAGAAAAAAACCTTTTCTCGTGGTCTGTGTCATCGTCTCTCCTTCTTTATCATTGAATCCGGGCAAACATTTTTTTGACAACTTAGGTAGGCCACGGATACGGATTCCTTCAACAATGATTATCTGAAAAATACAAAACAAAATAATCGTGTAAATTAGAAGAGGGACTAACCAGATTAAATAATAATAATAATAATAATAATAATAATAACAATTTTTAATTCATTTAATATTCTATAACCAGAATTGGACAATAAGTTAAAATTTTCTAGCTAATTCATAAAAATTCGACATTTAATTTTGAAGCCCTTTTCAAGTTACAATAGAACTGTTTCTCAACCTTTTGTAAGGCGAGGAACCCTATAGAGCACTAAAATATGAGATATTTAATTTTTCGTCAAAATATCATCATCATGCTACTTTTATAGCTTCCAAATATAACATACCGCCACCGATGACGGTGTTACCACATTTTAAAAATTTACTAGATTTTGGGGAAATTGAGTACAATAAACGTGCATTTTAAATTACAATACCTAATATTTTTATTTTTTTGGTAATGTCATTGGGATACTCATATGCCCCTTTCGGATCGGACAGGTTTTTGTTTACATATTCAATATGTACCATATACTATATACTCATAAATAATATTTTCATCTATTGAAAAGCAATATTATTTCAAACGACATTAATAACAAAATAATAATAAAACAATTTAAATGATGTTTTCATTTTGTTACTAATGTAACGTAATCGTTGTATTATAAGAAAGTTAAGGAATTTTAGAGCAACAAAAATGGTATCACTGAGACAATATAGGGATGTTCACCACATTCTTAAGTATCAATGGTTTTATTTGACTATAAGGTAATACTTAGACTCTAAATTTAGTATTTTTACTTCATTTTTCTTTACATGACAAATTTTTTGAGGAGTGTTACTGCTAACTACTATTTTTTCTTTTATTGACCTCTAGGCGCGGGGATCCCCCAAATCTCTCTTTGTGGAACCCAGATTGAGAAACACTGCAATAGAATATTAGATTTAGTTAAGTTTATTCATTTTTAACTTATTTTCCAATTTCACCATGACCTAAAAATCATCCAGATCATCAATCTAAGCATCGAGACGAGAATAAGAAAACATTTTATTGGTTTAATACTAATAAGATAACTAAAAATAATCATGAATATTACATAGGTCATAGGCACATTTGCCTATATGTTTTTACTAAAAAAACTTCAACTAAAGCCAAATTTTTTCTCAAGACAGTTGTTTCTTTTCAAAGATCTATATAACGATATCCCACTCAATCCAAATGAACTTTTATCATTTTCGAGATAGAAGAGTTCGAAAATTGAACTTTCTGGGACTCAAAAATTAGAATATTAAATCTCCAATTTTATATAACTAAGAAAGCTGAAGTTTAGTAGGAAGGAGCTTATATTTAAACGTATATGTGAGTATTCCTCGAGTAACCAAGTTCTAAAAAATTAAAATGATTAAATCGTCAAGCTCAAGAAACAAATAAAGCTCAAAGTTAACGGGAGGTAAGAGCTTAATTACAAAATTAAACAAAATATTCCAAAGAGAGTCCTAAAATAAAAATTTGTATAAAAAGTGAAAACTTTTTCAAAACTTTGTACTCTTTCGGCAAATGGGAGGGTGAACTATCGCATTCTTCTATAAAATTAGAGTCGCCCTAATAAATTTAAATAAAGTCTGTCTTCCAGGCAGCCCTAGTTTTAACTTTGACTTAATTTTTTTTAATTATGTATAAAAATGACTGAAACTTGGGGGAAATCTAATCAGTTTTCGGATTAGAAATACAAATATTTATACGACTTTTCGTTTTTGAATTATCGTGGAAATTGGAATCCAGCCATACCGACAGAAAAAAAATTCATCAGGTGTCAGACATTTTTATACATAATGAGGAAAGAAAAAAAAATTGAATGAATTCAATACTAGGACAGCCCGGCAGGTAGGTTTCGGCTGTCTACCGAGAGTACCGAGTAATAAAATAAGATTATTAAATGCTCAAAATTAAATTTTAGATAAAATATTTCCATTTTAAATTATATATGTTTATTTATTATTTTTTGAATATTTATTTATTATTAGAATTTATTATAATCAAGTCATTCAGCTAGTTGAAAAAAATTACTAATAAAAATTTGATCTAATAAAAGTGAACCGGATTAATTCATCTTTTATACTAAAAAGGTGTTGAAAAATTTATTAGAATCAATTGAATGAAATGACAAGGGTGAGATTTTCTCCCTAAAAGTGAACAAAGGTGAACATTCTTTGAAATTCATTCTTTAAATGATCATGAATGTAATCTCTTAGAGTTGTAGATCTTTAGATATGTCTCGAAATGGGGGAAGAAGTTTAATATTTTATCTTACACAAAGACACGAATTTTGAACATTGTTAAAAAAAAAAATAAAAAAAGTGATCCGGTATTCAGACCAGAACAGCATTCATTCATTAAATGGTAGAATTCATTCAAAATAGATAAAAAAACTAGTTAAAGGAAAATATATTTTTTAAGATGACGATAGGGATTTTTGTATAATATTATGAGTAAGAGTCATTTTTTTTGACTGCAATTCAACTTAAGATTTTCACATTGTTATTGACGAAAATCAAAGGCGCTAGTTAACGGAGACCAACAAGAGTTCTTAAAGAGTGTGCAATATTAAGTCCAAATTGCTCAAAGAGCTAAAAATTTCATTTTCCCCCTAATGTGGATAACAACTTTCGCCCCAATAGTTACAAAGGGTTCTAGAGACAAACTGCGAAATTTGATCTAGATTGATCAAGGCTAGGAGTGAATAGAGAACATACATACATACTATACAAACGAACTTGGTCTTACATTTACTGTATATGTATTGATTCCCCTCAAGAAGAATAGAGTCGATAAATTTGTAGATATACCTATGTATGTTAATAATGGGAGTGAATTTAATTTAATTTATTTTCTTAGAAAGATGCACTGGTAAGCGAAATAAGTAGGTTATAAATAATGAAAGGCAGTCCAAATTATTTAAATTTTTTATTCAAATACAGACGTTTCGGAGACCTTTTCTCTCCTTCAAAAGGTCTCCGAAACGTCGGTATTTGAATAAAAAATTTATATAATTTGGACTGCCTTTCATTATAACCTACTTATATGGGAGTGAATGTTTCTGAATTAAAATTAAATTTTCAAAAAGTGCGAATTCGGATATATTTATTTGATTTCATTTCCCAGTTTACCTCATTACCTCAAAAACAAATGATAAATAAATAAGTAGATTAAAAATAAAGTATACCACGATTAGTGGTGTCAAGAACGAGAGTGAAAAGATAACCGCTGAACTTATCAAACTGTCTCGCAATGGATAACTTATAGTTGGATCGTTGCAAAAAATTCCTCTTTCAAATGGCTGGCCATATACGTGGAGTAGTGAGCCGAACAAGCCAGCTGGAACACAAGAAAATTTATTGTGTGAATTATCTACATATAAATATATCTGTTGAATATTTAAATATGTATAATAATAATAAAAATAATCAGTCCTTAGGCTTGGGCCAAGGGCAGGCTGAAATATTGAATTCATTCTATAATTTTCGGAAATGTGGAGAAAAATCATGTCCAAGCATGTTTTTTCTTGCTATTTGTGCATCTGTCTAGATCAGTGGTTCCCAACCTTTTGTGGTCCGTCGCCCCTTTCTGGATGTTGATTAACACCTATCGCCCCCTTTTCATTTTCAGAGTATGCCTAATTTTATTTTGAAGTAAAGTGTAAATATTAAAGCAGTTTTATTATTTTAAACAATTTTATTACCGTATATAAAAACAACCAAAGCAGTTTTATCCAATCACTCAACAAAGTAATAGAAAGTTTGTTTTGGTGCCAAAATATTTTTATTTCAAAAATGAACAAGTGATTAGATTGTCTGCTTTCTAGCTTCAGAACCTACGGTTCAAAAGTGAAGAAAATTAGAAAGAAATTATTATTATCATTTCCGTCCATAATTTGTATTAATTTGAAAGTTTATAATAGGAAAATAAGGACAAGTTTTTAATGTGTGACTTTTTTATTTATCAGTCAACGTTTCGTCGACTTTCCCGACTTCTTCAGGGCTTCAAATAGTCACGTCACATATGCCTCTAAATTTTCTTTTACGAATGTCAACGAAACGTTGGCTGATAAATAAAAAAGTCACACATAAAACTTGTCCTTATTTTCCTATTATAAACTTTCAAATTAGAAATAAATAAAATTGAAAGCTATTTAATGGTGTAGCTAATGAGCTGAAATTCGATAGGTACAAATTTGTATTAATTTAGCCCAGATTGAATTGTCTATCAACCATTGGGTGACAAAAACGTTACCAAATCAATACTAGTTTAAATTTTTGCTTTTACTTACTAAAATATTTAATTTAGTGATATTCTAATAATTTACTTTCTACGGATTATCAAATTGGTTAAGTTCAAATATGTATTTATAATATATGTAATAGGTTGCTAGGCAACCAGTGCTGGCTTATCTTAATATATGTTAAGGTTGCTAGGCAACCAGTGCTGGTTTATCTTATTGTTAATGATTTTTATTTAGTTAATAAATAAGTTTATAAACAAACAGTTCGTTCTTTTCTTGAGCTCTTGAACATTACAATATAATAATATTATTAAAATAATAAATAAAACACCAAAAATAATTTAAAAATAAATATAATTAAGTAATTAATAATTATACTAAAATAATTTGTAATTATAACTAAAAAAGAAACTCAAAATTTATGAGCATACTTTCAAAGTAATATATTCTTAAAAACATAAATGAAAAAAGCATAATTGTAATTTTTAAATTTTATTTAGTTATCATAAAAAAATTAACATACATACAATAATTAATACAAATAAAAAACTATCTTGTTTTACGTTTTTAGGTATTTAATCTATTTATTTATTTTATTTTATTATATACATATTATTGAACTGCTGGATGGCATGCAATCGTTCGAAAACTCGCTCCCTGTCACCAGTACATAAGGATCTTCACAAGCCGTAAAAGTTCGAACTGAGAACTGGAGTAGGTAGAGAGGGGAAGACTTAAAATAGCTTTGTTATAAAAGGTCAAGCTGTAATCATAACCAGAGACAAAGATATTGGATGATCAATAATTTTTATCATTTAAATCACTTGGAGAGGGAGATTTATCTTCAGCGAAGAAAAAAGGATTTTGTCGATTATAATAAGTAGAGAAATTTAGATCTTGTCTTGCCCTGTAATAAATTTTAATAAATGGTAGTAGATTTAGTTTAAAAGAATAATAGGTGTGTTTAGTTGATAAAAGTTAAGACTGTGGATTTGAAGAAGATTCTTGCGAAGGCAATTGATCATGGTGTAAAAGTTCAGACTGCTGATCTGGAGTAGATGTAGATGGAGAAGAACGATGACTATGTTCATGTTGTAAAAGGTTAGACTGTGGAGATGGATTTGGAGTAGTAGATGAAATAGAACGAAGGGAATGTTCAGACTGTACATATGGATCTGGAGTAGATCTAGATGGAGAAGAATGATGACTGTGTTCATATTGTAAAATATCAGACTCTGGACATGGATCTGAAGTAGATCTGGATGAAGAAGAACAATGACTGTGTAAAAGTTCAGACTGCGAATCTGGAGTAGATCTAGATGGAGAAGAACGAAAGTTTTGTTTATGTTGTAAAAGCTCAGAATTTGGATATGGAGTAGATCTAGTTGGAGAAGAACGATAGCTGTGTTTATGTTGTAAAAGTTTAGACTGTGATTCTGGAGTAGATCTTGGAGAAGAGCGATGGCTGTGTTTGTGTTGTAATTTTTCAATCTGAGGATTTTGAGTAGATATAGATGGTAAAGAACAATAGCTGTCAGTATGTTGTAATTGTTCAGCCTGAGGATTTTGAGTAGATATAGATGGTGAAGAACAATAGCTGTGGCTATGTTGTAATTGTTCAGCCTGAGGATTTTGAGTTGATATAGATGGTGAAGAACAATAGCTGTGAGAATGTTGTAATTGTTCAGCCTGAAGATTTTGAGTAGATGTAGATGGTGAAGAACAGTAGCTGTGAGAATGTTGTAATTGTTCAGCCTGAGGATTTTGAGTAGATATAGATGGTGAAGAACAATAGCTGTGAGTTTGTTGTAAATGTTCAGTCTGGGGCATAGATATAGATGGTGAAGAACAATATCTGTGTTTATGTTGTAATTGTTCAGCCTGAAGTTTTAGGGTAGATATAGATGGTGAAGAACAATAGCTGTGGCTATGTTGTAATTGTTCAGCCTGAGGATTTTGAGTAGATATAGATGGTGAAGAACAATAGCTGTGAGAATGTTGTAATTGTTCAGCCTGAAGATTTTGAGTAGATGTAGATGGTGAAGAACAGTAGCTGTGAGAATGTTGTAATTGTTCAGCCTGAGGATTTTGAGTAGATATAGATGGTGAAGAACAATAGCTGTGAGAATGTTGTAATTGTTCAGCCTGAAGATTTTGAGTAGATGTAGATGGTGAAGAACAGTAGCTGTGAGAATGTTGTAATTGTTCAGCCTGAGGATTTTGAGTAGATATAGATGGTGAAGAACAATAGCTGTGAGTTTGTTGTAAATGTTCAGTCTGGGGCATAGATATAGATGGTGAAGAACAATATCTGTGTTTATGTTGTAATTGTTCAGCTTGAAGTTTTAGGGTAGATATAGATGGTGAAGAACAATAGCTGTGGCTATGTTGTAATTGTTCAGCCTGAGGATTTTGAGTAGATATAGATGGTGAAGAACAATAGCTGTGAGAATGTTGTAATTGTTGAGCCTGAAGATTTTGAGTAGATGTAGATGGTGAAGAACAGTAGCTGTGGCTATGTTGTAATTGTTCAGCCTGAGGATTTTGAGTAGATATAGATGGTGAAGAACAATAGCTGTGAGAATGTTGTAATTGTTCAGCCTGAAGATTTTGAGTAGATGTAGATGGTGAAGAACAGTAGCTGTGTTTATGATGTAATTGTTTAGTCAGCATATCTGGACCAGATGTAGATGGAGAAGAACAATGCGTATGATCATTATCAAAACTTTCTTCGGGTCTGTTGCTTATGTTGTAAATGTATGTTAATGGTACAGCATACTTTTTTAATCTTTTCAGTTTAACACTATTCGTAAAATCTTTTTCTTGGAAATGCTCTTCACAGATTCTATCTTCGTGGGTGACAAAACTTAAGTTGCAGATATTTTTCCATTTATCTTGTAAATCAGTATTTAATGGGAATCTGAAGAAATGTTTGTTTTTTTCACCAACATAGTATTTGTTCTGGCAGTTGGGATATCTACATCTATATGTAAACCTGACCTCTGAAGATTCCATGTGTTCAAAATTGAACAGAAAAATATTTATAATATATAGTTACTATTTGCGAACCACATAAAATTATATAATATTATAAAAAGCGAAATGACTTGAACTATGCAGGACAATGGAAAAACTGAAAATACGAGTGGGCCTAGCGCATAAGTTTTTAAGCAAACGGTAGCCATTGGCTGATCAATTATTCACGTCATCGAGGGGACACCAAATCTGAACTATTCGAATTATATATATTATAATATTTCGAATTTCATAATTACACATACCTATATAATATAGAATCATTGGTTGTACACAAAGAATTAAGAGTTAAATTTTAGTGTTTTAATAATTTTTAAAGAGTTAGGTGTCGGTTCAAGGTGAAATATTTTTAAATAATAAGTAAAATTTCACAAATAAAACAAATATATGTTTTGAGTTTTATTTCGATATATACATTTCGGTACGAGCCCATCATTCAACATTTTTTACCTGTTAACCATCTTTCTAATTATGTATTTAGTTTTCCTTGTATACTCCTGATGGAGGGGTCGTAACCCGAAATATATATATCGAGATAAAACTCAAAACATATATTTATTTTATTTGTGAAACCTACCTTGAAATTTTACTTATTTATTATTTAGTGTTTTATAATTTATTTTATGAGTAAATAAAGAATTAAATACAATTTTCTTAAAAAATAATACGATGAGTTGTTTCCTTAAATTAAAAATGTTCCGGAAAATGTTTTATTCCTTTTATGAATTTGAATATTATTATTATTTTAATAGAAATAGATATATTTTTTAAATTTAAAAAATCATTGTCTTGGAAAAAAATCTGATTAAAAATATTTATAGATAATATTTATATTTGAATGGCAGGTAATATCTGATCTTTATTTAATAGAGTAATTATTATTTAAGATTTCAATTATTTTTAAAATCAAACTATTTTCTAAATCAGGTGGGTCCAACCTCCGGCCCAACACAATTAATGCGGCCCGGCATAAAATTATAAATTTCCTAAAAACATTGAGATTTTTATGTTACTGGCAAAGA
This sequence comes from Forficula auricularia, assembly GCA_024734495.1. Classification (NCBI taxonomy): domain Eukaryota; kingdom Metazoa; phylum Arthropoda; class Insecta; order Dermaptera; family Forficulidae; genus Forficula; species Forficula auricularia. Next base: position 12,222,302 of record JALMQS010000087.1, read on the forward strand.
TAGATATCTGATACAATTTGACCTGATATTTTTACTTTACCATACAGGGTATGGTCAAGTATTGTAATCGTGCATGAAAAAAGTGTTTTTTTCCTTCTTTTTTTCGAAATATCTCAAAAACGGCTGAAACTATTTTGATTAAAAAATTGAGCGCAACCATGGCATTTCGCTCTACAAAAAAGCTCGAATAAGTGAATATCAAAAAAATTATATTTTTCGAGATAATAATTGTTTTGTCAAAATGTCTGTTAGTTAGTCTGTCTGGTTGTCTGGTTGTCCGTTAGTCTGTGCGTTACCAAATTTTTGTGGACGAGCTAGCTCAAAAACTAGTTTGAATATTGAAACCAAATTTCACAAGTAGTTTTGGTCCATTGAGATTAAGAGCTGATTAGATTTTGGTGCATATCGACCCAAAATTAAAAGGGGTGGAGATCATAAATCTAGGCCATTTGAGCAAACTCAACCAAATTTTGTATACATAATCAGTGGTCCTACAGGAGTCTAAAAATGCAAAAACTAACCTCCTTCCCCTACATGATTATAATAATTTTATTAAATATAAGTGAGGGGACCAGGTTGTATGGTAAAGTCAAGTGGATGGCCACATCAGAACACGTCAGCTTATTTTTTTTTTCTAAAATGAGACCAAATTAGAAAATCTCACCAAAAGGTTTCGAGGAATAAAAGGCAGATTTTCAATTTTTAATGTGAAAAAATATATCAAGATTTCTGAAAATTTTTGGTATATTTTGAATCATTTTTTAGATTTAAATATTTTAGCTGCAAACTTTCTAATTGAATGTATGGCTCTGCAATCACACATTGAACTGAAAGAAATATTTAATAATGTCTCATTATTAAAATTTCGTAAAAATTATCTATCCAGAAACAAAGATTTCTCCTGCCTTCACAGTAATTATTTACTTTTTAGAAATATTAATTTACATATACCTACGTAAAGCTATTTTCGAGAATAAAATTCACTAAATGCAAAATTATAAGCTCAACTATCAGGTGAGAAAAATAACCAAGTTTAGAATAATTAAAAATTATTTTTCATCTCATATTTTCATTTTTTGTTAATATTTATTATTTCAGTAATTAAAAATAATTAATCTAGAAATATGACTAAAAAGTGCGCTGATAGAATGATCTCTCTTTCTTTATAGCAGTTAAGGCAAGGATTCACATACAAGTTCAGACCTGTTTTAGACTAGTAGAAGTAAATTTATTAATTTCTATTAGTCTAGGAATGGCCTTTTGACTATTGCGCTTGGACTAATTGGGCACTCGTTATTATAAATATGTTATAGAGAGAACATTCAATTAATTCAATAATTTGAAAATGTTAAGAAATAATTAAACTCGATATATTTCTAAAAGATTGCTAATAGAAGAAGATAAATGATTTAAAAACAAAATCCTGAAGAAGAAAAGAACTCAAAGATTATTATGCTATGCTATAATATTTTTGCTTTTTCGTCTTGGTGAATATCATTATTCTACATTATTAGCTATATTTTTTAATTAGCAAATATCAATGGAATTAGTAAATTTTATATGCGGCACGTATAAAGCGAAAAGGTTGGACACTCCTGGTCTAAATTGTGCATTTTTTAACAAGAATAATGTACTATAATAATTGTAACCTAAATTTGTTGCATGACTAGATTGCATGGTAATTACAGAATTTGTTATTCTAACCATATATAGGATGTTGATGAATTATTATTATAAATGAATCTATTTATTTAATTAAGCATTCTTCATTTTTTTTATCTGGAAAGCCCAAAATCTAATAAGTTCTCCGTATAAACATTTCAGCACAAGAACGAACTTTGTACCACTTTTCGTTCTCAAGTTATCGTAAGTATCTGAATCCAGACACAGAAAAAAAATAATGGTTGGAAATGATTTTTCTCCACGTTTCAGACATTTATCAGCACAATGAGAAAATAAATGTGTTAATTCGATACTAGGATCACCCGGAAGGCAAACTAAGCGAGTAAAAATGGATTAGATTTTGGGCTTTTTAGCATCATGATTTCAAGTGATATATGCAGGAAATTAGAAAAAATCGCATCTTTAATTAAGGGAAGGTTGAAAGGTTGTATTTAATAAGCTGAAATTTGACAAACAAGTTTATATTATCTAATAAATTCTACTTTACTTCTTAGTTTCAGTTTTTTTACTCAAACCATTTGAAATCGAAAATTCCCAAATCGTTGAAGTTTTCCGAGAGTGTAATGAGTTTTTGAAAAAAAAGTTTTTAGTCTTTACATTCGATTCAAAATTGAAAATTTTTGTTTTTTAAAATATAAAAAAACAAAAAACCCACTTCGAGTTCTTTTTACATTCTTTTAAAAATTCCATCTATTTTTCATAAAACGAAAATGATAAAACGTTCGAATTATTAAAATTTTAAGTTAAGAATTTTCAATTAGTTTCCTATTTTTTTATTTTATTTTATTTTATAGAATGAACACTAGCGGTAATACCCGAAAACATTTTAGAAAACTCTCAGTAAGGACAAGATGGCCGAAGGGCCCACCAATTTTATAAATTCGTTGAAATTTTAATTAACTATATGATCCTTATTTTTACGATTTGTTGATTAAAAATTGTGGATTTATTTATGTAGACTTGAGTAACGAACAAAAATTTCAAGTTACGAAAAAATAGAAACAATGACCCTCTCAACACTGTGACCACTGTTACCGTTTTTAAGACAAGAGAGGCTTCGCCTATCTCTCTTAAAATACCACCAAAGTTTTAACAATTACCAAATTCAAGACCGATATTATGAATTTAAATTTAGAAATAATTAATATTAATTTAATAATAAAGATTAATGTGGGTATTTTAAGCATAAAATTATAAAAATTAAGGGATTAAAAAAATAAAGGTTAATGCTTTCATAATTCATTTCATCGATAATAGCAGTGATTAAAGAAATAATATTTCTTCTGATTATACGAATAGATTCTCGTTAATAGGTTTCCTGTCTATCACCGATAAATTTAAACATCTAATTGATTTCTAATCATAGGTCATTTTACAGGTGATTATCCCGAAATAACTATGAAATTGTGACAGGTTCTGTGAGGCTTTCCTCTAATGACCTGGTAGGTACCTACACCTGAAAAAGGGTACAAAATATGTTTATAAAAAATATCTTGAAGTGGTTAGTGAACACAATAAGACTTTACACTTAACCAGCATTAAAACAAATATAAGTAAATTTATTTATTTGCGTTTTGTTTTTGAAAAGATCGCCACTTATGGCTTTTTTAAAGAAAATTATTTAATAAAAATACAATTTTTAATTATAGACAATAAGAAAATAAATAATATGAGATTCTTGATAAATAGGGGAAATTTTCTTTGAGTAGTTTTTGAGAAAAATAAAAAACTAAAAACACCAGAATTACTACTGAGTGAGCGATAAGAATCAAAATCTTGCTGTAATATCTCTAGAGAATAACTAACTTAAACTTTAAATTTCATAACTTTTTTTTCTCTGCGAATTACCGTTTTGAATTATTTCAAACATAATTCGACAGACAGACCATTGGATTTTTAGACATTTTTAGGCCCTTGAGACCACAAAAACCCAAATTTGAATTGAAAACTTGGACCAAAGGCCATTATATACTTCAGGTTAGATTAAAAAAAAAAAATTAACTGGTTTGTTCACCACACGACTTTCACATTTTCATTTATTTGAAGTCATCGCGACACTACTAATTTACACCCCCTTCCTTTAATTCTAATTAACTCATGACACTTGATAATTACATTAATTTAAAAAAAAAATCGTTAAAGCCGTTTTTGAGAAAATAAAAAAAAACGAAAAATCTTTCATGTAAATGTCCACTTCCGGTTTTCCGATTTTAACCAAAAACTTGCTGTACTTCTTCTAGCCTAAATCGAGCTTAAGTTTCGAATTTCGTAGCTCTGAGACTTATGGTTGCGAAACGCACACACTACACACTAGACACCAATAGATTTTTGTCTCCTTTTTGGCCTCTGGGGACCACCATTTCCGGTCTTATGTCCTAAACCCGATTTTCAACTATTAAGGGCATCGATTCCTTCCACCTAGAAGTTACAAAATGAAATTAACTTTTTTTATCTCTGAGATACAAGCTCTGAAAGACTCAAGACCCAGACAGGCCATCGCAATACTTCCCTATTATATTCTATGAATATAAATGTGAAAGTAAAAAGTTGATATTCTAAAGTGTTTAATCTACAACAGGTTTAGTACACATTATCAATTTAATTTCAAGTTAAATTAACTAATTAAATAAACAAAGTGATTGGCTAAATGGTTAAGTCCAGAAGCCAGGAAGGGGAGAAAAAAATTAAATGTAGGTAATATTAAAAATTAGTTAAATTAAAAGTATTTTTTTTCACATTTCGTTTTTTAAAAATCCTTTTGTTTACATTTTTTTAAAAAAGATATTAAAGAAATTTATATACAGCATAGATCATTAGATCATGTGGATCACTATAACGAAAAACATTTTAAAAACTTCAAGATATTGAGGCTATCGAAATTCAAACACTCGGGTAGATAGACAGAAACAATATGTTAGTAAATCCATTTTTCCACCTTTTAGAATTTTCTAAACATGAATAAAGAAATATATACATTTTACATGTAAAATTTTGGTTGAATTTAATGATTCGGTTCTATGTACAGTTGACTTTATAGGACACGACTTATTGTATGTTGTGTATTTTCTGGATCGATAAATAAATAAATAAAATAAAATATTTGCATAAACCGGAGCACACCCTCACATTTTCTCTTAAGGAAGTTCTTTCGCGACAATCCACACAAAAAGTTTTAGCCTCGTAACCACTCTATAAATATGAATGGTGCTAAAATTTTAGATTCTGTTTTTTTAACGTGACTGTACTTCTCACTCTACTATATCCTCTTTATGAATAGATCGTTTCCAAGCCATTGATCTTATATCCCTCCATTAAAAATAATCACCCAAATATGTTTTTTATCAAAACTATGAGATAAATCATTTCAATTTTTTTTTAAGTTACTCCGAATATATTATTCTAACAAATTTTAGTTTTTCATCAAGATGGTGAAAGTCCTTCAATGAAAAAAAATAAAATAATGATCATTTTCCCACCCTTTCTCAATCTACCATACGTAAAAATGTCATTTTTAATTGCAATTATTTATGTTTGGTGTGGTAAATCGTCTTCAAATTTTAACAGTATGTGTATTATGCTTTTAATGACTTATATTCCAAGTTTCAAAGACTTGTTGAATTTTTGCATTTGTGAAAGAACTACCTTAAAAACTAAATTATATTTCAAGTCTCAGGATGAGCTTAATAAAATAGCTTGTATTAACAAATGAGAAAGGCTATAGAGCCTGTTGTTGTACCTACTATTTGCAAATCTTCTAAATAAATAGCTTTTATAAAATTTCCTAAGGAACATGTCATTTGGCCAAGGAAATTGGAGACCAAAGAAAATGAAAGTAAAAGATTTGAATTACTTTAAATATATATTTATTCAAGGCCAGGTAATTGGATAGGCGTTAAAATTGTATTTTCTTGATGTGAGATTGTCTTAAGACATTTAAAACCAAATGTCACTATTAATTAATAACTAGCGGTCTTGAATTTGTTTGTTAAAGGCTTTTATTTTAAAATATAACTTTACAGTTAAGAGAAAGTTGAGTTGGAAATCATATCATTTTGAGCCACACTAAGCAAAAACTTTAAAAATCATCATAATATAAAGTTTTGATTCCTCTAATGTCTATCTAGTTTAATATATGCTTTGAAGATTTGTTCATTTGAGGGTTGAGTTGTTTATTGAAAGAAAATTTTGATCTGAAATCATCTAGATTTCACATGTTTAATGGAAAAACCTGAAAAAGCTCCGTATTTAAAAAGCCTTTGAAAATTACTTCATAGCTAGATGTCGAAAAGATGTGCATTCTGACAAGTTTTTCTAATTAAAAATGTTCACTCTAGATCTCTAGAATCTAGAGATCTCGAACTATGCCAAGTGTATCACCGGTGGTAGGTAGAATATTTCCATGTTGTACTCTAAATTAAATCAAATTTAAACAATAATTTAGTAATTAACGGGTTCGCAAAAAAGGAGAATAAACAAAAGGTCTGCCTGTTAACTATTTTAAAACTATTTGTAAAAAGAAAAAAAGGATAATAAACATTTTTGCATTTTACATGGAATATTTTTTAGTCAAAAATTATAATCTCCAAAGTGCTACGTAACTAGGGCAGGATAAAGGGCGATTGGAGCGATTGGGCCCAATCGGGCCCCCCATTTGAAAGGGCCCCGCGTTACCATCAAAATGAATGAAAAAAAAAATTGGAAATTTAAAGCAAATTGCTTTTGACGATAATGGATAAATTATGAATTATTCAAATAATTAAAAATATATTTATTTTATTTTAAGCTGGATGAATTTCAAAATATGGAAAAAGAAGTACTTCAAAAACATGCAGCTGAATTAGAAATTTCTCTAACAGATTCTAAGTCAACAGAAAATGATGTACCAAAGGTGAAAGAAGGTGATCTAGACGGAAAAATGTTAGTTGAAGAAATGGAAGCTTTGAAATCTATTTTTCCTTCAGAATTTTTTGAAAATCCGTTTAAAATGTTCAAATTTTTATCGGATAATGATAGATAAACGGCATTTCCAAACTTGTTTATTGCTCTCCGAATATTCTTAACAATTCCAGTAAGCGTTGCTTCTGGAGAGAGATCATTTTCCAGGCTAAAACTAATAAAAAACTATCTGAGATCGACAATGAATCAGGATAGATTAAATAGTTTAGCAATTATTGAAAGTGAAGATGCAAGGAAATTAGATTTTCAAACAATTTTAGAAGAATTTACAGAACAAAAACTTAGAAATATGTAAATTTATATTCAATATTTAAATGTTTTTGTATTTTGAACATTTTTATTTTTTAATTTATGTAGAAGTTTACCTATCTGATGATCCATGACATTTGATATATATATATATATATATATATATATATATATATATATAGAGAGAGAGAGAGAGAGAGAGAGAGAGAGAGAGAGAGAATTTGAATTTTATTTAAATATTTAATATATATAGAGGGCCCCGCAAAAAAATCCAATCGGGCCCCGCACCTATTCGATCCGGCCCTGTACGTAACCTGATCAGATATTGGTCGATATTAGATGATAGGTGTTTGTTCTGATGAGATTAAATAAAAATAACTCCCCTAAAGCCTCATTTACCTGAAATATACGATTTTAAAAATTCTAATACCACTTCGCGAATAATTAAATACATATTGTATAAAGGTATTCGTCAATTCGTTTATCCGTGATTTTTAAAGCCTGGAATCCGGTTCCCGCATCTGTCAGCGACAGACATATAAAATTTAGTCTATCAAGACTCGCATCCTCAGGTACATTCATCTCCGACTTAATCCCATAAATTTCTCTCTATTCCTCATCTTTTTTTATTATTAAAACAAATCAATTTCTTAATTTTAGTGTATGTAAGTATATGTAATAATATTTGTAATAAACAATTAGTGAGGGTTTCCATAAATAAATTTATTGAATGAATTTATATGGCAAACACCTGTTTATTTATTTATGCTTTTTCATGTCAAAGCCAAAAATTCTCAATAAAATTATTTATAAAATGATATTTTTCGGAATTTTTGAATCGGAAGTTCGGAAGTTAGAGAGCCCGAAATCTAATCAGCTAACCGCATGGGAAATACAAACATTTTGGTACCAGAACAAACATCTAAGTCTAGAATATTTTATAATTTTGTTATTGTTACCTGCTTTATATTTGACTTGGTTTCTCTGTCCGTTTATCTGTTTCTCTAAATAGAATCTTGTAATCGTTTTTATCTATTGACCCTATTTCTTGAAGTTTTGTACAAATACGTATTCGATATGACAATATAATATTTTAAAATTTCAAGAATCAATAAAGAAAAATAATTTAAAGAGCTTAACATCCGATTTTTCCAACCAAACTTAAAATTAAGATAGCACTAAAATTAATCTAAGACCAACTTCCAAGGTAAATTCAATTTTACTAATGATGCTTAGAGGAAGAACATCACTTTTGCTCACTTAAATTTAATTTAATTCATTAATTTAAATTTAATTCAACAATTTACCTCAAGTTTTTTGAGATTAATATGTTACCTTATCTTAAATTTGGTTGATGAATTCAGGCATGCTTTTGATATCTTTTAGTTTTCAAAGAATAAATCGGTGCAGCTACAATCATTCAAGATATCTTAATATAAAAATTATATTTTTTCTTACTTTTACTATTATCCATCAGGAAGTTCTGAAGTAAGCCCAAAGCCTAAATACATGTTTGCGATAGAAATACAAACATTTTAGCGCTAGAACGAATTTCATTCCCGTGTTATCAGAAGTAGGTACTATAATTCAGACAAACGCATAGACAGATAGAAAAATAATTTACTTCACGTTTCGGACATTTCTAAAACATCCACTTATAAACAAACAAAAAAAATGAAAATTTTTGAGTTAATTCAATACTCGGATTGCACAAACAGCAAGTCTGACGTACCTATAAGTTTCCAAAATTAAGAAAAAATTTTCAGAGTTTATCTGAAAAAGATAAAAATGTTCTCAAAAAGTATAATTTTTATTAAATACCTAATTTATTTTTTTTTAAGAAGTTTTATTTTTATTATTTCTTATCGGTATAATATTAAAAATTATAGGCTTCAAACATGATTGAAATTATCAAATTTTTCTAGCTAGCTAATCAATTATATTATGTGTTTAGGAATAACAAGATTCTCTCACCGAAAGATGGGTTGTTTTCCTATCTTTCTAATAAAATACACTTTAAATTAAATCATTCACCCAGTGGAAAATTTGAATAGTCAATGTTCTCTGTGTGTAGATTTAATTGGACTGGTCCAACCTCCAAGTCTATTAAATTCAATTAGTCGTACGTTCATTGAGAGTGAACAGAAAACTTAAAAAAGCGTAAGTTATATGATTATAGATGAAAACAAGAGAGCTTAATAAAATAATTCACAATGAAATATTCTAAATGAAAAAAAATTGAGTGTATGTCTCTTGCACTTACCTTCATTTAATTACAATTGACATTTTAATGTAAGAATTCTATAAGCTAATTATATATATATATATATATATTATTGCAAATATTTGATAATTTAATTGGAGAAAAAAGCGAAAAATTTTGGGTACGCTTTCAGCAAAATTTTGGAATTTCGGATATTATTTTATCAGAAAATGGTTTGAACTAGAAGCTTGAAACTTGTCATTAAGCTACCTATTTATGAAAAAGACTGAAATTCCAAGACATTAGCTACAACTGTTCGAGAGCACTCCAACTAATGCCAATATTAAGAATTTGGAATTAATGAAATTGGAAATGAGTAAATATGTTTTCCTCTCTCAATGTGTTTTCATTTTAAATTAAAATTAATGGAAAATAAATGTATAATATTTTGTCATAGATATAAATCACAATTGGACAGACTTTTCTCTATTAGAATATATTCAAATTAAAAAAAAGATATTTCCGGCCAAAAACTTGCTGCTCAGTCTATAACTACTGAAGATTCGAACTTTATTGATTTGGGACTTGCCAATGCAGAACGCAAATATGGGGATATATAGACATATGTGCACTAGAATGGACCTTACTTTTGGCCATGAAATTCTTTTTAGGACAGAAGCTCAAATTATGAGGTATGGTATGAAACTAATTTGTACAAAATTTGAGATTGATCGGACAACGCGAAGATTTGAAAATTTGAAATTTTAAGAATTTTGTGCTATTTGGTTACTATATTTTGTTAAACTTCGTTAAATTGAAACAACAACAATAAAAAAACATCGATTACCATGAAATTAATAAACATTATCTTCTAACCCCCCCACCCTACCTTCGTCATTCAGCCATTATCAAACATAGAGCGAAAAAAAAACAAATCAAGTGAATTCAATATTATGCCTACCTCCTAGGCGTAAATTGAGAAAATTTCAAAAATTTATTCGAAAAAAAAATTCACCAAGTATAGCTAAGGTCCAAGTGTGCACGCATCGGCCCAATGATTTTTGGTTACTTTTTGTGGTCTGAGAACCTTGAAAGCTGTTTTTTGTGATTTTTTTATTCTAATACCGATTTCCATTTATTAAGGTAGTTGTTTCGCGACAATACTAGCAAAAAGTTAAAGCTAAAGTATATAGAACAGACAATAATTCATTAGATCAAAACTTTTTGCTGTTTATGTACCACTACTAGCCAATCCCGTGCTCGTTTGACAAATCTGACAACACTGCAGAGCTTGTATATTTTTTATCATAGAAATGTCAGATAAAGTACATTATAAAGGGAGATTTATAAACCAAAATGTTCTTAATAAGCGATTGAATTCTGTTGCAACAATGGCTGAAGCGAAAAAACATCAAAAAAGTACTTAAGTTAACCCACTTTTTAGGTTAAATAAATGCGTTGTTGCCAGCTTGTTTTTAGTGTAAATTTTTCATTATTTATTCATTATTATCTCAAAAACTGTTGTAACTATGAATTAAAATTTTCTTAAAAAATGTATTGGTTCTTTAATGTTGGTTTAGTTTTTTATAACAATGGTAAGAAGAGTTTCTTAATTATAATTAAATATGTATGTAAACTTTCCGATATCCCGTATAGTTCACTGTATAAGAGTATGAGTATATGTATATGAGTCTCAAAAACTCTATCTTTGGAATTTAATATCTTCGGAACTTGTATATTGTTCATAAATTTGGTTTTGCCATCAATCGATGCAGAATTATTTAAATAATAATCTGTCTAAATTTCAAAAAAATCCTGAGATTTCCCATATGGTGAAACAACTACCTTAAGTGTAGTTATCGTTTACTTTCTAACTAGAATGGACAAAATGAAAGTAATTTTTTTAACCTCCATATATATCTATAATTATATATCAGTGAAAGTAATGATAATTGTCTAATATACTTACATATAAGAAATTTTGGAATGAATCATTTAGAGAAACCCCTTTTATCTCAGATTAAAATGTAGGAAGTACTTGAGAATTTATATACAAGATTAAATATTTCAAAACGCAAATGACTAATAATAATGAATTTTTAAAGGCAAATATTTAATTGGTTTAGAAATATATATTTGAAAAAGTTTAAATTTACGTGTTATATTGTGAAAACGGAAATTTCTTGGTGATTCGGTGATTGTGTTCTAATTTGAAAAGGATAAGGAATAGATATTTGTTTATGATATGAAAGATATCTAAAAAATCATATCTTTCGAAAATGATATTTGCCAATACTAATAAAAAGTACTAATAAAATCGAATATAATGTGGAGCACGAGTTGAAAGCTGAATACTAGTTGTGCCCACTCTTTTTATCTGCATAAATAATCGAATGGCTGAATTGCTATGATTCAGATGGAATTAAAATACGAAAATAAATTAGAGTAAAAAGTAAACTTTTTCAACACTTGGTATGTTACTTTTAAAATTTTGGGAATTAATGAAATTTTTAATAGAATTTTAATTTTCAGTCTAACCACAATAGAGTTTCATTTATTGAAATAAAATTATTATCTTATGTTCTAAGGGTAGTTAAGGACTTTTGAATTAAAAAAAAGGAAAACATACAATTAAATTGATTAAAACACGAAGTGTAAAAGCTCCCCATATACGATCGTATGTAAGCCTCGAAACACCTGAAGTAAAAGGGTACTTCAACTAGGCCGATTTGAAGGAAAATATGAGATATCGTGAACTGATAGCACATATTTTGCTGAACTTGAAATTTAAATTTCATTTTCTTGAGATTTACCGTTTTATAAGTAATCTCTTCCGCAAGCCAATGAACAGACCAATGGCTTTTGTCTAAAGACTCTAAAAGTCACAAAACGCATTTTTTCTGTGAAAACACTCACTCGAAAAATAAAAGTTATTGTATTCTTCCAATTAGTATTCGAAAATTAAAAGTTAAATATATACCTAATATTGGAATTAGATACCATTTCATACTATTTTTCATTGTTGAAAGTTCAAAATTCTGGTGGAAGTATTGTTTTAGATTAGAATAATATCTTTTAACTTCTTTTTATCCTTAAAAGATATTAAATACATTTTCAATTTTGGAATAAAATTTTTCATAAATTTACTATCAAATTGAAATAGATAGTGAAGGCTGCACACTGCGAAACTATCTAGCTCACACTACACATAAATATTATACTACAAAAATCTAATATAGAAAAAATAATTTCAAAAATGTTATTTAATATTATTTTCACAGAATTTATATATTAATCTACTCTAATTTGATTTTTATATTCACACTAGTTTTTGAGCTAGCTCGTCCACAAAAATTTGGTAACGCACATACTAAATAACAGACTAACTAACAGACTAACAGACATTTTGACAAAAAAATTATTATCTCGAAAAATATAATTTTTTCGATGTTCACTTATAATGGCTTTTGTGTGGACCGAAATGCCATGGTTTCGCTCAATTTCTTTAATCAAAATAGTTTAAGCCGTTTTTGAGATATTTCGAAAAAAAGAAACAAAAAAAAACCTCTTTTTTTCATGCACGATTACAATACTTGACCATACCCTGTATGGTAAAGTAAAAAAATTCATTGAAACATCATTTTCAAATTCTTAAAATCCGGCATTTCGGAGGAAAATTCAATTATTTATAAAAACAATCAACAGGACTAAGAAACGTTTCGGGAAAAAATGTTTCGCTATCATTTTTGAATTTTCAAGACGAAATAATTTATTATTTAGTTAATTCTTTACTTCCCTTTAAACTTCATTATTGAAAATAGTAAACTTTTTCTCAAAACGTTTCATTTTCAAATTAAACCTTCGATTAATTGTATTGTAATTATTTATTTCAATAAAATGTTAAAATAAATAATATTAATAATATTTTCGTGAAGGCATATATCTCTTGGGGTACGTCCCTGTATTGTTAGAGAAATGTACAAATAAATTGTAACTTATTCAAATATAAATTGAGACAATTAAAAATAAACTCAAGAGGAAGTACTAAATAAAATTAATAGGGATCTTCTATACAGAGACCGTTAAAAGAATTAATAAAAACTAGACAGTATCAATTAAAACACAGACACAAAACACGCTTGTCAGCTTGTCTGATAAAATGATAACACAAAGCAAGTATAGCAAGAGTATCAAAGGTCTTAGAGTATTTTTATTATATAAATAACTTACTCAAAACCAAGCAAAGGCCATCCAGGAATATAGCACTATTGAAACGAGACATAATCGCAACCTGAACAAGATCAGTGAACTGAACAACCACGGTCCCCCGTGTTAGGGATCTGACTCGTCTGCTGAGTGATGAACCTTTCTCAATCCCCCCGGTGGCTGCGCGCGCACCTCGACTCACCAATCTAGCGATTGTTAGAGAGATTTATTCAAATAATTAAGAAAAATAAAATTATAAAATGTTTATTTATTGTTTATTTATCTTCTTATTATAATAATATTCTTCGTAGTTACATTTTGCAATTTTGAAATACAATATAAATTTTTACTTATAATTATATGAAATAAGTGAAGTAGAACTATTACTTGACTATACAGGGTATGGCCAAGTATTGTAATCGTGCATGAAAAAAGTTTTTTTGCTTCTTTTTTTTTTGAAATATTACAAAAACGGCTGAAACTATTTTGATAAAAAAAATTGGGCGAAACCATGGCATTTCGGTATACAAAAAAGCTCCAATAAGTGAACATCGAAAAAATTATATTTTTCGAGATAATAATTGTTTTGTCAAAATGTCTGTTAGTCTGTGCGTTACCAAATTTTGTAGGACGAGCTAGCTCCAAAAATCTAGTGTAGAATATCGCAAACCAAATTTCACACGTAGTTTTGGAGCATTGAAATTAAGAGCTGATTAGATTTTAGTGCATATCGACCTAAAATTAAGGGGAGTGGTAGGGTTAAGGTTAAAAATTATAATATTTTCAAACTAAAAAAACAATATTAATGAAATATACTATAAAATGAACCTCAAAATAACAAAATATTTTTTTTCTGGATCCAAAATTATGAGGGGGGGGGGGGTAAAAAATAAAAATCTAGGCCATTTGAGCAAACTCAATCAAATTTTGTATACATAATCAGTGGGCCCCTAGAACGCTAAAAATGCAAAAACAAACCCAGAAAATGGGGGGCGGGGGGTCAAAAAATTAAAATCTAGGCCCTTGTACTAAACTCAACCAGAAGTGTATGGTAAAGTCAAGAGGATGGCCACATCATAACTTGTCAATTTATTTCTTATAGAAACGGACTGGTAGAATTTAATGATGAGTTGGTGGATAATGAAAACTAGAAATCATTTTTAAAAAATTTTATTGTATCATTATTTTCATCCTCTGATCACTCCTTCTTCAGGGTTTTAAAAGAGTCAAAGAAGGAAACTTGTAGCCTCTTCCTTCTTGTCTTCTTTAAGGAGGTCCTTTGAGAAGTCAAAAGAAGTGTAGTATTTAATATTTAATAAAATAAGTTAAAATACAAATGAAAAATGATGGAATTAAAAAATAAATAGTATGAAAGCCATTTACATGTTTGAAATAAAAGCAATTATAAAAAAAATAAATACAAAAGTTAGTTTGATTTATTCAAATCAGCTGATAATAACTCTTGTATGATTTGGCAATGCCTTGTATTAATACGGTTTATGTTTACATCCAAACATAGCATTTATGTGATTTTTTAAATGTAAATTTTTCAGTAAATTCCTCGGTCAATCATATTTTTTATTGCAAAAAAAGAAACCTGCATGTTTCAAAAAGCTATTTTTTTAATTTTATCTATTCAACTAATAGTATAATTCAAAGTGTCAAGATTTTAATTTTCCATAAGACTCTGGGAAAATATTTACATTTTAAAAAATTTGTTCGCTAATGTGTGATTGAACCTTCACCAAAGCATAGATAGAGACTTAAACTATTATAAAAAATTAAGTTATAGTTATAATCTAATATTTTTTATTTAAGATTGGCGGCGAAAGGGCATCCTTAACAGTACTTGTGTTGCATATTTCTGATAATGATTAAAATCTCTAGCTCAAACTGTTCTAACAAAAAGATTGCCAAGTCAAAAAAGATTTCATTTTCATTCAATTCGTTTTTTTAATTCTAATTTAAAATTTACGAATCATTTATAGTTGGAGAGCAATTTTTCAACAAAAATCCGGTTTTTGTGATTTCGAAGGCCAAAAATATTCTACAAAATCCATTGGTCCATTTGAAATAGATTGTTTCTATTTTGAAATTGATTAATTCCATTTTGAAGATGAAAAGATAAACGCAGAGTTAAACATAAATAAACTGAAATACATGCCGGGTGATAAAAACACGCCGAGGCCCCTTGCGATTCATATTTAAGGCTAGTTCGGATTTTATTTACCCTTGTAGTGGATAAGGAAATGTATTTTTGTTGGGTAGAAGAAGGTGTAAAAAACTTACGAGGAATTTCCCCTTCAAAATATGTCAGAATAAAAAAATAAATAATTTTATCAAATAAATAAGAATAAATAACAATATATCAAACTATTGATACAGGAATGGAACTTTGTTCTTGATGCACATCATTTTCGATCTCAATCGAATCTCTTTTGAAAATTGTCATCGTCTCACATTTTACTCTTAACTTTTCATTGGATACCAGTTGGAAATATTCAAGAAGAATGAAGTAGTACTGAAAATTTAAACAAATGTATATTTATATAATGATTAACTATTTAGAAACGATAACTTTAACTTACAGTCAAAACAGCCAAAACTACGCCGATCAAAATTCCAGCTACGATGTCACTCCAATGGTGGCGATAATCCGTTATTCGGGATATCGCAATAGCATTTGCCGAGAGAAGTAAAAAAGTTTGAATCAAATGTCGTACAAAACGAAAATGCTTATACACGCGACGTTGTTCCAGATACAGCTAATTAAATAATAGCTAAATAAGTTGATTATAAATAAAATTATATCAAAAAAATTTTAAATATATAAAAAAATAAAACCGACTTCAAAAAAATTAAATTCAACAAATAAAATAATAATAACTTAAAAATCAAAATAAAATACACTAAAAGGTATAAAATAATTATCTTATTTAGTTACAACTACGAAATATTAACATGAAATTACTTTTTGAAGTCGGATCCAAACAAACTATATAAGCGAGCGAACCCGCCAAACGTACTAAGTAAGATCCGTCGAATGCGATTCATAAAATGTATATGTTTGGCACCGACTTCAAAAAGTGATTTCATGTTAATATTTCGTCGTTTAGTTGTAACTAAATAAGATAATATATTTTATACCTTTTAGTGTATTTTATTTTATTTTTGAGTTCTTATTATTTTATTTGTTGCATTTAATTTTTTTGAAGTCGGTTTTATTTTTTATAAAAATTATTTTTATTTTCTCTTTTAGTGATGTTATTAATAGTGACTTAATATAATACATTGCATGCATCTCGTAGAGAAAGCGTCAGGCGAATGAATCAGAAAATGATAATAAAATTCAAATTCATAAATATAGAAATTCTCTCGAAACGTTTGCGGGTTTTAAATTAATGTTTTAAGATTGTTTTTTATAAAAGATTTATTTTAATATAATTTTGATTATTTGCTCATAAGAATTGGAGATTTACGTTATTTCGTCATTGATCATATCTTCAGAACTTGACCAAATTAATATGGGACCACCCCTAAGGTACCCTCTTTCCAATAAAACAAGAATCATTAAAATCGGTTCATAAACAAAAGTTTTGCCTGAACAAACATATCAAAAAGGTTTTTTTTTTAAGGAATTTGGTGTTGGTACTTGGTGAAACATTTTTTTTTGAGATTAAAGATTCTCTCAAAAAATAAATTCGTTAATTTGTGCATATCTTAATGTGAAACCTGCCAAGTATTTTTTATCCAATAATTATATCAAAAAAGGTCCAATACCAATGAAAAAACGGGACCAATCGGAAAATAGACTGAGCCCAATGCAAAAAAATCATCAATATCGGTTCACCAATTAGCGAAGATATGAGGTAACATGAGACACTACAAAAAAAATCGAGTCAATTGAGAGACATCCTCCTTTTTATGAAGTCGGATTAAAAACAAAAGTTTTAATTGAGAAGCGATGGAAGGCAGCACAATGAACCCTTTTAAATTCTGAAGAAGGAGTGAAAATCCTCCGAAACGTTGGTTTTTGAGTGAGGAAAAAATGACTGTCCAATATGTCTGTTTATTCGAGAGAATTTTTTATTATACTTGGGCTGCCTTCCATCGCTTCTCAAATAAAATAAAAGACTGAAAATAACTTACGGAGATAAAAACGGCGAAATAAAAAACCGTACTAGAATGACCAGAAGGAAATGAAGATCTGAAAATTTTAAATATTAATTAATTATAATATAAAACGAGAATATATCAATACTTTTCAAAGGATTATTAGAATGATTAAATTTGAAAGTTTTAATTTCAAGCAAGAGTTGAGTCAAAAAATATTGAACACCTACTTTTTTATTTTGAAAAATATTGAAAAATAAATAATTAAATTATTATCCCAAACTAGAATAAATCGCATGACGTCAGAGATTGGCTTAGACCACTTTCTTCAAATTTAAACTGTACAAATGGAATATAAATTAGAACTACTCGTATTTTTCTTGAAGCAACTTAATAAGGATGAAGATGAAGTTATAGGATAATAAAAAATAAATAAAACAATTTATTGGAACTTCATTTTCAAACATTTAAAACAGAGGTTGTCCAACCTTTTTGGCTTACACGGGCCACATTTGAAGAAAAAAATTGTCTCGGAACGCGAATAAATATTATAATTCTATTGATATTTGATATTCAAAAAAGATAATTAATAATGAAGGAATAAGAACTTTATTATTTTTTTAGCTCATAGTGAGCTTCTAATTTTACTATTAGTAAATTTTATTCATGAAAATAGCTTCTCGAATATGTAAATATATACCTACATACTTACAAAAAGTCATATTATGTATTAGTATTAGTTTATATTTTTTCCTGGCTAGATAATTAATATAAAATTCTAATAAAAAGACAATATTCAATTTTCCTTTCAGATCGAAATCTAATTGTGGTTCTAGCACATTCAATCAGAAAGTTTGCAAGTAGAAAATTTATTTCTAATGAAAATGAAGTCGAAAATAGACCAAAATGAAAATTATTTTTTCGTAAATCTTGAAATCTAGTTCCAGATTCAAAATTTAATATTAGCACTTTTTATTTTTAAAACTTCACAGTAGATTTTCAGATTTCTTATTTTAGAGAAAAAAATTATTAGGCCAATTTGTTGTGTGTTTTTCAGTATCTACATATAAATAAAGGAATTTTATTTCGGGACAATTCGGGACAAATGCTATAAATTTTGGACCATAAAACAAATTATAAAAAATATAACTATAAATTTTTTTGCAACGAAATTTTCTCTGAAGAGAGACGGACTGGTAGAAATTTTAATTGAAGGTAATGGAAGGCAGCCCAGAGGTAGTGAGGAAAGAAAAAATTAACACATATCAAATAAGGTGTAATTTATTGGAATCCTTCCACCTTTCCTTTCAAACCGACGTTTCGGAGGATTTTTCCCTCCTTCTTCAGGGTCTAATTAAGGAAAGGAGAAGGAAAAAAAAATTGTTTTTCTATACTTTTGCTAAAAAAGAAGAAAGTTTTGAACACTACTGTGGAGAGAAGAAGGAAACATTTTATTTGTTTCATTCATTGACCCTTTGAAACCCTGAAGAAGGAGGAAAAATCCTCCGAAACGTCGGTTTGAAAGGAAAGGAGGAAGGATTCCAATAAATTACACCTTATTTGATATGTGTTAATTTTTTCTTTCCTCACTAACTCTGGGCTGCCTTCTCTTACCTTCAATTATAACTATAAATTTTTTATCCCTATGACCTCAAGGGACTGGAACTCACTTCCAGCCACCGTCTTCCCCTCAACTTATAACCTTCAGCTGTTTAACCACCCGCATCCACCGCATCCACAGATACCTTCAACTCCTACCCATCCCATAAAATCCCCTCTCCTTCTTCTTCGTTTCATGATGGAGGGGACAACCCAGATCTTTAGGGGATGCACCTTTTTGGTGGTCTCCTTCTCTCATCAAAATCATTATAAAAAAAAAATACTGATGAACCTCTCCGAACTTGAGTATAAATGTGTAAGGAAAATTGAAAAAATATTTCTCCTTCAGAATCTTAAATTTCCCTCAATTTAACAGAAAATATGAGGGTGAATCTTGTCGTATGTCATATTTTTATGAAATACCATATAAAAGAGAAAAATTTCGCTTCTTATGTCTCTGCTTTTATCATTACTATTGCTCAAACATAAACATACTCTTGGTAAGTGTTTTGCCAATAGAAAATAAATCTTAATTTTTAATCCTTTTTTTATTTTGGATTTATTTTTTTGTTCATGATAAAATTCCTCTCTACTTTTTTAAAAGGGAGAAAAATAAACCGACCTGTGACAACACGCTATTGATTCTGATTTCACCTTAACTTTTTTATTTTCAATATTTTTCAAAGCGAAAAAATGTTATTCAATATTTCTGAATAACCTATCGATTAATATTAAAATTTTTAAATTTAAATTTTTACGATCAACTCTTTTAAACTACATAGGTACATATAAATATTTAACTGAGATTCCGTTATTATTACAAAACTGACCTGGCATTTCGCAATAATTTTGCATCGGTTCCTTGGCATGTAATATTAGCTATATAGTTTATTGATCCAGAACGGCAAAAGACTTAATTCCAAAGGTTTACATACATCTATAAAAAATGGTCGAAGGCGTCCTGTTTGTATTTTTGTTACTTCGCTTATCAACTGGTAAACAAAATATAATATATTTTAGTAAATTATTATCTCTACTAAATATAATTGCAACAGACAGTTATAGAGTTGTTATACTTATTAAATAAATAAATTATATTCATGAAAAGCTTATTCAATAACTGTGATAATCTTTAAAGTTTAGGGAAAGCGGTGTTGGTTTATAGTGAAACATATTAAACACAGGAATTATTTAACGGGTTATAGTGGTGTTTCACAAGAGGAAATAAAATTAAAAAATTAAAAATCTTTTAAATTATTTTGGAGATTTTTTTTTATTTATCTCTATACATATTTCGGGCTATGAACCCTTCATCAGGAGGTTTAACAGAAAACTGAAAACTTCAGTTAATTTTTTAATTTTATTTCCTCTTTGTGAAACACCACTATAACCCGTTAAATAATTCCTGTGTGATAATCTTGTTTATAAGGTGGCCTATTGATAGGGGCTTAGACGAATGTATTAATTATTCCTAAATTTGACTTATAAAATAATGAAGATTTTAGTTTTTCCATAATAAATCTTATCCATGAGCTTACCATATGGGGCCGGTTTGTTCGAGAGTGTAACGTTCGTGCTTTCCAAGCGGGGATTCGAGTCGCGCAGACTTTTTATATTGGATTTATATTGGATTTGGCTTTTACCAAAATTTCCATACCAAATAAGCATACATATAGTTAAAGACATCGAATTGATCTAGTCTGGCTTAATGAACAAGTATCCAAGGCCATTAAGAAAAATTCGAAGAGCTTTTCTCACGAGGAGATTCCTGCTTAGCTCGTTGAAATTTATAAAGTATAGAAAATAAATGTTAATTTAATAATCATGTTACATCTACAAATGCATTCGACATAAATAACACCTACTATAATAATAAATAATTGAATATATCCTAATTATAAGTCGATTTTTATTTTTGATAAAAAAACTGTCTAGTATTAGTAAATAGGAAATCACTGAATAATTTTAATTTTAAGTTGATTCCTCCATGTCTTCAGCAATGGTTTCGATTAATCATTGAAACTTTAAAAATCCAATGTAGAATGGTTAATCATTTAGTAATAGCTGAGCATCTGGAAATGTCTAATTTTGTTTTGAAGTGAATCCCTCCATGTCTTTAGCAAATATTTTGCAATTAAATAAAAAGTAATAACAATGCGATTGCTATGGTTACTGTCCTTAAACAAGTTTTGAAATTAATACCTAATATTAATAAATATAATAGTATATTAGCTACCCTACTAACTAAATAAAAAAGTACTAACTTAAAGAAATAACGTACTTTAAAATGTAATTTTATAAAAAAACATTATGTAAATTTTTTAGGGTATCCAAATAGAATATTAAAATTAATCAAGATTGATTATGAGCTAATATATACCAAAAACTAATCCTATTCAAATATATATTCATAAATAATGAAAATGTTGAAACTTAAATTATAATTTTCGTGGCCACGCACACAAGACCAAATAAATAATATCCCCAAAAGAATAATAGGAAATGTCCCGGCGAAATATACAAGCATTTGAGGCCATAACAAAGCATAATTATTTTAATATGAGATCAATTTTAACATCTTTTAGGGGGAGTCGGGTAGGCTAGGCGGTAGCATGTCAGCCAGCTAACCAAGAGGACCCGAGTTCGAATCCGACTCAAGGCATCCGGCTAAAATCTGACCCCCGAGGTAGAGACAAATTTAAATAAAATAAATAGTATCGTAAATGGCTTATGGCTAGAAAGGCCGAAAAGACTAAAAAAAAAAAACATCTTTTATAGAGCAAAAATTCAAATAATAATAATACCTTAGAAAATTATAAAAAAAAAATTACTACTACTAATCTATTTATCTTTCTTTTAATAAAAAAGAAAATAAACTTATTTTTAATTATTTTTTATTCAATTTTATTAATTAACGAGAGCGGTTGAATTAAAAAAATACTAAGTTTATTTGGGTTAATCAAGAATAAATAAATTAATGAATATTATTTATTAATAGATATCCTGATATTGATACAAACTAAGAATAATCATTAATATAAATACTCACAAAGGTAATTGATACTCCTAAGAAATAAATGAAATATACATTAAGAACCATTATCACGCGAACTTTTATGGTTCTTATGATATGATAGTTAGGTGTTGTACAGACATCAAATACTTCAAGAATAATAAGCTGAAAAAAACCCCGAAAAAATTAGTTTTAGAATAAACATTTAAAACTCAGCTGAATTAGGAAAAATTTATTTTTAGGTATAAAGGTATAGGGCAGGGGTCGGCAACCTTTTGAGACGGAAGAGCCAAAAGTTCCAATTTACATAATTTCCCAGTTTTTAAAGAGCCACTAACAAAATTTCCCAGTTTTTAAAGAGCCACTAAAATTTTTGTTTCAATATATGGTATTTAATGAGTATTAGGTATATAAATTTGATTTTTTTATTTAAAATAAATAGCTTTAAATATGAATTTGTTGCAGTATAATATTTTTTATGAGTTTTGAAAATAAATTAATATGATTATTAATATTTGCACATGTAATTGGAGAGCCGCATCTTGACATCGAAAGAGCCGCTTGCGGCTCGCGAGCCGCAGGTTGCCGACCCCTGGTATAGGGCGATCTCGAAGGATTATGGCCCTAGCCTAGCTTGGTTTTAACCATCCGATTATTGTTGTTTAATTTTTAAACTTTTAGAGAAGTGAAGAATTAGGCATGAGATTTAATCGAATGAAGGCTACCCGTTGTGTCAAACCAGTCTTATGTTAATGATACGTCAATACGTACTTAAAATTATGGATTTTATTTTTGTCACTAACACTATCGCATAACAAAATTGCAATTGCGCGTCTAGCCTTGGAGAGAGATATGGATCATGTTCTCCACCTGCATGTCTGGTTTGGAGATCTCAACATTCCAAGTATTTATACACAAAGAGCTTATTTATTCTTTTGCTTATTCCTATTTAGAAATATCTGAAAAGTGAAAAAAAATATTTTAAAGCATGATTTTATTATTTCTGTCTGGATTCCGATACCTCTATGATAAATCAATAATAATAAGATCGTTGAAAGATCGTTCTGCTGCCAAAATATTTGTATTTTTAAGACAACAAATTATATAATTTGGTTTCAATCCGAATCTAACCAGGTTTTAATTATTATTTTTTTTTGGTATCGGGCACCAAGCCATTTTGCCAGCCAATATAGGTTTTAATTTTAAAATAAAAAAAAATCTAAAGATGAAAATTCGTTTTGATATTTTCATTGGTTTTTAAGCTAGAGTGTAGATATACGTATAAGTATACTAGCTGTCCCCCGTCGCTTTGCTCCAGGCAACACCTAGCCCCTGGCGGGGAGCGTCTCGTTCCGGACCTTTGGTGGCCCTCTTGCTGGCCAAGGACCCCCCACCCCTTGACTCATGCCCCCTCCAACCCACCGCCCCTCTCGCCAACCCCCGGGGACCCCTACCCGCTGTACCACTCCCTCTGGATCCCCCCTCCCTGGACCCACTCCCCCTGGTCTACAGATTATGTTTTATATATTTTTATATATTTATTTAAATTTAAATGTATTTACATACATATATACACTACAATACATTAAACGTACAAATCATTGCACTATAATATACAACATAATATTTAACATTAAAATACATAATATTACACTATAATAAGTTCTAATGTCTATGTAACATTTTCACTAATATGTTTCCTTAAATTAAGTTT
This sequence comes from Forficula auricularia, assembly GCA_024734495.1. NCBI lineage: Eukaryota > Metazoa > Arthropoda > Insecta > Dermaptera > Forficulidae > Forficula > Forficula auricularia. The sequence goes on from JALMQS010000087.1 coordinate 12,246,038, forward strand.
AAATAATGTTAAATTTGTTGAATTTTTTACAACAGAGGGCAGACAATTGAATTCCTCAAGCCCCCTGAAGTAAAGTGAGTTTTTAGTCGATTCTCTATTTACCTTATGCACATATATCCTATCATTATGTCTGGTATAATGTCCATGTATTTCATTCACTATTGTGAATTCCAAATACTGTGGTAATTCCCTGTGATACAATTTGTAGACAAAGCACATTGTTTGTACGTACAGGAAATCACTCACATTCAAAAAACCTAGGCAATCTAGCATCGTTCTAATTGGTGTATGTTTATCGCATTTCAAAATAATCCTCATACACTTATTTTGTAGTAACTGTAGTTCATTTATATTATTTTTTGTACCAAAATATAAAATTGTAGGACAATAGTAAAAATTGGGATTTATTATGCTCTTATAAACTCTAATTCTATTGTTCATATTTAAGTTGTTGCTGATTCTATAAAAATAATTTATCTTTCCAGTTATATTTTTAATTAGTTCATTAAAATGCATTTTAAAATTCAGTCTGTCATCAACGATAACACCCAGATACCTTATAGAGTCGACATATTCCAGTTTTACACCATTCAGCCACACCGGAGATATGTTTTCCCCACTAGCACCCATTATCATTACTTTTGACTTCGCACAATTTATTATCAGTTTGTTGACATTTAACCATCCCTCAATTTCTCTAAGGACCCTATTTATTCTTATTACAGCCATGTCGATATCACTATCCTCTACAGATATTAAAGTATCATCCGCAAATAAATTTACAAAAACATTATCATCAATACAGCTATCTATATCATTAATGTACAAAATAAACAATAGAGGTCCAAGTATACTTCCTTGTGGAACCCCAACACTATCACTTTGTGGTTCGGAGATTTCACTATTAATTTTTGTCACATGAGTGCGATTTCTTAAATAACATGCAAACCACTTAAGCGCACTATCACTGAATCCATATATTTTCAATTTCTTCAAAAGCAGATCTCGATTAACAGTTTCGAAGGCACGTCAAAGGTCCAGTGACACCGCTATTACTATGTTTTGCGGTTTATCCAGCCATGTCTTCCATCTTGTTATTGTAAGCTGCAACGATGTTTCACATGAGTGTTTTTCTCTGAATCCTGATTGGTTGGAAGTTAAAATATCATATTTATTGATATAGTCAAGTAACTGTGAATGCACTATAGACTCAAATACCTTTTCGAGAAAAGGTAAGGAATTAATAGGCCTAAAATCGATTGGTTCCACTGCATTTTGTTTTTTGGGGATTGGTGTTATTACAGATTGCTTCCATTTTTGGGGAAACATACACTCTCGTATAGATTTATTAATAATTTCCTGGACCTTTATACGAAGGAACTCACCGCCAAGTGATAGAACCATTTCATTCACAATGTCTGTAGAGTCTTTTTTTAATCTATTAATTGCTTTAAGAATGTCTTGTTGACTAATTTCTTTAATTACGAATTCTTCTATTTGTTCTATATTATTTATGTAGGGATATATAGTATAGTTAGTTTTTGTCCCATTTTTTATTAATTCAAGTATACTTTCTTCCACAAACTCATTATAACTGTTGGCAATATCTGACTCGTTTACGTATATTGTGTTTTTAAATTTCATTTTAACAATTTGGTTTGTCGTTTGTAGGTCACTAGCTTGTTTTAAGTTTTTCCACATCTGTCTGGAATTTTTACTTTTTTCTATCTCTTGTGTAAAATAAGATTTTTTTCTTTTTTATTGTTGATGTAACAAGATTTCGAGATTTCTTGTATAAGTCCCATTGTTCACTTGTGTTACCAATGCAAGCTATTTGATATTTTAAATCTCGCTCTTTAGTCAAGTTTTTAATATCATCATCATACCATCGCCGATAATGATTTGGAATTGTTTTTATTTTCAGAGGAGCTACAATATCTAGTGTCCTTTGAATATTAAAGTATAATTGGTCAGTTAGCCAATCAATATGTATATTTTGGTCGCTTATGTTTAACCATGTTTCTTCCATCATAATATTTTGAAAAGTTTCAGTATTAACATTTTTAAAGTTTCTGGTTTTAATTTGTTTTTCTATCAAATTTTTATGTGAAAATTTTTTTGTTGCACAGTTTATTTCAATAATGGAGTGGTCGGATAATTTCGGAGTACTGAGTACATTTGTAGATATATTTGGTATGTTGGTGAATACAAGGTCGATTTTTGTTTTACTGTTATTATGTATACAAAATTTGGTTGAGTTTGCCCAAAAGGCTAGCATTTTAATTTTTGCCCCCTCCCTCCGCCATTTTGGGTAGTTAGTTTTTGAATTTCTCCCCTTCTGGGTGCCCACAATATATGTAGACATACAAAATTTGGTTAAAAAGGCAAGAATTTTCATTTTTTGACTCCATTCCTCCATGTCTTCATCAATGGTTACCAAAATAATAACCGAAAAATCCAAAATCCAATGTAGAATGGTTATTCTTCATGTTTTTAATTTTCATATTATTTCATCATTAAAAAAAAAGAATATGAGTAAACAAAAACAGTCGTCGGGAAAGAATTTTAGTAAACAAAAACATGGCAACAGAATCAGCCAATTACAGATCTTTAGTTAATTTAACCCATATTTTACCCCCTTAGAGGTGGATCTTTATAGCTTAGCTGACATCTACGACGTATAAAGTAAGTCTATTCCAAATTTCAAGACCGTAGTTCTAGTAGTTTTGGAGATATCGTGTTGAGTGAGTGAGTGATATTTCTATTTTATATATTATAGTACCTGGCCGGGGGGTCGGATAGGCTAGGCGGTAGCGTATCAACCTGCTAACCAAGTGGACCCGGGTTCGAATCCGACTCGAGGCATCCGACTAAAATCTGACCCCCGGGGTAGAGACAAATTTAAATAAAATAAATAGTATCGTAAATGGCTTATGGCTAGAAAGGTCAAAAAGCCAAAAAAAAAAAAAAAAAAAAAAAAAAAAATAGTACCTGCTACCGAGCGATGCTATGATGATAAATACCGTATGATAATTTTTTTTTAATTAAATAACAATTTTTGTGTTCATCAATTAAAATTGCCAAATTCTAATACAGAAAAATACGCTTGTGGGACTTAAAATTCGATTTTTAATCAATTATTATTATTTATTTATTTTTTTTTAGAAATTTATTGAACCAATTATTTTATATGAATTAATGTATACATTGTATTTGAGCTTTGACTTTGGAGATTACTTCTCCACCACCGACTGTCCTTGATCATCTTTTTAGTCCTTGTTTTTAATAAGAGGAAAAAACTAATTAAATAAAAAAACCTCTTTTCCTATAATTATTCCTAATCCCCTGTTCCCTTCCCGTCATCAATCAATTAAATTATTTTTTTTAATTTTATTAAACCAATTATTTTACATGAATTTTATATGAATTAATGTATACATTGTATTTGAGCTTTGACTTTGGAGATTACTTCTCCACCACCGACTGTCCTTGATCATCTTTTTAGTCCTTGTTTTTAATAAGAGGAAAAAACTAATTAAATAAAAAACCTCTTTTCCTATAATTATTCCTAATCCCCGTTCCCTTCCCGTCATCAATCAATTAAATTTTTTTTTTAAATTTTATTAAACCAATTATTTTACATGAATTAATGTATATAGTACATTGTATTTTAGCTTCGACTCCGGAGATTACTTCTCCACCATCGAGTGTCCTTGATCATCTTTTTAGTCCTTGTTTTTAATAAGAGGAAAAAACTAAAAAAGAAAAAACCTCTTTTCCGATAATTATTCAAATTCCATTATTCCTCCCAATTCACTCTCTAATCAATTAAATTTTCTAACTTTTGAAATATATAATAATATTTGTACTGATCTATTAGTGGAATTTAAAATTGAAAAACCAATTAAAAATTAAAAGGAAATTGAATAAAAATGTAAATATACATTTTTATCGAGATAACCACCTGTGAATAATTATTTCAATTAACAAAAAACCCATCAAAAACAATTTAGCCGAAGATGAGACAGTGACAGATCGAATATCCAACGCAAAACCCTTCTAACCAGTGAATTTCATCCAAATCGTTAGAGCCGTTTTCGAGAAACCGACCGGATATATATACAATTTTTGCTCGTTTAATAAGAGTAGATAGATAGATTAGTAACTAACCAACTCACGAACATTTAGACAAAATAATATATGTAGTTATCTTTTGAAATATACCTACATATCGCTGAATTTTTTTCTTTTTTTTTCAAAATAGTTTCAAATAAACAAAGCAAAAAACAATATTTCATACATAATTAACATACTTCGTATAAGTAAAAATTTATCTTCCATATTTACGCTTGGTATAAAGACTCAAGTATAAAAAAAATTTTAAGCTACTCTAGATATCGAAACTTATATATTAGGTTGATGCATAATTATGGAACGTTTGTATTGGCGCGTTTTTCTTTAGCCAAAAATGGCGTTTTGTTTATTTTTTTTATAAAAACAATCTTCTCTATTTATAGTTAATAAAAATGCGTGTCGAAAACCATATTCATATTCGTCATATTATGCTCTACCACTACGAGAAAGGATGGAAGGCAGCACAGTCATTTCGCGATCTCAACGAACTTTTTGGCGAAGGAACAATTACTGATAGTGCAGTACGGAAGTGGTTTGCCCGTTTCAAATCAGGTGACACTAGTTTGGAGGATAAAGAAGGAAGAGGTCGGCCATCGGATTTTGATGATCAGGCACTTCTGACAGCCGTGGAAGAGGATGAAAGCCTTACAACACGAATGCTGGCTGCAGACTTCAATGTCGACCAATCCTGGACAAAAACGGCAAGCGGCAATTCAACATAAACAGCGACGTCTACCTGGCACAGCTTGACCGTCTTCACAGTGCAATCGAGGCGAAAAGACCGCGGCGCAAAAAGAACCACATCGTGTTCCATCACGATAACGCACGTCCACATATTGAGCGCCGGGTCGTCGAATTCATCGCCAATAAGGGCTGGGATCTACTCCCAAATCCGCCGTACTCACCGACCGAAGCACTGACGGACTATTACATCAACCGCTCTTTGAAAAACTGGCAAAAGACTAAGATCTACGACGTTTTGGATGACTTGGTGGCCGATGTCAAAGCGTGGATTGCCTCCAAGAATCGTGACTTCTTCGCCCGTGGAATCGACCGACTGCCAAGCAAATGGGAAGCAGTTATTGAAGTAGATGGTGAATACGTTCCCGAATAATCATTTAAACATGTTTTTGTTAAATTTTATTATTGTTTTTGCTGAATAAAAATATTTTTAAAAAACGTTCCATAATTATGCATCAACCCAATATTTAAAATTTTCCCTTTATCAGGATATCAATAAAATAAAATACGTATTAAAACAATTAGATTACCAAAAATAATGGAGCCAAAAAAACAGTAACAGCCATAAAGGAATCTGGAATAGTTTCGTTTTGAAATGGATAGGCAATGGTTTCATCATTACAAAACATTCCTCGCTCAAAGGGTTTGGCATAGATGTAGAAATAAATACATCCCATTAACACTGAAAATAAGCACAGAGAAACAAATTATAGATCCAATTTAATTTATGGTAAATTTTAGGAAATTAAATAAAATATTTTTAAATGTAAAGAAATGAGTATTTATTTGAGAAAGAAAGATTGAATTTTTTCTGAAAATCAACTTGTGATATATAATCAATTAATTTTACGAACATGAATTTAGGTCATTTATCAAAGATTTTAATTGATATATGTTTATATTGCATGTTGGAGGGTCCATCATATTGCTTTCGTTATATGTTGCATGTTTGAAGGTGATCTCAAGGGTCTGACTAGTTGCCCGGAAAGCTTACTAGTGCTTGGGTTCGACTCCCGAGGGACAAGACCCTCCAACATGCAATATAAACATATCTATTAAAATCTTTAATAAATGACCTAAATTCATGTTCGTAAAATAATTTTGTTTATTAGCTATTTATTATATGGTACGCCTAACCAGAAATTGTGTTTAGGTACCCCTCATGGGCTTCAAAGAATGGGGACATTGTCTCTTGGGGATTATTCCTAAAATAAAAAATATCTTTTGATTATTTATGTCCATCAATTAAATTAATAAAGTTGTTGTAGGGAAATAAGGATAATATCTGATGCAAATAATTTTTATTTTTTGCCAACGTATCGTCAACTTTGTTGACTTACTCAGGGCTCAAATAATTAAGTTCCTTGCATATTTGTTATTTTATCAATATTCCTTCTTAGCAAACATATCAATTGTTTGAGCCCTGAGGAAGAAACGAAACGTTGGCAAAAAATAAAAATTATTTGCATAAGATATTGTCCTTATATCCCTACAACAACTTTATTAATAAAAAATATCTTTTTATCATCAAATTATATATTTATTTTTAGAATTCTTCAGGTTGACAACATATTTAACAAATTTTACCCATTTGTAAATTTAATTCGCATAATGTCTCTATTCTATCTTTAGAATACGAAGACACTTTCATTCTCTTAAAAACCGACTTTTAGGAGGATCTTCCCTCCTACTTCAGGGCTTAAAGGGGTCAACGAAGGGCAAATACAGGATACTTGCTTCTTTTCTCCTTCTGCAGTGCTCGAATATTGCCGTTTCGTCGAATTTTAACAGGATGAAAGTGACGTTCCAAAACCTCGTCATTGAGATTTATATGTTATATTTATTTATGTTTTCGAAATATGATTGTACAATACGTGAAAAAATATCTTTTTATCATCAAATTATATATTTATTTTAGAATTCTCCAGGTTGACAACATATTTAACAAATTTTATCCATTTGTAAATTTAAATCGCATAATGTCTCTATTCTCTCTTTAGAATACGAAAACCACTTTATTCTCTTAAAACCGACTTTTAGGAGGATCTTCCCTCCTACTTCAGGGGCTTAAAGGGGTCAACGAAGGGCAAATACAGGATACTTGCTTCTTTTCTCCTTCTGCAGTGCTCGAATATTGCCGTTTCGTCGAATTTTAACAGGATGAAAGTGACGTTCCAAAACCTCGTCATTGACGGTTTATATGTTATATTTATTTATGTTTTCGAAATATGATTGTACAATGCGTGAAGCTTTTTTAAGAATAGAATTCACTAAAAGCAAAATTATAATCTCAACTATATAAGATAAATAAACTGCAACGGATCGATTGTAACAAGCTTTATCCAGAATTCATTTTGAAATATTAATATGTTTGTTCCTTTATTGTTAATCAGATATCACTTGCAATTTGTAGTTCATATTGAAATTAATTCAAAAATAATTCTCATTTAAGGGTCGAGGAATGACCATTCTACATTGGATTTTTGACGTTTCGGTTTTTATTGGTGGCCATTGCGCTGTAGGCATAGGAGGAATCGACTTAAAATCAAAAATAGCCATCGATTCTCATCTAATACTTGAGGAATAACAATTCTACATTGGGTTTTTGACGTTTCGATTATTATTGGTAACCATTGCTGAGGACATGGAGGAAACGACTTACGTCAAAAATAACGATCGATTCTTATCTAATACTAGAGGAATAACCTTTATTAGCATCCATTTTTGATGTTTTGACTATTAATGGAAACCTCTACTGAAAATGTAGAAGAATCGACTTAAAATCAAAAAGACTAAATTCTTTTTATGGCAAACAACTCAAGCTTGAGTTGTTTACCAGAAGAGAATTTAGTCTTTTTTGATTTACAAGTCGATTCTTCTACATTTTCAGAGAGGTTTCCATTAATAGTCAAAACATCAAAAATGGAATGCAATAAGGTTATTCCTCTAGTATTAGATAAGAATCGATCGTTATTTTTGATTTTAAGTCGATTCCTCCATGTCTTCAGCAATGGTTACCAATAAAAACCGAAACGTCAAAAATCCAATATAGAATGATTATTCCTCAAGTACTAGATGAGAATCAATCGCTATTTTTGGTTTAAAAGTCGATTTCTCTATGTCTTCAGCAATGGTTACTAATAAAAACCGAAACGTCAAAAATCCAATATAGAATGATTATTCCTCAAGTACTAGATGAGAATCAATCGCTATTTTTGGTTTAAAGTCGATTTCTCTATGTCTTCAGCAATGGTTACTAATAAAAACCGAAACGTCAAAAATCCAATATAGAATGATTATTCCTCAAGTACTAGATGAGAATCAATCGCTATTTTTGGTTTAAAGTCGATTTCTCTATGTCTTCAGCAATGGTTACTAATAAAAACCGAAACGTCAAAAATCCAATATAGAATGATTATTCCTCAAGTACTAGATGAGAATCAATCGCTATTTTTGGTTTAAAGTCGATTTCTCTATGTCTTCAGCAATGGTTACTAATAAAAACCGAAACGTCAAAAATCCAATATAGAATGATTATTCCTCAAGTACTAGATGAGAATCAATCGCTATTTTTGGTTTAAAATCGATTTCTCTATGTCTTCAGCAATGGTTACTAATAAAAACCGAAACGTCAAAAATCCAATATAGAATGATTATTCCTCAAGTACTAGATGAGAATCAATCGCTATTTTTGGTTTAAAATCGATTTCTCTGTCTTCAGCAAAGGTAACGGATAAGAAAACAACGCGAGTTGCTATGGTTACTCATAAAAATTCCTCCCAAATGTTTAGCATTTCACAGAGAGAAGCCTATCCATTCTTACTTAAGCAAGGCTAAATGAGCTATATTAAAACTTTCAAATGAATAAATTTTAAAGAATTTAAAAAAATAATTAAAAAAGTACCATCTTACTACATAGAGTAAAGTACTTTAAAATATAATTTTACTAAAAACTTTATTTAACCTTTTTTGTGGTCCCCAAGGTACTTAATTAGGATATTAAATTTCATCAAAATTGGTTAAGTCATTTTCAAGATATTTAGAAAAAACTAAAAAAGTACTGAAATAAAGTACTAATGTTTGTGGGCCGATATGTACCAAAAACTAATCAGCGCTTCATTTTGTTAAACTAATGGTAGGTTTTCAATTTCATTTCAATCGGTGCAACGGTGTGGAAAAAATCGTGGGCCAAAAAAACGATAACATACATACATACATACATACATACATCCATCCATACATACATACATCCATCCGCACGCACTAAATGAAAAAATCGCACTTTTGGCCTCTCGACGGGGCCCCATGTAATTTTTGGCAAAACCGTCACGTGCTAAAATTCAACCTAATTGAATACTACAATTTGTGACTTTAATTGAGTATCCATGGGTTCCGTAGTCTTTACCTGAGGACCCTTTGAAGCCACGCCTTGCCCCGAGAGCGATTGCAATACTTTACTGCCCATGCTTTGCATTGGATAAAGTAAAAAAATAATGAAGTTTCGAATATTTAAAAATTCTTCTTCTTCTCATATTTTCATTTTCTAAAATATTTATTATTTCAGTAATTTATATGCTACGACACTAACCAAGTCTATAGTTAGGTATATCATTCTAGTACAAGGAGACAAGGAATTGGGGTTTTCTAGAACAATCACAATTAATTAATAATTTCTCTACTGGACTAAAACTTGTCAGGACTTGTCTTTTAGATCTTTGCACGTTCTTACATGTCAATAGATAATGGATAGTCAGGGATTATTATATCCGTGACCCTTTTAAAAAATAAATTATCATTCCTCATATCCTTCTTTAATCCCATTCGATTTAAACCAGGGCTGTCCAACCCGTGGCCCAATATAAAGTCATAAAATTCCTTAAAACATTGAGATTTATATGTAGATACTGGAAAACACACAACAATTTGGCCTGATAATTTTTTTCTCTAAAATAAGAAATCTGAAAATCTACTGTGAAGTTTTCGAAAAATAAAAGTGCTAATTTTAAATTTTGAATCTGGAACTAGATTTCAAGATTTCCGAAAAAATAATCATCATTTTGGTCTATTTTCGACTCCATTTTCATTAGAAATAAATTTTCTACTTGCAAACTTTCTGATTGAATGTTCTAGAACAACAATTAGATACCGATCTGAAAGAAAAATTGAATATTGTCTCTTTATTAGAATTTTATATTAATTATCTAGCCAGGAAAAAATATAAACAAATACTAATACATAGCATAATATCACTTTTTGTATGTAAGTATGTAGGTATGTATTTATTTACATATACGAGAAGCTATTTTCAAGTATAAAATTTACGAAAAGTAAAATTAGAACCTCACTATGAGCTAAAAAAATAATAAAGTTCTTATTTCTACATTATTAACTATCTTTTTGAATAACAAATATCAATAGAATTATAATATTTTATCGGCGGACCGAGACATTTTTTTTCCTCAAATGTGGCCCGTAGTGTAAATCAAAATTTTGGACTCCCCTGTTCTACATCATTGATCCAAGGGAAATTAAATATATAGGAAAACTTTTTTGTAAAATATTTGAATCGTTTAAAATTGTTTCATCTCAAGTTTTTCTATAGGTCAATTGGTTTTGAAGGTATAACTGTTCAAAGTATGAAATATAACATATAATGTTGACAATTTTTGCCTAACCCATTTAAATATACATATTTCTATAATGACCTTTGTTAAAGTAAAATTACTACTAAACAATGTATATAAGAGTCAAAGCTCTTCGATTAATCGTTAAAAATTTATTGCAGTTTGAAAAATGTTTAGTCAGAAAATTCAAGCCCGTTGAATTAATTGATCCAATAATTTTTTAATCAAAAAAAGTGAAAATTGGTCGATGTCACCGATTTAGCTGAAAAATTTTAAAATATTAAAGGGACCATCCCTCTAACCAAAACCGCAAATATTTTTAAAAAATTAGTTTTTTTTCTACAAAAAAAATTATTAAATGTCCCCATAAAAACCTTGTCTATCTCGTAAACCATTGATCCAAGCGAAATAAAATATATTTACTTTTTTGTAAAATATTTCAATCGCTTAAAATGTTTCATTTAAGTTTTTTCTATAGGACAATTAGTTTTGAAGGTGTAACTGTTCTAATCTGACGCCTCACGACTGTGTACACTTAGGGACAATCCCCTTTCCAGTGATAGCAAGTAGCCTGTCTTTCTAATTTAAAATATTTTTCAAAAAAAAAAACACATAAAAAAGATACTTAAATCTTTGCTTTCACTATAAAATATTGATATTAAGAAGAAGTTAAATTTTTGAATTATTCCTTATAAAATAAAGAGATATATAATAACGACAACAAATGATAAATTTCTATAAGAAAGAAATCAAATGTAACAAATTAAAAATTTTACTTAGAGAAAGTGGTGTAGGTTTTAGGTGGAACATGATATTAATTAATAAAGTAAAGGTGTGTAGTTTCACAGTGAATGAAATAAAACTCAAAGAGGTTTATACAAACTTATTATATTTCGGATAAAAACTTTGTGATCACTGTTCAAATAATATTAGTTTTTAACCTGTAAACTCCTGTTGATGGACTAATAATCCGAAATATATTAAGTTTGTATAAACCTCTTTGAGTCTCATTTCATTCACTGTGAAACTACACACCCTTTGATTTATTAATTAACAAATTAAAAGTTCTTATTACGAAGAGTAAGAGTTGTTGATTTTATAAGAGCAAATCAAAAAGGGTGGCCGCTGCATGATCTAATATTTTATTAGTATAACGTTCTTGTCTGAAAGATTGTTAACTCTCAAGTATTGAACGCAAATGGTATAAATAAAATCCGAACCATTGACAATCTTTTTAAAATTCGAAAAACTGATTTGTTTCTAAGTATAGGTATAATGTGACTATATAATATTTAAATTTCGGACTATTCTTTAGTAAAATTTTATGATGAAGATATATTTGACTGAAATTTAGTATCTGGTTTTATATTTCAGAACAAATTGGTCTCAAAAGATTTTCCCTGCTAATTTTTGGCACTAGAATACCATGGGAGGCGAAACCCCTTCTGACAAGTAAACAAATATAATATATAACCTAGTAATGAAGCTATTGAAGCTTTTATTTGTGTGATTAATTTGATTAAAATTTGAATATTTAGTGAAATCACACATAACTAATTGTAATTATTTATTGAACAAGAACAAATAATACAATTCAACTACCACTCAGTTGTATTGTATTATTTGTTCTTGTTCAATAAATAATTATAATCAATTATGTGTGATTTCACTAAAAATTCAAATTTTAATCTATAACCTCTTACGTAGGAGGACACTGGACATCTCCTCTTTGATATGCTCTTATAAACTCAACAACTCTATTACTCTCGAGAACACAAGATAAGTCTTTTAATTAATTTATATATATACTAGCTCCAATACCCACCTTCGGTGGGCCTCTTGCTGGCCAAGGGCCTTTACCCCCTGGACCCCCGTAACTTGAACACTCCCTCTCCTCCATCTCCAACCACTCCCCATCCCACCGACTCTCTCCCAAACCCCGGAACGTCTGCCCCACTTCTGATCGGCCTCCACCCTAGTAAATCTACCCCTGGACCCCAACCCCCACCCTTGCACCCCCACCTCTTAACTCCTGGGGGGGGACATAGAAACATAGGTACATACAGAGACAGGCACAAATGCCTTTTAGTAGTATGTGATATAGGTACAGATAATGCCCTTTAGTACTCCTGGACCCCCACATCCCTGAGTCCCCACCCCCTGGGGGACGGACAAACATAGGTATATATACAGGCACAAATGCCCTTTAGTAGCCCCCTGTATATAGGTACAGACACAGAAAGAAATACCCTTTACCTACCTGCCAACCCCCACCTTGGATCCTCCCCCCGGACCCCACCTCCCACCCCCTCGGGGGACGGACATAGGTACATAGGTAGGTACAAAGGCAGGCACAAATGCGCTTTAGTGGTATAGGATATGTATTTTTTATTTCCATAATTACAACATCAATACTTTACTTACTGTAACAATTGAAATAATAGTTAAAGAGAATAATTTATCAAAATAAAAAAGTTTATAAAAGTGTTAATTAATATAAAAATGGTTAAAAGAATACAAATAAACTTACAGATAATTAAACAGACTACATTCGAGAGAAGGTTAGCTATTCGCATCTTGAATTTTGTCGGTAGTATCTTTATATTAATCAACTGCAAGAATGGAGGCCGAGTTTAATACTTTGTCTTGTAGAGCTTATTGAAAGACTGTTAACTAATTCAAAAAACCTCTTTTTCTACTTGTTTATATTAAATATAACATATATAAATATAAAAATATATGACCAGGCGCCGCGAGAAGATTTCCATTGGTCATACAGATTCCCATTCTACATTTCGTCATAGACTTGATACGATTTAATTTGTTTTTTTTTTTTAGATAAATAAAAATGTTTAATTAAACTATAAGCAACAGAATTAAGATAAAAATAAATGAACTGGATATTCAATCAGTTAAAAAAATACGAGTTAAGGTTCAAAGAGTTTAATATATAGAATTCTTAATTTTAATTACTAAACAAGAGATGGAGTAAGCTGTGTCAATTTAAGATGTATTGGAATCTATTAAAATATTTTTTTATTATATTAAAATTAACTAACTCAGAAATATAACTTTTTGATAATTGTGGATTTAGATACTACTAGCTGAGTGCCAAATACAAGTTCAAACCTGTTTGCGACTATTAGAGGATTAATTTCTTAATTTCTATTATACTAGGAATGGCCTTTTGCACTCGGACCAAAACGATACTGGTTATAGAGAGAGAGAATATTCAATTGGACTTAAAATTCTGACAAAAATTTACAAAAGAAATTACTTGTTGTGACTTTAACTGGCAAGCGTAGCTAGTCTTGAAAAAGTTTTTACTTTTTCTTCTATTTCTTTGTTGTTTTAATCTGGTCGAGAAATTCACTAAAATTTAGTTCACAATTAACTTTTCTGAGGCAGTATTTAATAGTTTTTTCCAAAAAAACCGGACAAATGAGAAACTGACCTGGACACCTGAAGCATACCTTCAAACCGAGACAGTCTCGATCAAACAGTCGTATGGTAAGCTTATCTCATAGGTATCTAGATAACACTGTTGTTCACATTCGGAGAAGGAAATAATCTGAGCTACAGCCGGCTGTCAGATCAGACTTTTTAACGTAACTTTATTTGAAATCACATTGAATTAATTTAACTTGATTTTCAATTAATATTCACTTTTATATTATAAAACTAATTTGTAAAAGAAAAGGAAACATTTTCTAGCTCTCAAAATTTTTTTGTTTTTATAGTCATAGGATTAGCTAATATTTATATTTAAATTGTAATCGCACCATCAAATTTCTACTGAAAGAACATTGAAGATTTTTAGTAGAAAAACAAATGGTAAAGAATCAATAATCCTAATAAATTTTTAGTTTTATTTTCTCATAATATTTTTTTTTAACAAGGAGTAAAGTCACATGGCTTGCTTGGTCACAAGGGTAATGAAACTGAAAAGGTTAGGTATCACTGTACTAGTAATTCAGCGCCTGTCAACGCAACCCGCAATGCAGGGCGTTCTATTTGAATGCATACCCTTCAATTTACAGGCGCGGCGCTGAATTATTTCAAACAAAGGCTTGCTTGATTATGTCAAAAACATAACTAACTACATGTCTTTCTGTATCTTTTAGGCATTCGTGAAACAAAACAAAAATTAAAGAAAATGTTGAAACTTTTGCAGGACTCCGTCTGCCCACCAGTCAGAGTCGCTTTAATAATAAACTTATTTATAATAAACTCTTCCTCTTATCCTATTGAAAAGTTTTTGTTTTGCCGAGGGTAGCAGAGTTGTTGATTCACAAAGAGAAACAAAGAGGTTGTCCTCTGCTTGATGCAAATAAACATACACACATATATATATCGAGATGATATATCTGTATATATATTATTTATTTGTTTGAGACTATAGTTTCGAAGACTTGGTCTTCATCATCAGTCTTTCTTCAATTATAAATGTTTTTCATGGAGTCAATATCATATGGATATTGAAAACTTGGTGTTCCTTCGTCACTGCTGGCTAGGAACAAATAAATAATATATATACAGATATATCATCTCGATATATATATGTGTGTATGTTTATTTGCATCAAGCAGAGGACAACCTCTTTGTTTCTCTTTGTCTTCCTCTTATCTACTTATAGCCTTATTTCTATAAGAGTTCGGCCCTCTTATTACTCTCCCATCATCTTTGACGGTCCTGTGTCAATTCCGGGCTTGTACTGCATAAGTATTTCCAAATAGCGAAACCATCGACAGAGCATGTTTGTAAAACGTTGGATATTTATCCTTGTCCAAATAATTTTTATAGAACTCTTCCAAACCTACTTGATGGAATTTCTCCTTTAACTGTGTATCAGAACGCATTTCACAATGTTCCATTAGTAATATTCCTGGTAATAAAGTCACGCCTAACACGAATGGCGTTGCAAATGCTGAAAAAGAACATGATTTTTTTAAAAATCCAGAAATCGATTTTCAAATTCGAGGTTTAAGTCAGATATCAAAGAAGAGTATTTATCCGCCGCCTCCTGTGTGACGTCTGATTGCAATGACAATGTAGAAAAGTGAGTAAAGTTTTTGTCCTCAACTGTTGTTCGGAATGGCCAAGTTTCATTTGAAATGCAAAAATATAATCATACATCTTATTAATTAATTGATCTTCCCCTTGTAGAACAGTATTAACGAGATATTTAAAATATCTCAAACCAATGAATTTTTCAAAAATTGCGAGATATTTCAAATTTCCTTTAGTTATAATTTATAAAAATAATTTTTATAAAAAAAAATAAAACCGACTTCAAAAAACTTAAATGCAACAAATAAAATAATAATAACTTAAAAATAAAATAAAATCCACTAAAAGGTATAAAATAATTATCTTATTTAGCTACAACTAAACGACGAAATATTAACATGAAATTACTTTTTGAAGTCGGTGCCAAACAAACTATACCTATAAGCGAGCGTACCCGCCAAACGTACTAAATAAGATCCGTCAAGTGCGATTCATAAAATGTATATGTTTGGCAGCGACTTCAAAAAGTAATATAATTTCATGTTAATATTTCGTCATTTAGTTGTAACTAAATAGGATAATTATTTTATACCTTTTAGTGGATTTTATTTTATTTTTAAGTTATTATTATTTTATTTGTTGCATTTAAGTTTTTTGAAGTCGGTTTTATTTTTTTTTTTTTATAAAAATTATTTTTATTTTTCTCTTTTTAGTGATGTTATTAATAATGGTTATAAGATTTTTTTATAAAAGATTTTATTTATCATAATTTCGATTATTTACTCATAAGAATTGGAGATTTACGTTATTTCGTCGTTGATCATATCATCAGAACTTGACCAAATTAATATGGCACTATCCCTAAGATACCCCCTTTCCAATAAAAAAAGAATCATCGAAATCGGTTCATAAACAAAGAAGTTAAGCCTGAACAAACCTAACAAAAAAGGTCTAATACCAAAGAAAAAAAACGGGATCAATCGGAAGCTAGACTGAACCCGATGCAAATTTTTTTTTCAAAATCGGTTCACAATTGGCGGAGATATGAGTTAACATAGACAAAAAAAATCAGTCAAATAGATAACCTCCTCCTTTTTTGAAGTCGGTTAAAAAATATATGATACGAACGGTGAAATGCTCTTTTTGTGGTACAATAAAGTTAACATTTATGTATTATTGTTTGTACTTGGTCCACACGCATACACTTGTATTATTTCGCTCTAAAAAAATATAATCTGTGAATCAACAGGTGCTGAAGAAGGACTGTTCCGTCCGAAACCTTTGCAGCGCAAACGTACACCATATTAAATACACATAAAAAAACTACACCAAATAGTTTTCTTCTAACCTAACATCTGTTATAAATTTTTCCGAAACACCTCAAATTTCACACAAACCACAAGTTAACATTTATGTTCATTTGACCCATCTCCGCGGACCACAACATGCATGCGGCCCGCGGGCCTCGTGTTGGCCACCCCTCTACTAGTGGTTGCCTATTAGACAAGGGGCAATCTTGAAATATGTATTTGATATGGTGCATACTAATATTTTCTTGATTTAATTAAATTGTGCTTCTCAAAGTTTTTAGAAAAGTAACCCAATTTGAAAAATGGCAATAGCTTTTATAGTTTTTTAGAACAAAAACTAATTATTAAAGTTGTTGACGCTTAGGTTGATTGATAATTTGGAAAAAATTTTGCTCATGTTTAGGTTCACATTAACTGAACATAAAATTTAAAAAGTTATCATGGCCATGTTGTTGGTGAGGTGGAGAGTCATGATTAATCTAAGGTGGAGGAAGGGAGAGGGTTCAGGGGGGCGGAGGAGGTCCAGGGGTGAAACTTATAGCCTGGAAAGAGGCCGGCCGAAGGCGGGCGTCGTAGCTAGTTGTTCTATATATAAATAGAAGTCTTATTATTTGTATGATTTTGATATTATATCATCATTCAACATCCTGATGGCCATGATAACTTTTTGATTTTATGTTGAGTTGATGTGAACCTAAATAAACATCGGGAAAAATAAAAATAATTTAACATTTAAAAATTAACATAAGATATATTAGTTCAATATTAAAATAATAAAAGTGATTCTATTATACTTAAATTATTTTTCTGAAATATGGTATTTTAGATAATATTCTAAAAGAATCAAATGATATTTAATAATCCATTATTCATATAAATTGATAAGAAGATAAAAATTAGATATAATCTTAGTACAAATTCTTTGATAGTAAATAGTTATATCTCGTCTTTAGTGTTCGATATCAATTAAAAAGAGTAAAAAAATGAGATTAGTGATGCTGGAGTAGTTGAAAAAAGGTCAAATCTAAAGATTTTCTACTTTTTAAATAGACTTATCACGATATTATATAATGTATTTTTTGCTTAATCATTTTGTTGAAGAAAGAACTAAAATCTTTATGAATCTCGAAAGTATTTTAGAAGTGTTTCAATTCGGTATTTTTTATACAGATTTTATTATTGTAATTTATACTTTAATAGCATATTATGTTCTCATATACAGCGACAAGAGCGTAGCCGGTGCATACAAAAGTTGATTTTTCCATGCTCCTTAGTTTTGAAAAATCAATTGTCTTGTTTCACATACAAGTTTACTTTCTAAGGGTTCATTTAAGGTGACAACATCGTACTTAAAGGATTATTTCATTTTTGGAAGAAACACAAAAATTTTGAAAAAAGGAAAAACAAGACAGGCTCTGATGGCTATGAGAATGAAAATACTAGGATGAAATTAAACATAATTTCGGCACTTGCAGGTCTAGACTTGTTTGGACAAGTAGAAACGCCTCTAACATTCGCGGGGAACTGGGTAAAACTAATTTGGGATCCCCACAATATATTATTTTTCACTTATTTTTTCCCTTTTTATTTGTTCAAGTAGTGCGCGACTTCACCAGGAATTTATTATTTAAATAAATAAATATTTTCTAAAATTAAATTACTAACATAAACACCTTTTAAGCGCGTGGGCCCAAGGTAATTGTCCCGCTCACCCGTGCCTAGGGGCGGTACTGTAGACAAGTATAAATAAATTGATTAAAGCTTTGGTGATTGAATAATTTATTAATTTTTTTTAATAAACCGTTAAATTATTTATTAAAACACTAACAAATATAAAAAACATAATTACGTTTCGAACCCAGACGAAGTGAAGTATATTTGTGTTGGGTATATTTGTTAGTGTTTTAATAAATATATATATATATATATATATATATTTATAGGTACATATTTAACAGACCATAATGTGGTTTATTCAAAAAAGTTTTATTAAAAGCCTGCATAAGCAAACAGTAAAATCAAAAATAAGGCATCCGATTTGCAGAATTGAACGGCAGCTGCCTCGCTGGATTATGTGTGAAAACGTTAATTTGATTAAATTGATTTCGATGCCGACATCCAGCCCTGACGAGAGGGTGGGATTCCCCCGGGTCCCTGGTTTTTTTTTGAAGGGCGCCCTTTAAATTGAAAAATAATGTGCTGAAATGTAAAAATTCATATATGTATTCATGTAAAACAATATATGACCAAAAACATAAATGTTTAAGGTTTAAGGAACTGCTATGGAACTTGGTAGCCGTTTAGATCTTAACTCTTTTGTCGCCGAAGCCCTTTCTACCGAATTTGGCCCCTTTTTCACATTTATGTTTTTGGTCAAATATCATTAATTTTTGAAAAGTTTTATCCTTTAATTTATCCAAATAATTAATTTAAACATTTTATTAATAATTATTAAATATTTCTCATAAAATTTCTTTTAAAAAACTTAAATTTCACCCCTTCATTTCGGACCCCGAAGAAGGGAAAGTTTCAGTTTTTCATTTTCCTCCTTTATTAATGTGTCGAGCTTTACCAGTATGCCAAATTTCAGAATTCTAGCTTGATTGTATTTTCACTATATGTTAATTAAGCCTATAATAAATTCCACCCCTTCATTTAAGGTACTGAAAAGGTTTCACTTTTTCGATTTTTTCCTTTAATTGTAGCCCAAACTCTACCAGTATGCCAAATTTCAGCATTCTAGGATCAGCGGAAGTGCTTTAGGTTTTTGATATGTCAGTCAGTGTTAAAAATAGCACTTTTCAGAGCTTAATATCTCAAGAACTAAAATAGATTTATTCATGAAATTTGGGATTCTAGGTGTTCTAGTGAGTCTTATTATGACAAAATTTAAAGTGTGTAAGTTTAATAGTTTTGAGTTATGAGTAGCTTGAAATGGTTCGTGTAAATATACACATTTTTCCGAACTTGGCTGACATCTGTCGTGTATATAAATATATATATATATATATAAAATAAAGTATCATCAGAAAATCAAAAATAGTAAATTTTGTAATTTCGAAAGAATAAATTTTTTGATAACTGTTAATTCTAATATCTATAAAATAAGGTATATTTTTATGGATAAAATTATTATTTTGGCTTTGACTATACTTGTTTAAGTTGGTGCCCCTAGAGACCCCCTCCCCCGGGCCCGGCACCGTCACAGGCGTTTGTGAAAATAGCCTAATGATATGGAGGTTCTTTTAGGTTGGACCATCCTATATTAAAAATAAATTCAAATATTCTAGTGTTTCCAAAACTTTAATTAGTTTCTTAATTTTACCATGACTGGTTCTACTTGGAAGTATCTCTCAATAGCTCATTATTCATTACATATATTTATTTTCTTTAAAATATAAGACATTTCATTCAGTAATGATCAACTCGAACATCAAAATGATTACTTAAATACTAGATAAACTTTATTTATATTAGGGAAAATATTTGAGATCTCTTAACGAATGGTTTACTATGTATAAGAGAAGAATATATCAGGTCCTTTAAATTTGGAAAGACAATATGATCAACTCCTTAACAGATTAATTGCCTTTACGAGATTATTTTTATGATTATAAAAAAATGATTATAAATTTTAAAAATATCTTCATCTACAAAAAATTACACAAATACGTCCCTTTACTGATAATTTTTCTATTGAAATAAATATAAATTATTTAAGTCTTTAATATATAATTTATAAATATTTTTTGTTTAAAACGAAAAATGATATAATGTATCTAGAATAATATAGATAACTGAAATGTGTTATGAGACTTCATGATAATATCTGGCCTCCTTAAAACATTTCCGCTTGAATATTATAATAGAACAATTATTTGACCTACATTCACTCTATTGAGAGAGAAGAGGATCTAACGGTTTATATAATAATTCACTCTATCAAAAATAGTAAATGACAATTAAGAAGAGAATGTGATTTTATTGTATCCGCAACTATGATATATAAGTAGTGAAAAGATTTTCCAAAATTTTGGCTAACTCGAGAGTTAATTACTTACAGAAAATAATATGAAAAAACAAATGGAAAAATAAAATAGGAGAGCAAGTCATTCTTCTATTATATAATCTAATCATGATAAGTGTATTGGTATTGGTTGGACATTTAAAGAATAAGAGATTACTCGTTTATGTTATATAATAATTTAAATTTAACACCAAAATTAATTTACAATTTAATGATTTTTAACCAAAAGAATTTAATTAATTTAAATAAAATAAGAAATAATAATTAGAGAAAAATATTAGATTTCGTAAAATATATTTTATCATAAAGAATAGGTATTCTTTGACAAAGAGAAACAAAGAGGTTGTCCTCTGCTTGATGCAAATAAACATACACACATATATATCGAAATTATATATCTGTATAGGTATACCTATATATTATTTATTTGTTTGAGACTATAGTTTCGAAGACTTGGTCTTCATCATCAGTCTTTTTTTAATTATAAAAATTGTTTTTCATGGAGTTAATACCGTATGGATATTGAAAATTTTCGATCTTTACTTAGTTGGGAGCTAGTTATAATTAAAATTGCATCAAGCAGAGGACAACCTCTTTGTTTTTCTTTGTGAATCAACAACTTTGCTACTCTCGGCAAAAAAAAACTTTTCAATTAAAGGTATTCTTTGGTTTGAAAAATTGTAATCTGAATAAAGACCAAGGAAGATCGTGTGAAAAAAAACCTGAAAATAAATGCAAGACCAAAAATAATCATATACTATATATATATATAGGAGTATAACATTTACACAAGATTAAAATATAGTTTTATTTACTAAATCTAAATTTGAATAAATTTATATGCCATCATAAAATAAAGTCCAAAATTATATAGACATCTATTGTCACACGTTGAAATAATGAAACATTCGCTTTTAAAATATATGTTATACAAATATTTCAATGGCCTTCACATGGAAGAACATGAATCTATTAGATTTTGGAAATTGAACAACATACTTAAATATCTCAGTAAGTTGTGGATGGGAAATCGTCTAAGCTCTAAGTCAAGTTTGCTAGTATACAGAGCTATCTCAAGCGAAGTCGAGATGCTTACATTTAACTATAATAATAATTGATTGGGACTCCTAAAGGGCATTGTGGGAGTTGCGACCCTTTATCTCCGCAACAGATATACCCTGTATAGGTTTAGTAGAATACCAATTTTGGCGTATTATATAAAATATTTTAAAATTGAAAAAGGATTATTATCCTATAAAATAATATCCTTTATTTACCATATTTATAAATGAAATAATTTTTAATATAACTACAAAAAAAAGTTGAAGAGATTAATAAATAGGTATATATAAAGTTATAAAAATTATATGTACTATCTGAATATATTATATATATATATACATAAGTATATAAGTTTGTTAAAGTTTTGATTTTGAAAATCCATCGAATGAAATTTATTTTTATAATAAATTTATAAAAAAACGCAACATTGCAAACAATAATTTTGGATTATTCTAAATTACTTGTTGTTCCTTACTAATTGTTTTTCATTAGTTACCATCTTTTATGAGATAAAAAGTATTGTCAAGCATGAAATCAACAATTTTGAATGATCTATTTATTTTTCAATTTGAGAATTAAAAGCTCTTCTCTAATATTATGAAAATGTAGCCGGCTTTAATGACATCTTTCTTATCTCATAGCCCTTGGTGTACAATATGTTAATTTATATACTTATGAAGCTGGTCAAGTAATAGACTTGTAAGCTATTAGAGTAGTATGACATTTATTTTTTTGGTATATTGTGTTTTAAAATATTTAAAATTTTATAAAATATAGTATGATTCAAAGAATTTTCAAAATGTATATTTTAAGCTTTGATCCCATATCAAGTCAGAAATACATGTATTTAAATCTACATCATTCTAAAATCCAGGTTATGATGAAAATAAAGTTTGCAAGGAAAAGAGAGAATCTTGGCTTAAATAAAAAGTACAACATTATTTATATTTGAACTGTGAAATGATAAAATTTTGTATATAACATTGATTTCGATAAATTGATTTATTTAATATTATTTAAGAAAAAGATGACAACAGAATAATAATTTAATATTTTTAAAAAATAATTTAACGTCCAAAAAAAAAAACAAAAAAAAACATGATAGAGTAATTAAAATAAAAAATTCAATATAAATGTAAAAAAATCTACAAATTAAAGAGGAAAACAACAAAACTATTTCGTACGTAAGGTTTTTTCAGTTTTTATTTTTTTTAATTATATCTTTAACTGGGTGTAATGGTGTATAGGAAGAGAAACAATCATTTTGGCGCACGCTTTTAACCAAAAAAGTAATACCGATAGATCAAGGTAGCAAAGAGTCCTATTGAGATCGGGATGACCCAAGATTTCCAGGAGCTGAAAAATTTAAATAATACAATTTAAATTTCATTAAGAATAATTTGAAATCTTAAGATAAATCAGTTCTTTAAAATAATTAGCTTAAAAAAATTATGAGATTAATATTCGTTTAGTAAAATCAGAAACCTAAGAGTGGTTTGACGAAACCACCCGCCTCCGTTTGACACTATCCTATTGCTCATCTATAAATATCCCATATCCATCATATCAGGGGAAAATGTCTTCAGCTTCCTCTTTTAATTCCTTGTTCACGTTCAAAAATATTCCTTCACAATTACCTGTGTCTCAACACGCTCTTCTCTTTCTCAGATTCCTCTGCCAAAATTCTCTTTTCAATGATTCTATTGATATCTTCTTCATTTATAATTGTAAAATTGGTTACTTTATTGTAGCCCAAGAGCCCATGACTGCCAGACCTTCGTTATTTTATAAAAGCTGAAAGTTCTTCTGTGCATGTCCCCTATACAGGTAAGAACGACCAGCGACTATAGAGTTTGGGTTGTGGTTACTTTGGCAGGTAACAGGTAATAAAGGTGGATAAAATAGTACTTTAAATTCGTTAAAGTATAAAGCTCAATCCTTTTATATTTTCTTCGGGATAACTTTAGAAATCTCGTCATCCATTGCCGGACACTTATGACAGTTGCTATCCCCTGCCAGACACCCCTAAACTTTAAGAAACTCAAGCTTGAGTGGTTTGCCATAAAAGAATTTAGTCTTTTTGATTTTAAGTCGATTCTTCCACGTTTTCAGTAGAAGTTGTCATTAATAGTCAAAACAACAAAAATGGAATGCAATAAGGTTATTCCTCTAGTATTAGATAAGAATCGATGGTTATTTTTGATTTTAAGTCGATTCCTCCATGTCTTCACCAATGGTTTTCAATAATGAAAATGTCAAAAATCTATGTAAAAACCATTAAAACTGTCCGCCTATTGAGGTAACATTTTTTTATAGGTCGCTAAGTAACATATATAAAATTTATCTTTTATATTATAACGAAAGTATAATTATAATTTATTAAAGTTTAGGGGTGTCTGGCAGCGGGGAGCAACTGTCACAAGTGTCCGGCAATGGATGACGAGATTTCTAAAGTTATCCCGAAGAAAATATAAAAAAATTGAGCTTTATACTTTAACGAATTTAAAGTACTCTTTTATCCACCTTTATTACCTGTTACCTGCCAAAGTAACCACAACCCAAACTCTACAGTCGCTGGTCGTTCCCACCTGTATAGGGGACATGCACAGAAAAACTTTCAGCTTTTATAAAATAACGAAGGTCTGCCAGTCGTGGGCTCTTGATCTATTAGAGAAAGCAAAAATTAAAAAATAAAATAAATAATATACCTTTATAAAGAATAGAACTATTTATTAATTAATAGCATTTCAATTTTCCTAATAATTTTTTGGGCTTTTCTTTAAAATTTGTGCATTTTAAAAATTGATTAATTGAAGGAGACAATAAAAAAATCTTCTTGCCAAATTACCTGCATTTGGCCTCCCCCCGAGCCTCTGCAAGTTGCTTGAGAGCTTTCTCTCAAACCGCTCTATTAAAGTCGAGGTTGACGGAATATCATCCTCGTCCTTTAATACTAATGCTGGAGTTCCTCAGGGCTCAGTCATCTCTCCCACGCTCTTTATTATCTATATTAATGACCTATTAAATCTGTCCTCCAATCCAATACATGTTACGCTGACGATAGCACCCTCCACAACGCTCAATCCTTACTAGACAATCGCGCAAACATAGCCTCCTCAATAAATTCAGATTTAAGCATGCTTGAAAAATGGGGTTCTCACAATTTGGTAAACTTTAATGCTAACAAAACACAATGCTGCCTAATTTCTAGGCGCGCAGATAGGAACCTTCCGGACATTTCCTTTGATTCGAGCTCATTGGAATTCCGTAATAAAATATCAATGTTAGGTGTCACCTTAGGTTCTGACCTCTCTTGGAATGACCATATTATCTCAGTAGCAAAAGCTGCAGCATGTAAGCTTGGCTTTCTTTTCCGAACCAAACGATTTTTCACCCCCACTCAACTCCTTATATTATACAAGGCTCAAATTCGCCCCTGTCTTGAATATTGCTCGCATTTGTGGAGAGGAGCCTCCAAGTATTCTCTTAATACCTTAGATGCAATTCAGAGGCGAGCTATCAGACTGATAGGCGATCCTACATTAACTGACACTCTCGACTCCTAGCCCATCGTAGATCTGTCTCCGCCCTTTCCCTTTTTTATAGATATTACCATGGCTTTTGTTCTGACGAAATAAAATCGATAATCCCACCAAAGGCTTCATTTGCGCGAAATACACGATTTTCTAAAATTCAACACCCCTACGCTTAAACTAGATACTAATCGAACAAACGCATTCGCCAATTCATTTATCCCTATGACATCTAGAGACTGGAACTCTCTTCCCCCGACCGTCTTTCCAGCAACTTATAACCTTCAATCTTTCAAGACCAGCATCCACAGATACCTTCGACTGCTACCCAATCCCTAAATCTCCCCTTATCTTCACGTTACAAGGGTCCACCACGGACTACAGGGTTGTACCTTCTTGGTGCAACTTCTTCTTGTATCAATATCATTATAAAAAAAAAAAAAAAAAGAAAAAAGAGTGTCTTCTGCTGGAATTATAAATTTTATTTATTTATAACGAGACTATAGTTTCGAGGGCTTTGCCCTCTTCATCAGTCTATTACAATGGATTCACAGGAATCGGGAAACTATAGTCTCGTTATAAATAAATAAAATTTATAATTCCAGCAGAAGACACACTCTTTTATTGTCTCCTTCAATATATAAAAATTCTGTTACTCTCGGCACAAAAACTTTCAATTTAAAATTGATTAATTTTAATGGCCAGGATAATGAAAAGAAACAACATTTTCAAATAAAAGAATTGAATTGAAATGTCGTTTTTAATCTTTTTAAAGCTAATGAATGTTTCGAGGGATTTTCTTCTTGGGGGCTTAAAATAATCGAAAAAGGAAGCATTAAATTTCCACTTTTTTGTATTCTCTTGAATTTATTTTCATTATCCTGAGCTGCCACTCCATCAAATACCATTTATATTTACCAGCCCGTCTTCAAGGAAATACTTTTAATTGATTAGTTTTCTCTAGCGAATATAAATGAATCGAAATAGAATTTTCAAATAGTTAGATTATCATATTAATCCATTTTAAAAGAATGACATTTAAACTATTTTGCATTAAATCAATATAATTAATTCAGTAATTCTTCTTATTTGGTTTTAGAAGTTTCTTTACTGGAATGAGAAATTAAAAAATCAATGTTGTTTTTATAAGAGAATGTGTTAAAATTAATAGTATATTTTTATTCTAGTTCTGGATTAATTTATCGGAAATTAATTCGAAAGAATTAAAGTAATGATTAAAACCGAAATTATTGGCAGTGTCGTATCTTAACTGGGTAGCTGTAACCGTTGCTCCGACGGAAAGGGTCTAGAAATTAAACTGACAAAAAATTGTTGCTAAGATTAAAAAAAATCATCGCTTTAAAAAGCTAGTTACGATACTGGTTAATATTCCTCGAAATTTAATGAAACTGGTTAGAGAAGCAGTATATGATTTTTCGTATAGTATAATTTTTTATTGTGTTTGATTTAAAAGTTAAATTAAAATAGCTTAAATCAAGATAGTTATAAAATATTTTGAAAATATACCTTGAGGATTCATCATCTTTATCAATCATCCAGGATTTATTAATTTTATCATCGGTGTTTGTTCGTTCGCTCTAAAAACAAACATTTAAAGAAAAGTATTAGTGTATAAATATATAAAAACATTTAAATCCTATATAATAAATTATATAGATAATTATTAAGAAAAAAGATAACTATCTATATTAATGATAAAATTATGTTAAACAAGTGGCAAGTGGATCAAGTTTTAAATATTTTTTTTTTTTAATGAGTCAAGTCTGAGGGCAGTTGTATGTCGGTTGGTAAACTCTTTTTAAAAGATGACAAAGGATAAAACCTTATAATTCACCTGGTGGCCATCCCGTCAGACAGATAGAAAATAATCTTAAATCTATTATCTCTTTAACTTCAAGAGTAATTTGAAACAAAAGTTTATTTACGAATATTAATAATGTTGTTGTAAGGAAATAAGGACAATAGCTTAAGGAAATAATTTTTATTTTTTGCCAACGTTTCGTCAACTTTGTTGACTTCCTCAGGGCTCAAATAAATTAACTTCCTTGCATATTTGTCATTTTATCAATATTCCTTCTTAACAAACATATCAGGCCAGTCAGGCCAGTTAATTTATTTGAGCCCTGAGGAAGTCAAGAAACGTTGGCAGAAAATAAAAATTATTTGCATAAGCTATTGTCCTTATTTCCCTACAACAACTTTATACATAAATAATCAAAATAATTTTACGAATATTATTATACAGTTTATTCATATAATAGAACCGGGCTTTAAAAGATATTAAATTTTATACATTAACTAAAAAAGAACATTTAATTAGGTAATATTAATATACAATTAGAGATAATAAAAGGCCAACTTAAAGATGATTACATAAGCTATTAGAATATGAAAACTTATTAAATAAAAAAAAATTAGTATGTATTTAGTCGATGTCTAAAATTTGATGTGTATTTTCACGATCTAGTATGACAGAAATTAATTTTTTTTTTAATCTTGTTTGCCATTTACATGTATAGATACAACTATTTGAAATCATACAGTAGAATATGAAATTTTTAGACAAAAAAAGAAAATAATTAATAAATAAATTCATTGAAAAATCTAGATCTTTTTTTTTTAAAGAATTTACCCATTGAAAATTAATGGAAAATCAAAAAATATTTGCTACTTTCTGGTACTTGGGTTGGTTCAATTTCCAAGAGAAGGAGGAGTTTGAATCTTCTGTCAGATAATAAAATTTATCCATACTAATTAAGATTCGATAGAATGCAGTGGCGTAACAAGGGTGGCAGGACGAGCAAAATGCCTTGGGTCCCAAAGTTTATTATTACAAAATTTACATTGAAGGAGGGCCCCATCAGATAACTTTGCTACGGGCCTCAACGGTATAGTTAGGCCACTGGTAAATGATTACATTCATTCTGAACCTTTGGGCGCAGGCACGTTATAAATTTACATGAAGCTACAATTTTTTATTTTTGAAAGGCTTGGTTCGATCACATATGTGTTCCGCATTTTGTGTATAACTCCCAATTAACTGAAGATGGCCAAATAAATTCAGGCCGAAACGTTTTATTGAACCCAGCGCATCCAACTTTGGCTGATACCTCTCCTTCATCTAATACAGTTTCATCACAGCCACGAACTCTAACAACATTCAAGCAGATTATTATTAATTTATATGTTAGGCCAAAAGATTATATTCAAGATTTAGTAAAAATGTAAAGTTATTTTTTAAGATTTATTGAAAATTTAAGGATGCCAATATTTTGTTCTTTGGTGTAGGTATATATTATAAATTAAATAAATATAAAATAATGTATTCAATTACTAATTTAAATTTCTTATTTTATTTAATTACTATATTCTTACCTCAACGATCTCTCCTACACAAAATTTTTTCATCATTTCTCGTGCGTCACTGGAATGACCAACATCCTCAAAAGCCTCAGAGGCGTCCCGGCCTCCTTGTTCCAATAGAACTTCTTCACCACCAGGATGCTAAAAAAAAAATTATTAATATAGGTATGTATATATATTTAAAAAAGTAATATATACAAAGTAAGCTAGAAATTCCTTAGAAAAGTTTTATTTCAAATGAGTGAATGAAGTTTTTAAATGGAGTAATAATGTGTATTATGCAAGTCGTAATCAAGAATGGTCTGATTTAGAAAAGTTTAAACTCCGCCTCAAAATAAACAACCCTATTTGTCGTTGTTAAGAAGAACATGAGTGAATTTGTGAAATTTTTCTTTGATTTATAAGTAAAGCCACTTCAGTGAACGCCGAAAGGTACAAAAAACATCTAAAAATGGTCACTTTGGAGCACTCTCATAAAATAATGGTCTGCGTGGGTCTTTATGTACGAGCTTTTCGTGCGTGCCTTCGGCACGCCCTCGAAGCTCGGCCCTCCGGGCTGGTCTTTATGTATTGCAATGTCTGTCGATGTGGGTTTTCTGCTGATTCATGTAGTCCAATATCTCACAAATACGCGGGTTTTCATCCGATGATACACAGGCTAATAAGTATATCTCTATCAGAAGAAGCATATTCGGAAGAACTATATGCAAGTATAGTTATACGGATGACAATACAATAATTTGGTACCATTGAGCTGATATCTGATTATCCATTAATAGAAAATAATTATTTATTAATTATTCATTAAATCCAGGCATATGCAATCAAATTTACGTTGGTGGATTTCAGAAGCCTATCCTAGAGGGGCACCGGTAATCTTAGTCAGAGCCGAGGGGTAAACCGCGATTGGAATTAGGTGTACACCGTCTTTGGAATTATGTGCAATTATTTTGGAATTCATTAGATACTGGCCCTTCGTCTATTGTCTTCTACTTGGAAATGAAAGTGGAAGTGGAAGTGGAAGTAGGTGTACACGAAGTTAGGTCGCGGTTCACTCCTCGGCCAGAGCCGTAGCTTGATATTACGGCGCCCGGTGCGAAAGGATAAAATGGAGCCCCCCCCCCGTCTTATATTTTTTATTACAATAAAAAAAATCAAATTAACTTTTAACTAATTTGAAATTACATACAAACAAATTAGAAAATATATTAAACGACACAGTATTTTTTTCTTTATAATAATACATTGTAAGTTTATGAGTAATAAAAATTATTTAAATAAATTGAATGATACTTAAGTACTTGAAATAAATGTAGATATATATTTTTATACACAACTATGAATATATTACTTTTACACTTTAACCAGTCATTCTAACTTACAACTTAAATATTCTCAAAAAAGGACTGTAAAATGTAACAAAATTGTATTCTCATGTGTGTGACTCGACTGATATGAGTACTAAGGTTCAACTGAAAAATCATCTTTGAAATATATTGGGAAATTATAGAATTATACTACACTCGGGAGCAGCTAAATCGACTCAACCTCTAAGCGCGCATACAAAGTCGTTTTCTTTTAAATGGCCAAGCCGATATTTATAAAATAAATATATCTTTAAAGCTTATTTATTTAGCTTTACATTGATATCAATGTCAAGCAAATCGGCTCATTACTTTTTAAATTATGTGATCTGAATGACAATGAAAGGAAAAAAGGATGTAAAGGAAAGGAAAAGTAGGGATGTTCAAAATTAAAATTAAATTGACATTTTAAACATAACAAAGAAAATTTATTTTCTTAATAATTTGTGTTGCCCCCTAGCTTTTATAACAGCCCGCATGCGATCCTGCATCGACCTGATGAGTTTTTTTATAAAATCTTGAGGGATGCCTTCCCATTCATCTAACAAGGCTGTCTTAAGCTCATCAATGGTCGAAGGTACCGAATTTCTGACTCGAACCCTTTGTTTGAGGTGGTCCCACATATGTTCGATGGGATTCATGTCTGGGCTGAGCGCTACACTCCATGGTGTGGATAGCGACTTCGGTCATGTATTGCCGAGTGACCATCGCAGCGTGGCACCGGGCATTATCATGCATCAGTAAAAATTTTTCCCCAATAAATCCTTTATATGGAACAACATGATGCAGGAGAATGTCAGCAATGTAACGGTCAGCTGTTAGATTAAATGTATTAAGGAATTACTAAAAAAATTTCAAGGTTAAAACGGCATCTCCTTAAAAAAAAAATGAGAAAAATGGAAACTTAAAAAAAAATTAAAAAAAAATGAGAAAAATAAAAACTTATAAAAAATTTTTAAAAAAATGAAAAAAATAAAAACTTGAAGAAAAAATTTTAAATTAAAAAAAATTAAAATTTAAAAAAAAATGAAAAAATTTTTTTTACTTTTTTATTTTTTCAAATTTTTTTACTTTTTTTAATTTTTTTAAAAATTTTTTTAAAACAAAGACAGATTTTAACAGGGACTTTTAGTATGTTCATTGGGAAGCCGTAATAAGCATGTATACAGAAATTCAGATCTTGACAGATTAATGTTTTTATTTCTAATTTTACTGGACAATATGTATATTTCATATAATCTCTTTTCAAATAATTGGCAGCAAAGTCGAGGGCGGCATCTGCCCCAAGCTTTGCCCGATATTCGCCGGTCTAGACAAGAGTCAGTCAGTCAGTCAGTTTCCTTGACATTCACTCATAGAAAAAAAGATGAGGTTAGTATACAAAATGTTTTAATTATTGGAAATTATTTGAAGTAAGAAAAACATTATTTTTATCTTATTTGATTGTCTACAGGTTGTCAATGAATTCGACCATCAAGGACGGATTGCAAGTAATTTCTCTGCTGGTTTAATGAGACAAAGAAGAGGGCAAAGCCTGCCATATCAAATCAATTGGAAAAATTAATACGAACAGCAGTTATGCCCAAAAGAAAATGAAAATTGGGATTTTGACAATTCTGGCACCAATTAATTATATGTGTGTTAAATATAAATGTTTTGTTAAGGGAGAATGGTACCTATACGTTCTTTTTGTGACAGTGTGTACAGGATGTAGTTTTTGACATTTTCTTTAAAATAAGTCTCAAACAAATAAATAATATATATATACATAAAATATTTGATATATATGTGTGTATACAGGAATTATTTAACGGATTATAGTGGTGTTTCACAAAGTGGAAATAAAATTAAAAAAATTAAAAAATCTTTTAAATTATTTTGGAGATTTTTTATTTATCTCTATACATATTTCGGGCTATGAACCCTTCATCATCATTTTTTTAATTTTATTTCCATTTTGTAAAACACCACTATATAGTAATCCATAATAAGTAAAATTATATTTTTCTAGGTGGGTTTCACAAATAATTATTATGTGAATATATTACTTGTGAAACCCACCTAGAAAGATGTATTTTTACTTATTATCTATTAAAATGTTTCACCTAGAACCGACACCAAATTCTTTAAAGATTATATAGTAATCCTTTAAATAATTCCTGTATTTAATATGTTTCACTATAAACCAACACGCTTTCCTTAAACTTTATATGTGTGTATGTTTGTTTGTATCAAGCAGAGGACAACCTATTTCTGACTAAATAAAAAAGAAAATTGTTGTTTTTTTAATTTTTTGAAATCATTGTTCATTATAAACTATTATCATAAAACTGTTCTCCCTTGTCTTGCAATTTGTAGTTCATATTGAAATTAATTCAAAAATAATTCTCATTTAAGAGTCGAGGAATAACCATTTTACATTGATTTTTGACGTTTCGTTTTTATTGGAACCATTGCTGAAGACATAGAGGAATCGACTTAAAAATCGAAAATAGCTATCGATTCTCATCTAATACTTGAGGAATAACAATTCTACATTAGTTTTTGACGTTTCGATTATTATTGGTAACCATTGCTGAAGACATGGAGGAATCGACTTAAAATCAAAAATAACGATCGATTCTTATCTAATACTAGAGGAATAACCTTATTGCATTCCATTTTTGATGTTTTGACTATTAATCGGAAACCTCTACTGAAAATGTAGAAGAATCGACTTAAAATCAAAAAGACTAAATTCTTTTATGGCAAACAACTCAAGCTTGAGTTGTTTACCAAAAAAGAATTTAGTCTTTTTGATTTTAAGTCGATTCTTCTACATTTTCAGTAGAGGTTTCCATTAATAGTCAAAACATCAAAAATGGAATGCAATAAGGTTATTCCTCTAGTATTAGATAAGAATTGATCGTTATTTTTGATTTTAAGTCGATTCCTCCATGTCTTCAGCAATGGTTACCAATAATAATCGAAACGTCAAAAACCTAATGTAGAATTGTTATTCCTCAAGTATTAGATGAGAATCAATCGCTATTTTTGATTTTAAGTCGATTCCTCTATGTCTTCAGCAATGGTTACCAATAAAAACCGAAACGTCAAAAATCCAATATAGAATGATTATTCCTCAAGTACTAGATGAGAATCAATCGCTATTTTTGGTTTAAAGTCGATTTCTCTATGTCTTCAGCAATGGTTACTAATAAAAACCGAAACGTCAAAAATCCAATATAGAATGATTATTCCTCAAGTACTAGATGAGAATCAATCGCTATTTTTGGTTTAAAGTCGATTTCTCTATGTCTTCAGCAATGGTTACTAATAAAAACCGAAACGTCAAAAATCCAATATAGAATGATTATTCCTCAAGTACTAGATGAGAATCAATCGCTATTTTTGGTTTAAAGTCGATTTCTCTATGTCTTCAGCAATGGTTACTAATAAAAACCGAAACGTCAAAAATCCAATATAGAATGATTATTCCTCAAGTACTAGATGAGAATCAATCGCTATTTTTGGTTTAAAGTCGATTTCTCTATGTCTTCAGCAATGGTTACTAATAAAAACCGAAACGTCAAAAATCCAATATAGAATGATTATTCCTCAAGAACTAGATGAGAATCAATCGCTATTTTTGGTTTAAAATCGATTTCTCTGTCTTCAGCAAAGGTAACGGATAAGAAAACAACGCAGTTGCTATGGTTACTCATAAAAATTCCTCCCAAATTTTTAGCATTTCACAGAGAGAAGCCTATCCATTCTTACTTAAGCAAGGCTAAATGAGCTATATTAAAACTTTCAAATGAATAAATTTTAAAGAATTTAAAAATTAAAAAAGTACCATCTTACTCTAGAGTAAAGTACTTTAAAATATAATTTTACTAAAAACTTTATTTAACCTTTTTTGTGGTCCCCAAGGTATTTAATTAGGATATTAAATTTCATCAAAATTGGTTAAGTCATTTTCAAGATATTTAGAAAAACTAAAAAAGTACCGAAATAAAGTACTAATGTTTGTGGGCCGATATGTACCAAAAACTAATCAGCGCTTCATTTTGTTAAACTAATGGTAGGTTTTCAATTTCATTTCAATCGGTGCAACGGTGTGGAAAAATCGTGGGCCAAAAAAGCGATAACATACATACATCCATCCATCCATACATCCATCCATACGCACGCACTAAATGAAAAATCGCACTTTTTGGCCTCTCGACGAGACCCCATGTAATTTTTGGCAAAACCGTCACGTGCTAATATTCAACCTAATTGAATACTACAATTTGTGACTTTAATTGAGTCCATGGGTTCCGTAGTCTTTACCTGAGGACCCTTTGAAGCCACGCTTGCCCCGAGAGCGATTACAATATATTGTTCGCCGCTTTTATCGTTCGGCGCTCGCACCACCCACTCTACGGCTCTGATCTTAGTCTTAATAAAAATTGAAGGAGACAATAAAAGAGTGTGTCTTCTGCTGGAATTATAAATTTTTTAATTTATTTTTAACGACATATATAATTCAAATTTATAATTCCAGCAGAAGACACTCTTTTATTGTCTCCTTCAATTAATAAAAAATTCTGCTACTCTCGGCAAAAAACTTTCAACTTAATAAAAATATTGAAATAAAATAGATTTTTTAAGACTAAAAAGTAAAAAAAAAATATAGTTTAAAAACAAAAAAAACAAGATTTTGTCAGTAATGCACTAAAAAGTAAGAAATAATGTAATAAACCTTTAATTTTACGATATATGTATTCTACCCTTGACAATATTTTATCTTCATTGCACATTAAACGCAAAAATATAAATTTTTGTTCCATACTTTATATATGCTATTAACTTCTTTATGTCCAATCACTAAGTCAAATGCGTGGAGGGCGCTTGGTCGAAATTAATTAAAAGTACATGCTTCTGAACACTCAACGTAACAAATTTTCTTTTAAATCAATTGAAGAACGTTGTACATTTCTTTGATTTAAGGAACTGCTATGGAACTTGGTACCTGTACAGATATCATCTCTTTTATCAGCGACGCCGACAACCCCGAAGGCCGTTTCTACTGAACTTTTTTTTTTTTATGATAATGATGAGAGAAGGAGTTACACCAAAAAAGGTGCAACCCCTAAAGGCCTGGATTTGCCCCTCCATCGTGAAAAGAAGAAGAAAGAATTTTATGGGTCGGGAGGGGGCCGAAGGTATCTGGATACGGGTCTTAAAGAGCCGAAGGATAAGTGCTGGAAAGATGGTGGCAGGAGAGCGAGTTCCAGTCTTCCGAGGTCAAAGGGTAAAGAGATGGCGAAAGCGCTTGTTCGACTTTATCCAATTTGACAGCGAAGGGGTGCTGAGCGTAGAAAACCGCGTGTTCTCGTAAAGAGGGCATTAGGGGGGATAATCGATTTTAGCGGCTCGACTGAACAACACCGTGATAGTATCTGTACGCAGCCAGAAAGCGGTCGTTCGTTCTTCGGTGAGCCGTGGAGTCGAGTGAGTATAGAGCTGTCTCCCCTATTTTACCCTTTTCACATTTATGTTTTTGGTGGGATTATTTTGCATGTTTTGTTTCTTTAATCAAAATAGTTTTTTTAAGGCATTTCGAAAAAACTAATACAAAATACGTTTCTAAAATTTTTTAAAATAATTTTCAACAAGAAATCAATTTAAATGGAGTTTAGGTGTATATATAGACAGTGAGTTTCGACTATGTTATTTTTAGAATAGGTCTAAGGAGCAGTGGCGTAGCCAGACTTTTGGGGCTGGAGGGGCAAAACTGCTCTGAGGGCGCTAATCGTTATCCCGACCAAAATTATTTGAATTATACAATTTTTTTTTCTCTTTTTCCTGGGTAGGCACGGTGTGCATTAAAAAAACAAAATGGGTTACTTTTTCTTTGATCAAACCATTTATCGGCTTAAAGAAAAGTCCACCAAATATATAAATAAAATAAAAAAATAAAAAGGTACTAATTTTCCAAAGTTTCTTGTTTTTTTTTCTTTTTAATTTTGGTTACATGAAAATAGTGAGAGAGGGTGGACGCTAAAGTCCCCTCCCACCCCCTCCTTGGCTAGGCCACTGCTAAGGATTTTGAGAAAAATGATGAAAAGTTTTTGATTATGGATTCTGAATTTTCTGATTTAAGGCAAGATAAGGCTTTCAATTTTATTAGCAATAATCTAAATCGATTGTAATATACTAAAACTTCCTGTTGGAAAAAAAAACCTATTTAAATGAAATATTATGAAAAATATATTAGAATGTTTTAGTTAAAAATTACTTAACTCTCTTGTATGCTTTATATAGTTGTTATTTTTTCAAAAGAAGGATAGATTCAAAATACAGAAAATAATTATTAAACTTAAGAGATAAAAAAAGACTTTGTCCTTGAACTATTTTAAATAATAACTTAATAACATTTAATGAAAATTAGTCTTAACTATAGAAAATTGCTTCTAATATATGCTATGAAAATTATTGGTTAGATTAGATTAGAAAAATGTTCTAAATTAATTTTAAAGATTTAAAATAAGCAAGACGGTAGGGTATGTTTAGAAGATACTAAGCATCTATTATTAATTTAAACATATAAACAAGAGATTATGAAGAGAGGTTCTCAAAGAGCAAAGTTTAAAAATTCAGCGAAATCTGATGTTTGTTCAGGTTCGGATAAGTTTTATTTATTTATTATATTTATGGACCACTTATCATCTAATATGATGAAATTAGTATTATGATCGCATAATTGATATGATTATATAATCCAAAGATATTGAAAATTAATTATACTATTTTTCTAAATGTTTAAATGCCAAAAATGGAGGTTGAAGAGAAATCAAAGAGGTTGTCTTCTGCTTGATGCAAATAAACATACACATATTCCTATATACCTACGGTATATACCATAAATATAATATCAAATATATATACTATATACTCGTATATATTTATTTGTGCAAGCAGAGGATATTTTGAAGTATCTCAAAAACGTTTAAAACTATATACTAATTATTTAAAGAAAACATGTCAATAGTAAGTGTTAAGTAAACGTGTAGTGGTTTCAACTAAAATCTAATCAGCTCTCAATCTCAATTTAAAA
The DNA here is from genome assembly GCA_024734495.1 of Forficula auricularia. Classification (NCBI taxonomy): domain Eukaryota; kingdom Metazoa; phylum Arthropoda; class Insecta; order Dermaptera; family Forficulidae; genus Forficula; species Forficula auricularia. Next base: position 12,283,311 of record JALMQS010000087.1, read on the forward strand.
CAACTATGTAAATTATTTATATTGATGGATTTTTAACTGGAGCGCTCACAAATCAGCTCACTGATAAATCAGATATCTTGGTAAAATCATTAATATCTCTTGAAATATTCTTTCGAAGATTACTATATTAACTCTTAAACCTAGTCATTTCGATTATTTTTTTTAGTTTTACCCATTTTAGGAATATTTTGAAAAAAAAAAAAACACAATTTTTTACACGATTACAACAATACCTACTTCCTTATACTACATGTGGTAAATTGATAAAAAATTTATATGATATAATAATAATTAATGATCGTTGGATTACATCAAAATGTTTAACAGTTCATAGCTAAATATTTTCATATAATAGGTAGAAAGTACACGATGATTAATACTTGAAAATATGTACAAGTATTTTAAATCATGGGCTAGAAGATATAACTTTTGTCAAAATGTGTGTTTATAAAATTTTGACTCAATGAAATCAATTGAAATAGACGAAGATAAAAACTAGTTAATGATCCACCATTTAAATATTTAATTACCATCTTGGGAATACATTATGATCACTAGTATAAATTAAAAGTGAATTGTCACCAATTTTTAAATACTTAAATATTCAGAAACATAAAACTTGTGTTGTTGTCTGCGCAGTCAATTGAGTAATATATTTCTGTAAACAAAAAGGTAATAGGCCTACACAATGAGCATTATGAAGAGATGTTGATAAGAAAAATCAATGATATAATGTATTTTATTACAAATCTGTAAAGATTTTTCACTATTTATGATGTATAATAAATTCTTTAAATGTATGCTATTAGAATGCAAATTAATTACTTTTTTCATAATCGAATTATCTACATTACTTATGCTAATTTGTAATCTAATTAATTTTAAAAGGAAAAAAAATACAGTGAAGCACTCAGGGCCGCTATTCGGCCGCCCGTGTACTAACTTTAATTTTACGAAGAGAAACAAAGAGATTGTCTTCTGCTTGTTGCAAATAAACATATACACATATATATCAAGATGATATATCTGTATATATATATATTATTTATTTGTTTGATAATAAATAATATATATATACAGATATATCATCTAGATATATATGTGTATATGTTTATTTGCAACAAGCAGAAGACAATCTCTTTGTTTCTCTTTGTGAATCAACAACTCTGCTACTCTCGGCAAAACAAAAACTTTTCAATTTAATTTTACGCCCTCTTTATAGTCTTTATAGTCTTTTCAAGTGTCTGTCTAGCTGTTTTGCCGGCCTTTGACTTAGCCGCCTGTGTGTTTTGCACACATTCGACCTATAGTCGGCGCGGCACTTTAAGCACTATTAGTTTATATATTTATATATAAATATAACTTAAAAAATTTCAAATATTAATAAATAAAACTAATATTTTAAGAGAAATTAAATATGTTAGTCCAAGAGCTGGTGACACATTTTGACTACGGATTTGACCCAACTAGAAATAATAATGCGTAATAGTACCGTCTATGATAGTTGTACAGGGAATGGCCAGTCTGGCTGGTCTAAGCAGGTGGACCAGGTACTGCGCATGGTGTGAGTGCGGTAAAAAATACATATGTGTTAGAAAATATTTTTGACCCACAATGAAATTATAAAAATTATAATTTATAGTCAATTATAAACATAATATATTCACCCCAGACCATTTGAGTGGTGGAACGTGGAACCAGACCACCCCAAAGTGTATTTTTACAACATGAAAAAAAATATTTGATGCTATTTTTTCATGTTGTAAAAATACACTTTGGGGTGGTCTGCTACGTTCCACCACTCAAATGGTCTGAAGTGAATATATTATGTTTATAATTGACTATAAATTATAATTTTTATAATTTCATTGTGGGTCAAAAATATTTTTAACACATATGTATTTTTACCGCACTCCACCATGCGCAGTACCTGGTCCACCTGCTACAGCCAGCCAGACTGGCCATTCCCTGTACAACCATCATAGACGGTACTATAACGCATTATTTCTAGTTGGGTCAAATCCGTAGTCAAAATGTGTCACCAGCTCTTGGACTATGTTTATAGAGCTTTATGGTTAAGCAATCCATTGCACACGATGCCTAGGAAACTTAAATAAACAGAATGTTAAACTATAGGAGGGATGACGTCAGCAGCCTGTTCACTGCTCCACTGGATTTGAATAGAATACGCTATTAAAAAATTGTGTTCGGATCTAATCAGCTCTTAATTCCAATAAAAAACAACTAAATATGAAATTTCGTTTTGATATAAATATAGGAGTTTTGTGGTAGGTCGCAAACTGACTCACTCACTCATAAATGAAGGTCTCGCTCATAGATATTAAAAAATAATAATAATAATAATACATAACTCGAAAAATATTACTTTTACGTTATTTATCATAATTTCAAAAGTAAAACGGAATCGATTTAGTGTCGCTACAATGTCTGTTTGTCAGTCTGTCAGAGCAGTGTAGCTCGTAAACTAAATAGGATAAAAACTTAAACTTGAAATTTATAAGTTACATCTATGTAAGTATACATTTTCGCATAAAAATCAGATTAATATTTTAATCTAATGATTGTTTTAGTGAGGGTCCAATTATATGTTGGGTCAATTTTTTTTTTCAGAGTGAAATATCCCTATAAAAATTTCTTTAAGTATAAATAGGTTTTCTTTTTTTAAATTTATTTCGATTTGTGACTGTGTAATAGCTATAAAGTGACCATTTTTAGGTGAGTTATTAACCTATCGGCTTTTAGAGACGGCTTGATTTAAAATTATGCGTGATAGTATAGACGTTGTGTTTCTAGCAGATAGACTGGAGAATTCACTCATTTCTTTCTCCCTTATCAACGCAAAATATGAACGAATTTGATATCGGTATGCATCCGATCCGCAACTTGGCTAGGTGGGTATATATATATTTTAATCAAAATAATTTTAATTATAAGTTAAATTCGCCAAGAATATTTAACTTGAGAAAATAGTAGATCTCTCAACTTAATTATTCTTGGCGAATTTAACTTGGCTAAACACTAGATTCCCTACTTTTTCGAACTTGGCCAGTTTTTTCACAGAATGTTTTGGTTTAAATATAAGAATACAAGTTCACATATCGAGGCCCCGAACTGTTTTCATGCATTTACTTGCACATTGACCATAATAGTAGCACCTCCCTCCCATTAGGGCTACAAGTGGAGATGGGAGACCCTTATCAAATAAAAAAAAATCATATAACTTTTAAAAAAAAATAGTAAGAGAGTGTTTAATAAATGCTAACATAGAGCAAATTCCACATTTAAAAAACTTGTATTGATAAAAAATAATAAGAGTATAAAGTTAAGACAATTGGAATTTGACCTCTTTATGATAGAATAGCTTTAGTAGCATTTTTATTAATACATTGTGTTGATGAAAATAATTATTCGTAACATTATTATGAATAAAAATATGTTAATTATTTAATATATTCTTTATTTATTTAATAATTTGGAATATAATAAATAGTGTATGAGAACAGTATAATTAATCATGTGAATCATTCCCTACTCAAGTCCATGTTTACATTCAAGTCTCGGATTAATTTAATTTGCAAGAAAAATTTACAAACTCACACCATGAAATGAAATAATTATTTATTTAAACGGAATCTTAAATACTATTATAGAGGGAGATGAGCATGGTAATGAAGTTTTATAAGTATTAATTATGTTGTTTTTTTAATTCTATGGAGAGTAATGTTAATTATTATTTTTCTTATTAGGTAGGTACTTACCTCATTAAGAAAAGGAGTGATATTATACACTTTATTATGGATGATTAACATGGTATTTTTTCCATCATTTCTCGTGCTCACTTCAGCCCGGGTGTATTGTTTCGCTTCGGCCATTTTATCGAGTTATTGGATTTTCTTTGGGATTCGATGTTGAGCTGCTAATTTTAGGGCCAAGATGAACTTGGTACGCCTCCTTAGGCTGCTGGCTGGAGGTCGACTGACACACTGACAGCGCAAGACGTCCGATATCGCTGGGAACCTTCAAATGACTGTTCACTTTCCAAGGCTAAGCTCATTATGACACCAACAAAAATTGCTAATTCATTCACTTAAATCACAAAATGATATTATGCTTTATGAAGTGGATTTTTTTATTTTAATTGTACTTATTCATCATTTTATTTGTTATATTTTACCAAAATAATATTGAATAATTTTCTATTTTTGTTTTTTTAATACAAATTGAATTTGGTAATTTTTATTATTCTAGTGGTACGATTGCTTTTATTTAATTAATTTCTCCATTTCGAATCCATTAATCAATGATTTGATTAGAACCTTAGCAGCTAGCGACATTTTTCAGGCGAGGCGGCAATTTTCAATTCCCGCTTGAAGCGCAGCAATCTATGAGAATTCATTTAGAATTTCGAAAGAAAGTCAAGAGAGATGATCAACCGAGCTGGTATGAATTGTGTTTATTATGTAAGAAGGGTTGTTTAACCCCTTTGGAAAACGGAACCCGAATACAAAAAAATGCTATCCGAGACTTCTGACATAAAAATAAATTATATTAAAAAAAATAATAAAAAACATGCTTCTAAAAAGAAATAATCTGTACGTGTTCTGATGTGGCCATTCTCTTGACTTTACCATACAACCGGGCCCCTCACTTATATCTAATATTTAATAAAATTATTTATTATCATGTAGGGAGGTGGGGTTTAGTTTTTTCATTTTTAGGCTCGTGGGGGCCCACTGATTATGTATACATAATTTGGTTGAGTTTGGCACAAGAGGCTATACATATTTTCATTTTTTTACCCCCCCCCCCTTCCCACTCCCGCCATTTTAGGCGGTTTATGCATTGCACTGTGGGCCGACTGATTCTATATACAAAATTTGATTGAGTTTGGTACAAGAGCCTAGATTTTCATTTTTTGAACATACACCACCCCGCCCCAATTTTGAGATGTTAGCTTTTGCATTTTTAGACTTCTGGGGCCCCACTGATTATGTATACAAAATTTGGTTGAGTTTAGTACAAGAGCCTAGATTTTCATTTTTTGAACATACACCACCCCGCCCCAATTTCGGGAGGTTAGTTTTTGCATTTTTAGACTTCTGGTGTCCCACTGATTATGTATACAAAATTTGATGAGTTTGCCTCAAATAGCCTAGATTTTTAATTTTTAACCTCCCCTCCACCCCTTAATTTTGGGTCGATATGCACCAAATTTAATCAGCTCTTAATCTCAACGCAGGCAAACTACGTGTGAAATTTGGTTTTGATATTCACACTACTTTTTGAGCTAGCTCGTCAACAAAAATTTGGTAACGCACAGACTAAAAGACATTTTGACAAAACAATTATTATCTCAAAAAATATAATTTTTTCGATTAAAAGTATCAAGTTCTTAACGAAGGGTTTGTGCAGGATAGATAGCATTGCAAAGCAAAAGGAAAACAAATTTCGCTTTTGGTCGTCTTTTGAATATTAAACAAAAAATAAAAATGAAGACACGATAGCAAGTTCATTTTGCTGCAAAAACGAAGGCTGAGAATGCTGCAAGAAGCTCTCAGTCTATGCGCCTAAAAATTGTGACAACATTGTTCCTTGCCTTATTAAAGCTACCAAAGTTGCAAGATCCCTAATTTTTACATGGCTACAAATTAAAATTAATCGAAGAAGCAATGTTTGCACTATTGTTTTGCAAGAAATGAGTGTTATGGTAGTTGTGTTAAAATATTTAATATATGAATTGTGACCATATAAGATACGTGATACAGTATTGAATTCTAAGGAGAATTCGATAATTCAAAAATGGATAGCTCCTGCAACACAGAAGTTAATTTTAATTTAATAACTGGCTTAAAACTCTAAAATGTCCGACTCAGATATTATCGTGCTATGTATAGTAAATTAATATAAATAATAAAAAGTAATTTATTCTAATTATTTAATTTATTTAAATATTGTGACAAGAAAAATCAGACCCAATATTTGCTACTAAAAAGAATATCAATATTTCTGCGAACCTAACATTGTGTCGTTCATAAATCATAAAATGATTTTTCAGAACTTCAAGAGGGGCCTATACTGGTAGCCACAGCTACTGATTATGTACTGTTCTTTGAAGTGGGAGCGCGACATCTGTAGAAGAAGATCATTTTTTTGCGAGTTATGCCTTTCACCGGTTGAAGGTCATTTCGTCCAAATATTTTTGATTGAAATTTTCTAGAATTCTAAAAGTTACTTCAATAATTATTGAACTAATTATAATTAGTACAAAACTTTAGGTTTTTTGCTTAGTGAAATATTTTATTAAATTTCATAAGATCGTACTATGCCTTTTTCAATAAGATTGAATTTTTAATAACTTTTTATATATTATATAATATATATCAGCTAATTTAAAGATAAGGATTATTGTAGTGTAGTTCTAATCCTATTTTTCATCAATGATAATTCATTTTCAAAAAAGAAAAATACCATTTTTATCTATCTTATTTTACTTTATTGTTATGTATAGTATCTTCCCCTATATAGCACAAATAGAGATGATAATGCAACAATCTAGTTTTCTTTTAATTTTAAAAGAATAAATTAAAGGGGTATCCTCTAAGTTTGAGAATATACATACATGCATATGTATGTATATATATATATTAGTATTGGGCAAGTATCCAGAATATATTTTGGGATATCATGTCATAAATTTTATTTTTAAAAATAAATCACAAAATTTTTTAATAAAATGGCTCATAGGTATATGGTAGTCTTAAATATTATATTTGAACTCTGCTTTTTCAGATCTGAAAAATTGTCCATTCCTATATGAGCAAATGCTCAAAAAGTAGTTAATGTATAATTTGCAAATAAGACTGAATGAAGGGGCTAGAAGTGTTTAAAACTATAGTCTCAAATAAATAAAATTATAAACATAGATATGAATGTAAATATGTGTGTTTCATAAGAGTAATAACTTTAGCAATCATGTACTGCGTATTTGGACATAAAATTTGTTACTAGTATTACAAAATTTGTTAAATTGTATACAAATTCTAGCAGAGCTTGCTAAAATGATTAATCAAATGGTAATGAAAAATTTCTAAAGATACCTATACCATATATGGGATCAGGTCTCCCAGGACCTTAATGTACTGGGAAATTATGACGGGACGGCGCCACTCAGGATCGAATCGTATGGAGAAAAATAATCCATGAGGCCAAGAGCCACCCAGGGTTGTAGAGCTGGTAGAGTAAGTAATTAAGTAAGCTTTTAATTATATTTTTACATTTATACGAATGATTTATTCAATATGTAAAAAAAATTAACATTATTTTAGAATTGTCAATTTGATGGAAAAATTATCGTAAAAATGTCCTTGACTTTAGATCGATACTTATGTTTAATATTTTCTGTTAATGCTTTTGTTCTCTTTCCCATAAAGGTCCGTTTCTTAGCTATAATAAATAAATTAATCATTTTAGAAAATAATTTATCACTTTAATTTTTAATATTACCTAGTTAGGTCAATGTAAATAAATTATATAAATTTTAAAATGAAGAATTTTTATGAACAAATATTTTATTTATAATTATTTTCGTTATATAATCTCTCATAGGAAGTTATTCGAATCAAGGTCTCTACTTCTTACGTCGTTGACTCTTAAATCACACATATACAAATAGTCTTAAGATCTTTACTATCAATAATTAATTAGTGTTTTAGTTCATGATTAAGGAAGTATTAGTACCTACCTAATATTGAATTTTAATGAAACAATGAAGATGTTGAATTTAGATTTTTACTTTACCAAACGAAGTATAAGGAAATTTGTAATGTAATCTCAAGGCATACAAACTTAGTACTTTTGTTAAGTTCTTTAGAAAAACGGCTAAAGCAATTTTGATTAGAAAACTTAAAATGTAAAGATTTATGCAAAGATAAACTTTGAATTTGTAATGGCATCAAGATTTCCATTAAATATATAGAAATAATCGTTTCTTTTTATTGTGTAAATCGAAATAAAATTAAGCGAAATCACGGCCTTAAGGCCTCCAAAGAAACCTTATTTTGTCAAATAATATTGTTTCGAGATATTGGCATGGACGGAAGGGAGATGAAATGTCTGCTGATACGAGGTCAAATATATCATTTTCAAGCAGTATTTTTCCCTCCGTCTGTCTGTCTGGATTACACGATAAGTGAAATACGTGCGAATACATATGATAGCTCAAGAATGGAAATCGAGAATGTTTGTTCTGGTGTCAAAATATTTGCCTTTTCCAAAACAAAGAATAACTGTTTAGATTAAGGAATTCCTAGCTTCAGAACTCCCGGCTCAAAAATTTAAATCAGAAAAAAATCGAATTGACATACCAGGAGTGACGATTTTTCTATATTAGGTTCTCTGCAAATATTGATGATATTTCAATTTTTTGTTAGGGAATGGTTTAAGATAGAGAGTTGTAATTTACCTACTACAAAGGTGCATCTTATCAACACTAACTGTTCACTAAATTTTACCTCATCTTTCTATGATCTTGCCTTTTTTTTTTTATCTAGATGCAATGTATTGGACGGACAGAAAATATGTTTATCCTTTTATCATTTCTAAACAGGGTCGAGCAAAAATAAAAATAAAATTTTTTGAGTAAATTCAATATTTGGGTCTTCCAGTTCGCTGACCTAGAAGAGAGATTATAGAAATTAGAAAAGATGGAGTCAAAGGAAATGAAGTTTGAAGGTTGTAGCATTCAAGGAAGGTGGAAATTAAAAAAGTGTTTCAATATCTCTAGATGTCTTTTATGAACGGAAAGAATTGGTGAATTAAATTGCTCACTTATTTTTATTACTATATTTTTTTCTTTTTATTGAAGGAGGTATAAGTATTTGCAGATTGTGTATTACGTACAAAAGAGAAGTTAGATCAGCATGTTATTAGATTAATACGAAAAATGCAAAGGTAGATCAAGGTATATAGTCAAGGTTGAATTAGTATTACCTATTAATTTTTTGCATGTTTCTGTTCCATTTATACTCTTAAAAAAGTCGATAGATGATTTCTACGTACACAATAATTATAATCTCTATATCCTTTTAAAATTAATTGGGTTTCGACAATACGTGATTGGAAGCGTTAGTTTATTAAAAGTCACTTTATATTTTTCATTAGGAACTAAAGTTCCAGGTAGAGACTAGGTGGAAGTTAATCTTTCCCACATTGGATAATTATAATTAGATATTTTATTATTTAATTATTATGACTAACCCTGGTGAGCATATAGAAATATTGGATTAAATCTTTTTTGCTTATTCGTAATTAGAAATGTCTGAAACGGAGAGAAAAATGTTTTTTCAAGCAAAATTCGTAAAAAGTTGGTTGTGAATCTAAAATGATTGTATTTCTAAAACGAAGGCCTGGTTAGATTTTGTGTTTTCTAGCTTCACAGAATCTCAATAGCTACTTGTACGAATTTAGTGATGTAGCCGGAAAGTAGGTATAAAAATTTCTATTTTTTTTGTGTTTTTTAATGTTTTAAATGTGAAAAAATTATTTTAATGCATCTGGTTTCCAATACACAATTAAACACAAAAGAATGAAAATTTCGTTATCAAAGAACGAAAGCTCGTAGAAACTTCATTCTGGCGTCGAAATGTTGGTATTAAAAAAAATGATAAGATTGTGATTTCTAGCTTTAGAACTTACTGTTAAAAAATAAAATGCATAAAATCAGAAAAAAATTCGATTTGTAAAATAGGAAGCTACCAATCGGTTATATCTAATGATCTGAAATTTGACTCATCAGCTCGTAATAAGTATTTGTTCCAGTTCCAACTTTTTAAGCCGTCTGGTCAAAAAATTCCCAAATCTCTTCAATTCGCAAACTGTATCGAAAATTTTCACTTTTTCCTTAATTTGTTTTTTAGTTTCCCTTTCTTTATATTACTATTAAACTAAATTAATTAGTAGGCCTTGAAATTTACTAACACTTGTTACAATATAGTCATCTAATAATATTTTAAAAGAACACCATCCATAAAGAATGAAGACAAGAGTTCAATGAACTTGTCTCTGGTCAGACGAAAATATTTTCGAAGACAGACAGACACAGCCGACCAAGGACTACGACTATCCTTAAAATAAAGTAAAAAGCTTATAAGAGAATCAATTGTTTTCATTTAAATTCAGAAAATAACTCTTTACATGTTTTTATCAGTAAAATTAACAGGAAATTATAAAAATATTATTTAAGACTAATAAAAATAACATCATCTTCTTCATTTTCTTTAATAAAATTAGTTCTAATTTCATCATGACTTTCACATAATGGATAGCGTCATGAATTTTACATAAATATGACACAAGGAAAATATCTTAACAGTTAAATCTCACTCACTGTTATCATGCTGTTATCAAAACATGCTATTTCATAATTGAGTTAACAAAAGTTTAAAGGCTATTTTTTTTATTTAACATCCAGACAAATTTTCGATTAAGAGAACTTTAAATAAGTATCAACAGACCCTGTTAATGAGATAAAACTTTTTAAGAAACTCAAAAAATGTGTATTTTAATCAAAATACCAAGGAGTGAAATTAGTGTATAGAAAATCATTGCGGTGCAAAAATCGAGCCAGCAATAAAAACTTTATTGAATAGAAAATCCTTTTAATTTTTACATATTTTAAAGTCCATATATTATTGAAATTATTGCTTATTGCAAGTGTACTATACCACTTGTCGTTGACTTAGACCTTGATTAATTAGGCACATAATTTGGACTGGTTGAACTTCAGAAATATTCATTTTGTATATTTTATCTTCCAATCAATCATGCTTAATTCAAAATGATTCATTTTATTGATATTTTAAAGAGAATTTGAACTTTATTAAAACTATTTTTAATTATAAAGCGATTTTGAGAAAGTATGATAATTTGTAATTGTAATATTTATTGAATATGTTAGTTTAAGAGTTAATATAATAGAACTAATTGTATCATTATTTGTAAAAAATTTTAAGATAATTTGCTATTTAATAAAGTTTTTATTGGTGGCTCAATTTTTTTGCATCGCAGTATATAACATTTATAATACCTATAAGTAATTAGAGATGAAGTTAAAAGAAAGAGGATACTGATTTGCAGACCAAAAAAAAATATCAAATATATAAATTAGAGAAATAATTGAAACTATTAAGATCGGTACACTCTCTGCAAGCTTTTGTGATTGACAAATTTATAGGCTAACAGTTTGGGCAAGAAGGTTGAATTTTGGCTCAAAAGTGAAAATTATTGATTGAAACATTTGGGACAAATTTATGCTTATATCAAAAACAATAGCACAAGAGTTTTCCGTTTAATTATTTATTTGTTTTTTAGGATTCTGTTTAAAAAGTAAAATGGGAACCTATTTGTGTTGCTACAATATCTGTCTGCGTGTGTGTCCGCCTGCCAGAGCATTGTAGCTCGTAAAGTAATTTAGAAGTTACCAATGTATTTATTTACTTGCATTTAAAATTTTAATTTAAATATTATTTTGAGGGGATCGAATTTTGTAGTGGGATTAAAAATTATAAAATATTTTTTTATCAGTAGAGTATAAAAAAGATACCACTGTAAAGATTTCAAGTATAATTAGGTTTAATTTTTTTAATTTATTTCAATTTAAAATGACGGTGTTAGAGAGCTCCAAATTGTATGTTTTTATATGTTGTTTAGAAATGGCATAACTTAAAATTATGAAAAAATCCACAAACTCACACTTTCTCTCTTTATAATAACAAATAAGAAAGAATTTGATATCTCAAGTATTTTGGGAGTTTTAAGATAGGTTGTGCTGCTTATTTACTACATTGTTATCCGGAAGTTTTGAAAATATAAAGCCCAAAATCTAAAAAAAGTTCTTTGTTTTGGGAATGCAAACAACACCAGAACAAACTTATTATAACATTTTGTTCCCTAGTAGGTATCTGAATTCAGACACACACACACACGGGGCAAATTGAGTATAGGTACAGACTAATAACGATAATAAGAAAAAATAATTTCACGATAAAAGTTATATACACTGCGGTGCAAAAAAATCGACCCACTAATAAAAACTTTATTAAATGGAAAATTATTTTTAAAATTTTTACAAATATGCATATAATTTGTTCCATTAACTCTTAAACTAACATATTCAATAAATATTGTTGATAATTTTTGAATTTTATAAAAAAAAATAAGTGAAATTAAATTAAAAGTATACAATTACAAATTATCATACTTTTTCAATATCACTTTAATTTAAATAAAGTTTTAATAAAAGATCAAATTCCATTTAAAATATCAATAAAATGAATAATTTTGAATTAAGCATCATTGATAGAAAGATAAAATATACAAAATGGATATTTCTGAAGTTCAAGCAGTTCAAATTGTGTGCCTAATTAATCAAGGGCTAAGTCAACAACAAGTGGCAATTACACTTGCAATAAGCAATAATTTCAATAATGTATGGTTCCTTGTAAAAAAATTAAAAATGATTTACTATTTAATAAAGTTTTTATTGGTGGATCGATTTTTTTGCACAGTGTATATATGAACCGAATGGTGAATGAATTCATATTACAAATATTGAAAATAGAGTTGTTTTTCGTAAATATTATTTATTCAGTGATTTGTCAATATAATAATAATAATAATATTTTTTTATTTCGAGGACAACTAATATTTTTTCGATTATCCAAATTACGAAATTTAACAGATTGTTTCCAATTAATGATTTGATGATATTTCTAACTGACTTCAAAAAAGGAGGATGTTCTCTATTCGATTGAATTTTTTTTTTTTTTTTTTTTTTTTTTTTTTTTTGTGCCTATGTTACCTCATATCTCCGCCAATTGTCAACCGATTTTGAAAATTTTTTTTGCATTGGGTCCAGTCTAGCTTCCGATTGGTCCCATTTTTTTTTCGATTTTTTTTCATAGGTATTAGACCTTTTTTATTAGGTTTGTTTAGGTTTGTTTAGACCTAACCTCTTTGTTTATGAACCGATTTCGATGGTTCTTTTTTTATCCGAAAGGGGGTGTCTTAGGGATGGTGTCATATTAAATTGGTCAAGTTCTGATGATATAATCACTATTAATAACATCACTAAAAAGAGAAAAATAAAAATTTTTAAGAAAAAAATAAAAACCGACTTCAAAAAATTAGTGCAACAAATATAAAAATACACTAAAAGGTATAAAATAATAATTATCTTATTTAGTTACAACTAAACGACGAAATATCAACACGAAATCACTTTTTGAAGTTGGTGCCAAACATATACCTTTTATGAATCGCACTCGACGGATCTTACTTAGTACGTTTGGCGGGTACGCTCGCTTATAGGTATAGTTTGTTTGGCACCGACTTTAAAAGTAATTTCGTGTTAATATTTCGTCGTTTAGTTGTAACTAAATAAGATAATAATTATTTTATACCTTTTAGTGTATTTTTATATTTGTTGCACTTAATTTTTTGAAGTCGGTTTTTATTTCTTTCTTAAAATTTTTTATTAGGTTACAAGAGAATAAGACCCATTCCCCACGTTGGCGTTGAAGGAAAAATTTATTTCTTACGATAGAACACTTCTTATCTAATGTTCCTGTCGTCTCTTATCATCAAGGGTAAAATAGTAAGATTCGAAGTTGACCCCGGCAACCCTTAAGCGATGACTTTTGAAACTTATTTATAGATAAGTCAAATGCAAGCTCGAATGGGCTACTGGAAAAAATTCAAAAAAATATCGGATTTTATGTTAAATCTTAAATTAATCTCAATAGCACTTTTGTTACAAAAGTTTTATTTTTTGGCTTTATAAAGATCAATGTTGAAGGATTATTTTTTAATACTTTTTAATAAAAAAATCTTTCAAATTCTCTAAAAAACTTTTTATATTATTTTTTTTTAAATTATTTTTATTCTAAATTTTCTTTTTACATTTAAAAATTTAAGAATCTCTATCAATTTAATTGTATTTCTCTGTACTTTTATTTAATGTTAAATTTAGGTCGATTTTAGGTTCTTAATTTCTTAGGCAAAGAAGAAAGAACTATTTGACCTGCGAAAGTTAAATAACGTAATCAATAATTTCTTATATTAATTCTACATATTTAGAAGAGCTCTTCGGCTAAAGGAGGGTTCGAATTCTGTCGGGTGCTCAATTCATTTTTCCTTTTCAAAAAATAATAAAATAATTTTCTAAATATGTAGAAATAACATAAGAAATTATTGATTACGTTATTTAACTTTAGCGGCTCAAATTGCTTTAAGAAAAAATTAAAACTAACGTTTAAAAATTAATTTATCTAAAAAGAAAGAACTATGTTGTCAATGAGGGAGTTAAGAATTAAGGTAGTTGTTTCGCGACAATACTAACAAAAAGTTAATGCTAGACTAGTATATATAACAGACAATAAGGATTCATATTTCATAAGCCCAATTTTTTTTGCTATTTATGTACCCCTACTAGCCAATCCCGTGCTCGTTTGACAAATCTGGCAACATTGTCCGAGCTTGAATATTTTTAAAATAGAAATGACAGATAAAATACATTATAAAGATCGATTTATAAAACAAAAAGTTCTTAATAAGTAATTGAAAGCTGTTGCGACAATGGCTGAAGAGAAAAAACGTCAAAAAAGTATTCAAGTTAACACACGTTTTAGGTTAAATACATGCGTTTTTGCCAGCTTGTTTTTAGTGTAAATTTTTCATTATTTATTCATTATTATCGTAGAAACTGTGTTGTAACTATGAATTAATATTTTCTTAAAAATGTATTAGTTATTGTTTAATGTTGGTTTAGTTTTTTGGTAAGAAGAGTTTCTTAATTATAATTAAATAATATGTATGTAAACTTTCCGATATTCCGTATAGTGCAATGTATAAGAGTCTGAAAAACTCATCTTTGGAATTTAATATCTCCGGAACTATATTGTTCATAAATTTCGTTTTCACACCAATCGATGCTGAAGGATGTAAATAATAATCTGTCTAAATTTCAAAAAAATCATATGAAAACCCATATGGTGAAACAACTACCTTAAATTTAATTTGCAAAAAGAAAGATGAAGGGATGGTTTGCATTTTAGCATCATATGACTTCTTAAACTGTTTTGTAAGCTATAAGTCAAAATTGGTGAAATCATCATCATCGTAAGATATACCTACATTATAGTCTTAAGACTAGTTAGATGCAACCGCCCGCATCCATTCGACTCTATCTCAAGTCAACTCTATAACTTCTCTAAAAGTCTCACGTCTCATACCTTTCACTATTTGGATAAAATATTCCAATCTAATTTAGGACTTTATCTTCTCCTTTCATTTCCTACCTTATTCTGTAAAATATCCCTAAGATATTTACCGAGTCTTTGAGTCGTTTTTATTTTTTTAACTTCAATTATGATGATGATCTAAGAAGAATGACTTAGCTAACTGTCAAAATTGACTCCTCTTTTCAATAGAGAACTCGAATTTTAAAAAGTTCAAAAGTTGAATTCAATTTAATTTAAAGAGTGGGTTTTTGAAGGATTAAAGATGTAGGATATTTGGGAAAAATAAAAGTAGAAAAAGAATCTCTAAAAGCTAGACGGATAAATAAATTTACGAACGTATTGAATCATGTATACAATAGAATTTTCTCTAATTTGATGGCAAAGAACCTGGCAGTTTGCGAATCACGCAAGACCAAAACTTTATGAGGAAAATAGTATTATATTTACATATGCTTTATGTTTGAACAAAAGTTGACGGATGAATCTTTTATTTTTCGTTCCCATCAAAGAAAAATAAAAAATGATTCACACTATTTATATACCTTATATAATATAGTTAATATGCATGTTTAGCAGGGGCGAAGACATCCACCGGCTACCAACTCGGACAAAGCCCTGGAGTTCTTAAATGACTAGGAAAATCTAATTTAAAATTTTATCAAATCCTGAATAAAATACCAATCAAATGCTGACTCACAATTCTACTATTGAATTTTTATTTAAATAAACTGCAAAGGATCGTTGCTAAACTTTATCCAAAGTCATTCGAAATATTAATATGTTTGTTCCTTTATTATTAATCAGATATCACTTGCTATTTGAAGTCCATGTTGACTTAAATTCAAAAATAGTTATCGATTCTCATCTAATACTCAAGGAATAACCATTCTACATTGGATTTTAAACGTTTCGGTTATTATTATGGTCACCATTGCTGAAGACATAGAGGAATCGAGTTAAAATCAAAAATAGGCATCGATTCTGATTTAATACTTGAGGAATAACAATTCTACATTGGATTTTTGACGTTTCGATTATTATTGGTAACCATTGCTGAAGACATTGAGGAATCAACTTAAAATCAAAAATAACAATCGATTCTTTTCTATAGAGGAATAACCTTATTGCATTCCATTTTTGATATTTTGACTATTAATGGCAATCTCTACTGAAAACGTGGAAGAATCGACTTAAAATCAAAAAGGGTAAACAACTCAAGCTTCATCTGCACGCACTTCCTGAAAAAATCACACTTTTTGGCCACTCGGCGAGACCCTATGTAATTTTTGTCAAAACCGTCACGTGATAAAATTGAACCTAATTGAATACTACAATTTGTGACTTTAATTGAGTCCATGGGTTCCGTAGTCTTTACCTGAGGACCCTTTGAAGTCTCGCTTGCCGCGAGATCGATTACAATACTTTCCCCATGCTCCGCATTGGATAAAGTAAAAACAAACATTAAACAAAATGATAATTCATTATAGTGAGCATTGAGCTTCCGTTTTCGTTATCATTCATTTTCATAAGTATAACAATCTATTTGAAAATTAACTATTGTTAATCAGTGTTTAGTTATTGAATCAAAGAATCGGTGAAGATCAGAAAATCAGAAAACAATCAAAATATTTGAATGTGGGCTATCAAACGGTTGAACCTAAAGAGCCCAAATACGTAGACACACAATTGTACATAATAATAAATTGTCTTTTTACTTTACCATACAGGGTATGGTCAAGTATTGTAATCGTGCATGAAAAAAGTGTTTTTATTCCATATTTTTTTCGAAATATCTCAAAAACGGCTAAAACTATTTTGATTAAAAAAATTGAGCGAAACCATGGCATTTCGCTCTACAAAAAGCTCTAATAAGTGAACATCGAAAAAATTATATTTTTCGAGATAATAATTGTTTTGTCAATATGTCTGTTAGTCTGTCTAGCTCAAAAACTAGTGTGAATATAGAAACCAAATTTCACAGGTAGTTTTGGTCCATTGAGCTTAAGAGCTGATTAGATTTTGGTGCACATCGACCCAAAGGGGGTTAAAAATTAAAAATCTAGGTCGTTTGAGCAAACTCAACCAAATTGTGTACATAATCAGTGGACCCCCAGAAGTCTAAAAATGCAAAAACTAACCGCCAAAAATGGGGGGGGGTCAAAAAATGAAAATCTTTGCCATTTACCAAACTCAACCAAATTTTGTATACATAATCAGTGGAATCCCAGAAGTCTAAAAATGCAAAAACTAACCCCCCCCCCCTACATGATTATAAATAATTTTAGGGGCCAGGTTGTATTGTAAAGTCAAGTGGATGGCCACATCAGAGCACCTCATCTTATTTTCAGTTAAGTTTCAGATTTCAAGCTCAAAATGATCACTGGCAAAAAAATACCAAATCAACAAAATTTCCGGAAAGTTAAAACTTTTTCATCAAATAATTATTAATTAAAGGAATTTATTTAAATCATATTCTTCAAATTAAATCATATTCTACAAATTAAGAGTATATTTATTTATTAGAAAAATCATGAAATTGTCTTGTACTGCGTTATTAAATAATTTTTATTACATGTCAGAAGTGTACTCCGTTGGGAATTGAACCTAAAAGTGTCAAAAAACAATCAGAGTCAAGTGTGGTCTTGCGAGGCGAAACCGAAAATGATTTTTCTAAGAAATCCTAATTCTATTTCACTTGGCAAAATGAACTTTTCTATATTTATTTATATTAAGCAGAAGTTACATGAGTGATTAATTAAACAATTCTACTACTAATATTTTTTAAATTATATAAATTGCATTATATCTAGAATCTAGAGGAAATTTAATCTTGGTTTATGCCCATAAGTTAAAAAATGATTAATGACTTAAAATTATACCTTTTATATAATATTATTTATTTATTTTTAATTTAAAATTAGAAAAAAATAAAACTCGGTACATTTGACGAAAAATTTATTGGATTGCCAATTTTTGTCATAGAAAATTTGGAATTATACGAATATCAAAGCAAATTTTCGAAATCTTATGATGGATGAAACAATGAAATATTTTTCAAAACTCGGTACCCTTTTGCTAAATTTTAGTGATTTCACAAATTTTAGGCTTCCATATAAAAAGTAAAACGGGACCCTATTGGTATAGCTACAATGTCTTTTTCTCTCTCTGTAGAAGCATTGTAAGCTCGAAAACTGAATATAATAAAAACTTGAAATTTAGAAGCTTGATGTACTCATTTTCTTGAAAATTAAATTGTGTATAAAATTGCAATCTAATGATTATTTTGGGCAGATGGAAATTTTATGTGGGGCCAAAAAAGAATTTTTGTCATAAAGTGTGACGAATCCCTTGAAAAGATCTCTATAAGTAGGTATAAATAAGCTTACTTTTTTAATATTTAATTCATGAGAGAGCTCCAAAGCGTTTTAGGTGATTTTTTGAAACTTAAATAATGAAAAAATTACACAAATTCACTTGTTCTCTTCTTATTAACAATAAATGGGTTATTTGATAACTTAATTATTTTGGGAGTTATAAAGTCCGGAGCCTTCGATATGCGACTCGAACTTGGAAGGCTAATTTTTTCAACGAACTGTTTGAAATAGAATGTAGTAGTGGTGTAGTTTATTAATACAATAAAAATAAATAAATAAAATACTTTCTGCATTCAATAAGTCCTGAAGCTAGAAAGTACTTCGTTTTAGAAATACAATGCCTACATTATTTTGAAACGATAACGAGATTTCTTTGACTTCCTATTCTTAAGTTATCGTGGGTTTTAAAATCCAAATAGACAGAAAAATTATACTTGGAAAAAAAATTTATCCACGTTTCAGACATTTCTAAACAATAACGAAAAATTAAAAGGCTTTGCCTACCGAGTGTACCGAATAAAATATTAAAACAACGCTATGTAGTTTATTCTTCTAGAAAGGCCTTATATACATATATATTTAGTGTATATATTGAAGTGAACAATCGATACAAAAATCAATGCAATCGGGGTAGAATCATTAGTCGGGCGGAGGACTTGCGTGGTCTCTCATTATCAAACATCAACAGATAGGATACTTACACCGGCAATAATCCATTTGTGTTTTGTTGACTATTGATAAGGTGGTGGGTGGCAGGTCATGCGTGACTACCTGAACAGGTCAACCATGTTCCATAGCGTGATGAGACTCAACATTGTGCGGATGCTACAAAGGGCCCTGCAGGATACCCCGGGTTCCAACGCCGTCGAAAAAAAACCTGTGGTTAGCGACGAGAGCCTATCCTCGAATGGATCCACGGTAGGTACAAATTAATAGAAAATTAACATTTTTAATTAGATATGTAGAATATACGTAGAAGGTGTGTATAGTGAAGGTTGTATTTTTGTGATTTAATTTATAAATAGTTGAAATTTTGTTTCATCCCAAATAATTAATATAATTATTTATTTAACACGAACAAATCCTACAATATAGCTACGACGTTTCGATCGGCTTATTCTGCGATCGGTCTCATACTTGAGAAAAATGGTACTCCAAACGTCGTAGTTAACTAGTTATATTGTATTATTTGTTCGTGTTAAATAAATAATTATATTAATTACTGTCATTTAAGCAAAATTTCAACTTTTAATAAATTTAATGTTTATTAGAAATAAATCATTGTGGACAAGGAGGGAAAATAAAAAACGAGGGGATACCTACATTTATACAAAAATTCAAAATAAAATAAATTAAAACAAATTTCTAATGACAATATTTTGTTAATATTTAGAATATTAAAATTATTTGAAAATTATTAAAATTTTATAAATATTACTAAGCATGAAGATTGGCCGGCGGGCTGAAGTAGTGACTCGTTTTTCATGGTTTCCAGTGCAGGATTTACGTATAAGCTACACAAGCTATGGCTTATAGCCCCCCCCCCACCCACTTAAGTTTGTTATGAATAAAAATGATTTTAGCTTAAAGATATATTATTTGACTATCTATATACTACTTCTTAATTGTATTTCAGTTTAACCCTCTAGGTATTCGAAAATCATATTTGGCACTGACATATAATATCTGAATTTATAAAGAGCCCCATATCTCAAATAGCTTAGGGCCTTATCAAGTCTAAATCCAGCCCTGGTGGTTCGGTTCAAAAGTAAAATGGGACCGATGCATTGTTTGCCTGTCCGTACGTCTGTCAGAGTATTGTAGCTCTTAAATATGAATAAGATACAAACTTGAAATTTACAAGTTATATGAATGAATATTTTAGCAAATATCGAATTTTTTTGTGGAGTCGAAAATAAAAAATATTTTTCTACCATTGGTTGTAAAGATCTTATTAAGTAGAATTAGTATATGGGGTTTTTTTATCAATTTTTTCTCTTACCAAAATAAGGAGTGAGAAAAATATGTAATAAATTAAAAATAATGGACATTCGATGTTGAGGCTGTCGGGCCTCGAGGTCGAAGTTTTTTTTTGTAATTGTAAAACATTTGTTGTATTTTTGTATTGGATAATAAAGGTCATTATTTATTATTATTATTATTATTTATTTATTAAGTAGAATTAGGATTAATTTTTAGTCGGTACGCCCGGAAAGCGGACGAGGCTATAATTGAATTAACTTAAAACAAAAAAATAATCATTGTGCTTAAATAGTATGTCTGAAACTTGTTGAAAAATATTTTTTTCTGTCTGTGTGTCTGTCTGGATTTCGATATTCACAATAACTAAAGAAAGCAAAGTCGTAGAAAGTTCGTTCTTGTGTCACTATGTTTTTATTTCCAAAGAGGAGAAGTAGCTCTAGAACTTCCGTTCAAAAATGCAGAAAGCATGATTTTTTAAATTATTTTATTGAGATTTTAAGGCGACGTCATAATATAGAAATAAATGAAGAATTTATATTTAAGTTTATTATTAATTACTAGGGCAGGTCTAGCGTATCGAGTCTTCAATTATTCCTAAATTTTTTAATGTAATTACTTTAAAATAACCATATAAGTGAACTCCAAAGTGTATGTTTTTAAGTGAATTTTTACCTGTTGGTGAATAGAAACGGCTTAAATTAAAATTCTAAAGATTCACTCTTTCTCTTCTAATAACGACAAATAAGAACAAATTTGCTATCTCAAGTATTTTGGGAGTTATGAGGTACGGAACACTCGGATCTCGGTACGATTTGCACTTGTCCAGCTTTTTTTTCTAATCGTGTTTAGAAATGTCCGAAACTTGTGTAAAAATAATTTTGAAGCATAACTTTATGTCTGTATGGATTCATAGACCTAGAAGAACGACAATTCGAAGATTTTCATTCTAGAGTAAAATATTTGTATTTCCAAAATGAAGAATCGATTAGATATTCAGCTTTCATTAATCTTCGAAACTTCCGGTTCAAAAATATAGAAAATAAGAATACAACCAAGTCGTCTTTATATTTACGTACTCTAAAGTAGAAAAAACTCACACTCTAAAAAGAAAAACTTCTTTCTAATAAATACATTTTTTCTTTATATAATAATTTTTTACCTCCCCTCCCAGAAAAAATTCTGGATTTACCATTAGTGTTGAAGAAATACAGCAAAATGGCTTTAGGGGAGATTATTGATTTTACTTCATTTAAAAATATCTATGCCGTGATAGAAGTGTCTATAAAAAATCTATAAATGAAAGTGAAAGGATGGTAACGTTTTTACGAATAGTCAAGGAATCAAGGGAGTCTGCCAATGTCGAATATCTGATTAATTAAGGACTTGTTTTTGGATCAAATTCTTGATGATTTTGTAGATATTTTAAGTTTAACTATCTAAATAGAAAGTTTAATTTCTATTAATAATTCTGTCCCTATTTCGGGATGTGTTTTCTAGTTTTAAAAGGTGAAAGTATTTTCAAAATGAAATGGTCTGGCCTCCATTTAACCCATGCATATCGATAAGAATGCTCTCATGACTCTACCTATACCTACTAACATCAACACTATGCATAACGGTCCTGGAAATAGGACTCGAACTATCTTGAATATAATAAGAAATTCAATCAATTTTCTATTTGTTCTTCGGGAAGCTTAAATCAGTGAATGGCTGGCAACATGTGTGTTTTACAAATAGTTTGGGAAAGAAAATATTAATTTTTAATTTATTTTTCTACAATTTCAAAATGTTCAATTATTTCAAACCTGTTCAAGAATAATAAACGATATTTTCAAATTATAATAAGAATTAATTTATGAAGGGGTTAAAATAAGAGACGTACAGTTTTTATTTATTTCTTTTTTATCTATGAACTCCCGCTAACGTTTCGGCTATTGGACAATATTAGTCTTAAAAGTATTACATCTTTTGGCCTTTTGGCGAACACCTTGTAGGTATATGGTTTTGTATATATCATATGTATATTTCTTGTACTATATAGTTTTATCTGATGACTGGTGTATCCAAAAAAATTTTTTATATAAATATTGACAAATTCTCGGTGAGTAAAAAACAAAATTGTAATTGATTGATGTACTCGGGCAAGGCCAAATTAATTTTATTAACAATATTTGTCATTGTTTAGCTCTGAAGATGGCTACAACCAATCGCCGAAGCGTTAGCGGGAGTTCATAAATAAAAAGAAATAAATAAAAGCTGCACGTCTCTTATTTTAACTCCTTCATAAATTAATACAACTATAGGTATAAAGAATTCCTAAAAATATATAATAAGAATGGCAAATCAACATAATACATTCAATTTAAAACTTTTTTTTTTTGTAAAATTAAACAAAAATTCAATATTGAAAATCCTAACTTTGAACTAAAAATATTTATAGGTACTATACAATTGAAAAGATTTTGTTTTGCCGATAGAAGCAGAGTTGTTGATTCATAAAGAGAAATCACTGATGTTGTCCTCTGCTTGAACGAAATAAACAAATATAACAATATATATACGTATGGTATATATCAAATAGTGAATGTAAATAATACATAATTTATTGGTTCGAGACTATAGTTTCGAAAATTTGACCTCATCAGTATTTTTAAAATAAATATTTTATCTGTTATTTCTCATGGGTTCAATTACCCGATTGGATATAGAAAAAATCGATTGTGTGGGTAGTTTGCTATAACAACAAAACGAATACTTCACATTACTATATTCTATAGAATACAAATGTGAAAGTAATTAATTGTGGATGATGAACTAAAAGATGTTTGGGGAGAAGTATTTGATTGCACTTGGCCGCTTTTTTTTAATTGATATTTTGTCTCCTTATTATAAAATTGTTTTTCATACAAACTGCCTCAAAGGCTTGTCTAGTGAGCAGAGGGTGGGGGAAGCATCACCAGACACAATCATGTTCAAACGTGTCGCGGCACGATCGCTGTTTGCCAGTAGCAGCATCAGCCCGATCATTATTATTAATAGCCACATCTCGATCCTGGAAGCCCCTGATATTTAGACTACTATATTGGCATATCAGTTAAGGGTACGACGACCAGACGGCGCGGCGCGTTCCTGCCTAACATCTATTTGTACACTCAACATCGAAAAAACTGGATACTCGAAAATTAAAAAAAAAACGAATTAAATCATTTTTTTTAATTCTATATTATGAGAACGTCAAAAACAGTATTATAATTAGGTAGACAAAATATTAATAATAAAAACTAAGAAGCTAAGTGCAAGCCGTACAGGCAATAGGTATCGTAATTTTTTACATCTAAACTAATTATTTTATAGCAACCAAAAAAATATGTATTGAAACTACTCAGACAGAGCAACTAAGATAGAAAGGTGGATTATTTTTGGTTGCCCCTGGAAGTAGTCAAAGTGAAGATAGACTGTCCGCTCTGTCTTACCTGATTACCCACTTCAAGTAGCTATTTTATTCCTGTGGGGGTAAATACACCTAGGTTAGGACTCACTGTTTTATAGAAACCAAAAAATTACTTATTGAAAGTACTCAGACAGAGCAACTAAGATAGAAAGGTGGATTATTTTTGGTTGCCCCTGGAAGTAGCCAAAGTGAAGATTGACTGTCGGCACTCTCTTAATGTGAAATTTGAAAAATTATATTAAGCGGTTATCGATGCATTTTGCGAATAATAAAATAAAATTTTCAAGAATGAAGGGTCCGTTTTTGAACAGGATCCTCTGGCTGAAAAGTCACTGCCCGCATCTGATATTTATATATATTTTGATACTTTTTTTTGATGAATTCATGAGGATATTGTACTCCATTGTCAGAGATATCATAAATATGAAAAGAAGACATCTATGTCTAACTGACATTAACTCATATTTTTCAAAATTGGATTTAGGCCACTTTCAAAATAAACGGCTCATATATATAGATATTATTTGCAACCAGCAGAGGAACACTTCATTGATTTCCCTTTATAGAGTATAATGATAGATACAATCAAAAAATGTTATATAGTCATACGTCAAACGAAATCTATGAATTAAAGATTGCGCTTGCTATGTTTCAGTTAAAAAATTCAAGCAAATAAAATAAATCTAAATTTTAAAATAATAGTGAATGAATGAAAAAATGCATTATTTAAAAATTTTAATAGAATTATGACGCTACGTAAATTTATTCAACAATTCGTGTGTTTCAATAATTTTTCCATGCTACTCAGAAGGTATACACTAACTTTTAACAGACAAATTGATGTCAAGGATTAGCATTAACTTTTTCTATATTACCTTTTTATTTATTCATTTAAATAATTATATGTGGCTTTTCCATTCAATATTCTTTGACTTGTTTATTGATTTTTATATATAAAAAAATATCAAATATTTTACGAAGTGAAATTATTATGAGAACCGTGAGGGAATAATATTTTTAAACAAAATAAATTCGATTCTTAAACAATTATCATAATTCATTTATGGGGAAAACTTTCTGTATTCCTTATAAAATTGTATTAATTTAAAAAACATAAAATTCGTGTAATACTACTAGGCCTATATGAAAAAAAGCAATATGAAAATTTCAAATTAAAATATCAATATTACGAGTGTCTTAAAAACTCTTTGAACCTAAAGTAATTCTAGTAAGACTGAAACTATTCGTTTTTTTTAAATTGTAGGAAAATGGTTGATTCCAAGTTTTAAACAATGCGCTTAAGCTGTTCTGAAGAAACACAAAACATTAAAAAAATGGATATTCTTATTTTCCCAAACGGAAATCAAGTGCTCTTACCTAGTCAATCTTAATAAAGCTATAATTAATGAAACAAAAGAAGTCCTTCGATGACCTGGTTTAATATCGTCAATTTTGCTCTCCCAATGCTTGGAAATCATCATACCCTCCAAAAATCATTAACTTTTGCGTATTTAAACTACAATATTAATAGAATATCAATATATATATAATTAAGAAATTAATTAAATTAATTGAACCGCGTAAATTTGAATAATTTCCATGATTAAGTCTCGAGAATTTTTTGCAGTTCATGAATCATTTCATTATTTTTGTTTTGAAAAGGAAAAATGAAATTTGGCATCTGGCAGGATTCGAACCTGCGTCTTCCTCTTTAGCCGAGGCTGCGCTAACCAACTGCGCTACAGATGAATCCTACCAGAGAAGCCATATTTGATCGATGTCATTTTTCCTTTTGGCGGTTATCTTCTAGACTAGTCTAGTGACTTTTGATTTTGTATAAACATTTTATTTTTAACGAACTTAGTTCCATATTTATTTTGAAATTAATTAAATTAATTGAACCGCGTAAATTTGAATAATTTCCATGATTCAGCCTGCGAATTTTTTGCAGTTCATAAATCATTTCATTATTTTTGTTTTGAAAAGGATATAATTAAGGTTTTGCTCTGTACATTGCTCCAAATCAAGCCAAATTTTGGTTGCACACGTTTCAAACAAAGTTATGAACGAAAACACCCTCAACAAAATCCTTGTCTGTCTGTCTGTATGTCTATATGTATGTATGTTTCAGTGGCTTCCGCGAAAAGTTGCTCAAGATTCACGTAAAAACGGCTGAATGAATTATTATGAAATTTCATATTTGCATCTGATGTCTTCTAACTTACGTTTTTAGCTATATAACGTTTTCATATTTTGACCCCAAAAGGGGGTTGGGAGGGGGCGCTCGAATGAAAATTATCAAATAACTCTTAAACTATTAACCCTAAGGCAAATTTTATTATGAGCAAAGTTGTAGGGGATGTGATTTCTGACAACTTTTGTTTAAAAAGATCCCCCAAATAACCACCCAAAAGGGGGGGTCAAAATATGAAAATTTTTGCTCTTGGACCAAACCCAACCAAATTTTGTATACATAATCTGTGGGAAACTAGAAGGCTAGAAATTCAAAAACTAATCACCCAAAAATTGGGGAGGGGGGGCAAAAAATGAAAATTCTTACCCTTAGAGCCAACTTAACCAAATTTTGTATACATAATCTGTGGGTCACTAGAAGGCTAGAAATGCAAACACTGGGTGCGGGGGGCAGGATGGAGGGGGTTCAGATGAGGATCCAGAGTCTTAGTGGGGTGACGCGGGTGGGGGTGCGGGGATGGGCACGGGGCGGGGTGGTGGTACGGGGGAGGAGCCAGGGGCGGGTGGGGGTGGTATGGTTGTGTGGGGGTGGGTGGAGGGCGCGGGGTGGGGTCCAGGGGGTGGTTGGTGGGGTGGTGCAGGGTGGAGTGGGGGGTTCAGGTTAGGGTTCAGGGGGTAGTGGTGTGAGGGCGGGGTTGGGGGAGGGGGTTCGCGGTGTGGCGGGGGGTCTAGGGGGTGTGCCCCTGGCTAGCAAGAGGGCCGCCAAAGGCGGGCCTTGCAGCTAGTAAAAATAATATAAGTAACTCTTTAAGGGCAACTTGAACTCTAGACCCTCTATAGTTTATGCTAATATATGTTAAAAAATAATTTTATATTTTCAGTAAAATAAATAGTAGAAATTATTTCATTGAAAAAAGCGAGAAAAATTTAGCCAACACGTTTATCCTTATGACTTCTAGGGAGAGGAACTCTCTCCAATTCATTTCCTCTTTTCTTCAAGACCTGGATGCACAGACACTTGCATCTCCAACATTTAGCTTGATTATTCTGTCCTCTTCTCTTCGGTAATAATGTATTATATAAGAGCTTATTAAGTCATGTAGGGAGTTTATTTTCTGGGAACGCCCGTCCATTCGTTTAGACAAATAAATAATAATTAAGTATTTTTGCTGAAAAGTATACCTATATCATTCTGAAAGTTTTTAATAATGATAAAAAAAGGTTTATCGAAAACTTCTACAAAAATTGTATTTAATATTAAATAGCATATGTATATATGTATATATGTATAGTATATGTATCAAAAACATTCCCCGCCTTTTAGAGTTTATTTTTCATAATCATAATTATTTTCAATATATTACTCAGCAAAATATGACATGTTCTAGTGGGCTATGAAAAAGCTGTTTTTAGTAGATTTATTTTCCAGTTGAATATAGAGAAAAAAAAAAAAACTCCTAAAATTGATGTATTTGAATAATTTATATGAATTGATTTGGCGTCGACATCTCCTTCTGGGACGTCTTATTTTTTACAAGCTTTTTTTATTACTTTATCCAATGCGAAGCATGGGTAATGTATTAGAATCGGTCTCGCAGCAAGCTCGAATTCAAAGGGTCCTCAGGTAAAGACTGCGGAACCCACAGCCTCAATTAAAGCTACAAATCGTTGTTTTTTTTGGGCTTTTAGGCCCTTCTAGTCATAAGCCAATTTACGATACTATTTATTATTTTTACTTTAACATACAGGGTATGGCCAAGTATTGTAATCGTGCATGAAAAAAGTGGTTTTTTTGGTTCTTTTTTCAAAATATCTCAAAAAACGGTTGAAATTATTTTGGTTAAAAAAAATAGGCGAAACCATGGCATTTCGGTCTACAAAAAAAGCCCTAATAAGTGAACATCGAAAAAATTATATTTTTCGAGATAATAGTTGTTTTGTGAAAATGTCTGTTAGTTAGTACCTACGTGCGTTACCAAATTTTTGTGGACCAGCTAGCTCAAAAACTAGTGTGAATATCAAAATTGAGGGAATTAATTTGATGGAAGGGTAAAGTCATGTGGATGGTCATACTTTATCGTATTGTTTTAAAATACTTACCAACCCAAAGAGTACATTTTATTATTTAAATAATTATATATCTATATAGTAAATATGAATGAATTTTAATTTACCATACTTCGTCAACTTTAATTTAAGTAAGAGATGTTGCCTAACATCTAGGCGCGTTGATTTGTCTAAATTTTTCTTTCAAATGATTGAAGCTTTGTGAAAATTATCAATCTTGACTGGCATTGGCAAGCACCAGCGCCGTAACTAGGCAGGTGCAACAGGTGCACCTGCACGGGGGCCTAAAACGAAATTGTTAATTGAATTTTCTTTACAAATTTGTTTTACAAAATTTTATTCGAGATTTTAAAACACAAATTTTTTACAAAAATTTCCATTCGAGATTTTAAAATAAAATAAGTAAGATAATTTTAAAAATTAGATAGAATAGAATTTTTTTAAATTAGTTCAAAGTGAATGCGGCAAAGTAAGCCACTACCTCTAGGAGCGCGAGCAGAACTGGGGCCGTTGGGCTTAAAAATCTGGAACTGTCAAAAGAGCAGAGTCCCTTTGTTTTTGACGCCCTATTGTCACAATTAAACTGGCGTTATGAGCAACTACGAAATATATGCAATGATTTCAGTTTTCTACAAGGTTCATCTCTACAAAAAAATAGCGTGCTAGAATTAAAAAAGGCCGCTGCCGATCTTTCTATTAAGTACAGCAAAGATTTAAATATGTATGAGCTTTCGTGTGAAATACAAAGTTTAAAATTTGAAGCATCGATATTAGTAGACGATTTAAAAACTGCAACACCACTTGAAATTTTACAAGGTCTGCATGACTTTGGATTAATTGAATCTTATCCAAACATTAATATTGCTATACGATTATTCCTCACATTCCCAGTATCAATTGCTTCGTGTGAGAGAAGTTTTAGCAAGTTAAAATTAATTAAAAACTATTTAAGGTCTACTATTGGACAAGATAGATTATCCAATCTTGCCATAATATCTATAGAGTATAACATCGCAAAGGATATTAATTATGACGATATAATTAATGACTTTGCTCAAACGAAAGCTAGAAGAGTACAATTAAATGAAAATTAAATATTTTTATAATATAAATAATGTAATATATTTTTGTGTCAATAACTTTTTTATATGATATTACTTTTTCCCCAAAAATATAGGGGTCCTAAAAAAGCTAGTTACGGCGCTGGCAAGCACATATTCTCAAATTTTTCCAGTGAGGGGTGCGGGGATTTTATCTTTCTAAAAATATTTAAATATAAATTTAATTATAAATATTTTTTATATAATGTAGATACATTTATAATATTAAAAAATGGAGATTTGATGGAAAGGCAATCAATTCAAGAAGGATAATGAAAATAACATATTGTTAATAAAATAATTTATTGAAACGTCATTTTCAGTCTTTCAACCAGGACGTTTAAAAGGATCTTCCTTCATTCTTCAGGGTTTAAAAGAGTCAATGAGGTTCTTGCGTTTAAGAACACAAGACGGAATGATCATAATCTTCCTTTATTGACCCCTTTAAGCCCTGAAAAAGGAAAGAAGGTCCCCCATCGCCTGTTTTTAAAAGATTAAAAACAAGGTGTGAACCGCGATCTAATATCTTGTACACCTACTTCCATTTCCATTTCCAAATAGAAGACAATAGATGAAGGGGCAATATCTAATGAATTCCAAAATAATTCAACATAATTCCAAAGATGTGTACAATCGCGGTTCATTCCTCGATTAAAAATGACTTTCTTATATATTATTTTATTCAGAATTTTATCAATAGGCTGTCTCTACTTCAAATCTAGATATCTACCAGTCCGTCTCCAAGAAAATATTTATATTATATATTATTAAACTAGCTGCGAAGCCCGCCTTTGGCGTGCATCTTGCTGTCCAGGAGTCTTCTTGATTTTTTGACTCTGAATATTCGTGGATTTTAAAATAATAATTTAAATTTTATAATTTTAATAAATTTGACATAAACTAGTTGTGGGTTTTAAATGAGTGGCTCGCGACGGACAGCATAAGCGCTTTATAATAGAAGATAATATTTTAAAAGATATTTTTTATTAGATTTTCATGGATCTACATTTATAGATTGTATCTAAGCTTAAATAATTTCAGAGAGGGTCTGGATATGTACTTGATTCTTGGAACGAGTATAATTTGTTAAAAAATCTGTTCCAAAGAACTTGAATTTCTACTATGGTCCAGAAGCTGTTGTATACATCAGTGATTCTTAACCGATGGGTCGCGACCCAAAATTGGTCGCGTAGAGCCATTAACCATATATTTTATTATATTTGTTTTCTATAAGTTTAAAAATATATTTCCAGTATGATCTAAAAAGTTAATGAAAAAAATTTGTTTTTAGGGGTCTCGACATGAACATATGCTATTTCTCAAATTCGGGTCACGTCTTAAATGTGATACAGCGTGACGAAGGGGGTAGAGGTCCAAAAACGCGAAATTTTGCGTGACGTATTTTATGAATGGCCCCTTAAGAAATAAAAAAAATTTGTCAGAAGTGGGATTCGAACCCACGCCCACAGAAGTGGACTGCGACCTGAACGCAGCGCCTTAGACCGCTCGGCCATCCTGACGCTCTCGAATTGGAGCATTAAATTATAGTACTGAAATATTGACACAATTTTTCATTAGTTATAATGTTAAAAATGTCAAGAATAATTTTAGTTAAAACCACACAAATATAATTTGTTTCATGAAATTTGCATTATTATACACACGACATAACATTACAATCTTAAATTTTGAATTCTAGAGTCGTTATCAAGGGATTATGAAGAAAAGTCTGATTAAACACACCATCGATCGTTCAATATTTACCTTATTTTTAGGTTGATATTTATTTACACAACAATATTTTGTTTACTTTATGATTAGCTGCTGATAGTATAGTATTTTCATTATTCTGCCTTCTAAGATAGGGATTCGAGAGAGCCTAGCCCCCAGACCCGCCCAGGGGGCATGGGGCGCAAATGCCCAGGGTCTCGTACTCTTGAGGGCCCGGGGCGGGAGGTTGATTTTTTTAGTACAGTCAATTATTGAGTAACTGCGAGGTTCATAGAAAAAATAGAATATTGACATATCAACAAATAAAAATATTTTTAGCTTTTTTAAAAAAAAATACTGTATTTAATAACATTTTATTCACACGCGATAGCAAAATAAGTTTCGTAGTATATATGAACAGTTTTTAAATTGTAATTATATTACTGTAGTTCGATGATTAACATACGGAACTTTTTACATTGGAATGGGGCCCATACTCACGTTAACCCCCAGGGGCCCGAAATTTCCCTGGCCGGGCTTGCTATCCCCAGGGCAAAGTAGACTCCAATCGCGCCTTCAGCCTTTTAGAAATTAATATACATTGCTTTCATATTCTGAGACTCCTTCATTAATTATTATTAATCCATTCTAGGCTTTTTTTAAATTATCATAAATGAATATTAGTCGCCACAGATAGAATTGATATTTTCGAAGTAAAGATAAGTAGATAAAGTACTTTAGATATTCAAACAAAACAATTTGTCTAGTTTATTTATATATATTAAATTTTTTGTATAAGCGCTTTAGTTTGCATAATAATTTTGATAATAAGTTGACGCAATATTACTTTCATTTCAAATCATAAAATATGATCTATTTATTTATTTTTGAGAAGAGGTAGATAGACATGAAATGAACATAATGGATTTTAAAGTGTATACAATACTCCAGGAATTTTAACCTATGCTTAATCCCGACAATACATACTATTATAATATGGCGTTACAACATGTTATATGCAAGAATCGTGCTGTTGCTATCATGAATTATCTAACTATAGGTATACGGCAAAAGTAGTAGTTATTCGTTACAAAACAATAATGAACGAATCAAATTCTTTTTTTCGGCAGGGAGTGGAGGCTGACATCCCCAGTCTTAAATATATATAGGTACAATGCATATAACAGAAATAAATACAATTTTTTTTTATAATACTACATATTTTTTAATAAGTCTTTAAGCCTAATTGCTGTATCGATTGTTTTTTTTTTAAATAATTATATTTATTTTTTATTATAATACAATCAAAAACATTATATTTCAATTTATACATACATCATTCATCTATAAAATTTAAAATGAATGAAGCAATTGCTTCGGACCTAGAAGATTTAGAGGCCTCAAAACTATTTTAGATATCATTATATATATCAATAAAATAATACAAAAATTCATTGTGAGATAATGAATTTAAATATTCACAATAAGTACTTTTCATAGTAATGATTGGTATTATAAGTGCGAAGGGCCCTGATTATTAAATGAGTCAAGACCGAAGACCTTCAGTCTTCGTGCAAATAATTCAAGTAAAATATATTGAAAATTGAAAACTAACTCGACGTACCAGAATAATTAAACCCGAATAATGTAACAAAGTAGCAAGTGGATGCCAGTATGAAGTGCGCGACTGTGGCCTCTTAAATTGAGCGCCCCTCAAAAGTAAAAGAAAAATAGAAAATGATTTTATACATTAGTTAGGATTTGTATGAAAAAGGTGTGGGAACAAAATTATTAAAATAGCAAAAACAAATCTAGAGAGCGTAAAACGTTTTTAGAAAATTTCGAATATTTATCTAATACCGAGGGGTGAACCGTGATTGGAATTAGGTGTACACGAATTTTGAACTATTTTGGAATTCATTAGATAATGCCCATTCATCAATTCTCTTCTAATTGGAAATGAATGTGGAAGTGGAAGAGTGGATGTACACGATGTTAGATCGCGGTTCACCCCTCGTCTAATACTATATTTTATTCAATAGGCTTTTGGGTTAATTTTATTTTGACGAACCCAATCACGCGCTGTGACCCGACAAATTCGAGCCTCTCTTCCTCTTACTTTTCAATCCTTTGATTTAAAATATCTGAAGTTTCATGATACTAGTATTTTCGATGAAATATTATATTTTAGTAGCTCTAAAATAATTAGTTTAGATGACATGAAAAAACTTCGAAACCCTTGACATGTCGACTTTTTTGGCAAATATTGGCTGCTTAATTTTATTAAAATATTGGTTACATAGTTATACAATTTTCATAATTAAAAAAAAATGTCTTTAATTTTTTTTTTTATTTTAAAAATTATTGATTGTGGGGATTTTGTTTTTGAGTGTTTATTAAATTTTGTTGAATTAAATTATTTTTATATTTTACATAGAAATTAATTTATTAATCTATTAATTTTATTTCAGGCAACTATCCGTGGAGCACCACACTTAAATGCTGAAGCAGCCGCTCGCAGATTAGGCGAGGGTCTTTTGGCTGATAATGTGTCTGGGCTTTCAGATATCGATGCCTCAATTGTTATTCAAGTCCTGACATCTCATAACAACCATCAACTGCAAAGAATTAAAAGGCACTTTAGAGCCCTCTTTGGAAAAGTAGGTAGAAGGAATTTTAATGGTGTCATTATTACAATGGAATATTTAATGGACACTTTACATGTTCAAGGAATTATCGAGTGTTATTGAATATCAACTTGGAGGACTTTTTCGGGATTTATCGCTTGCTCTCATTGCAGAGTCGAATGAATATATTGCTTCTCAAATTCATAATGAAATAAAGGTACAAATAAAACTTAAATTCAATTCATCATTGTATACATACCCTCCGCATGAAATTTCGGTCCATGGGCCTAAAATCTGAAGAGGGAAGTATGTGTTTTTTATGAAATGGAATAATAAAAAAAAAAAAATGACATGGCCACCCCCGGGACCCATACGTTCACCTGGAGCCCCTCTCCTTGCCCCTTGCGGGGCTATGATAGTATATACATATTACAGTACTCATACCTAGGAATCAGTAGAAAAAATATTTGACTCAAACTCCGATATAATTATATATTAAGATTTAATTAAATGTAATGGAAGGCAGCCCAGAGGTAGTGAGGAAAGAAAAATTAACACATATCAAATAAGGTGTAATTTATTTTATATGTGTTAATTTTTTCTTTCTCCTACCTCTGGGCTGCCTTCCATTACATTTAATTAAAGTTTCTACCAGTCCGTCTCTCTCCAGAGAAAATTTCGCTTCAAAAATATATTAAGATATTTTATGGTATGTGTATTATAAAAAAGAAAAAAATATGTATAAAGAAATAATTAAAAATTTGATGCAGAATTCCTTATTTCTATTAAACTTTATTGTCTTGAAGTCACTACATTTTTTCCGTCATGTCAATAGAATTTATGCTCTAAGTTTAAAATAGCTATCTAGAAAGTTTCTTTAGAATAGATCACTGGTAAAATTGGTAAATTAATTCAAAAGTTTTGACCCTGCTTTCAGAACCATGTTCACGATTGATAAATGTAGTTAGAATCATTAATAGCATTTTCTATTAGGTAAGAGTTAATTAAAAATGTTTCATCTAAAACCGACATCAAGTTCCTTAAAAATTGTTTTTATTAAAATCACCCACCCCTAAGTTCCCTTTAAGAGGATGCTGAGACTTCATCGATCTAGCTTGTGTTATATGTAGTTAATCAAGGTTTCCATCGCAACCAATACTATACCAAGTTCATTTAACGCTCATTAAATGGTCACTCTGAAAGAGCTATTTATTAGTCATCTATCTTTAGGTATTGATTGGTATCATGTACTACCATGAGATTGTTAATTTAAATAATTTTAACTACATTTATCAACATATAAGAAAAGTAGATTCCAAAATGTTGTGTA
Source organism: Forficula auricularia (assembly GCA_024734495.1). Lineage (NCBI taxonomy): Eukaryota > Metazoa > Arthropoda > Insecta > Dermaptera > Forficulidae > Forficula > Forficula auricularia. Next base: position 12,318,463 of record JALMQS010000087.1, read on the forward strand.
GTGTTCGAAAATTTAAGTTAATTAATCAATCCGAAAATATCTTCAACAAGTTGAAATTTTGGTGGACTACTTACCTTAGAAGTGTATAAAATTTCAATTAATCCTTCTCAAAATAAAATATTAATAAAGTGATTAAGTGATTTTGTTTTTCAAATTTTTGAAGTGTAAAATAATTTCAAAATATTATTGGAAATGAAAATAAAATATTTTAATATCAAGTACCGTTCGTTTCCATTTCGGTTATTTTGTTTTTAAGTTTCATTCATAGAAACTCAAACCGAACACGAACAGCTCTTAAAAATTAGTTAAACGTTTTTCTCGTGAATTGAAATTGATTTTTTTTTAATCAATATGGTTTCCCTTGAGGGCAACACACCCTCCATCACAAAATGCTATGATACCACACTACATCCTCATAAATTACCTGAACTAATTCCTTTATTAATGGGAAACTAAATATTGCCCATTATTTATATAAATATTGATCTAAAAAAATTGTATTTATTTTTTGTAAATGTTTTAGAGAGTTCGACCAAGTCCTAGTCTCTTGGTCGAAATAATTGGATGCAGAACAAACGCTCAATTATGGGCTATTCAAGATTCATATAAAAAAGTAAGTAATTAAAGATTTAATAATCAAGCAAGTTTGGATGATTAATAATAAAGTCGTAAATCTTAACTCTTTAATACAATATTGAATTTTTCTATATTTAGAATACTTTCTCAATTATTCAACTTTAAAAATTGAGGCGCCTCGAATCCTCAAATGAAATGAATATAATTAACAACTACTTTCGGTTTTCTAGGAAAGCTTAGCTCATTGGGTGACCAGAAAAATTAATCTCAAACAATTATTTTTATTTTTATTTTTATTTATTTATTTTTGCATCAGAAGCTCTAATAAAGTTCGTTCTGAAATATTTGTAAATAAGAAAAAACTGTTTAGATTTTGATCTTTGTATCTTAAAAATTTCCAGATCAAAAATGTAAATAAATATAATCACCAAATGAGAAACCTTTAAACGTTTATAGCTTATGAGCTCTGAAATTTAGACTAAAAATTTGTAGTATTAATAAGCTGCACCTTTGCCATGTTTCATAATTCTAGCGCAAACCGTACGCAGATATAAAATTGACAAATCTCCACAATTTGCAGAAAGCGTCTTCTTCCATTTCCTTAAGGACGTTCCCTCAGCTCAGATGCAGTTTGCTCTTTCCCCTACTCACACATGGACATAAAGGAAAAAATATTTTCGCTGCATCGTTTCTTGGATCTGGCAACATTACATTCTTACCGACGCTAAAAGACAAAGAATAAAAATAAAACACTTGATGAAAAAGCTCAATTCAAAATTTCAGATGAGAACAGTATAGTTAGGTTGAGAGAATTAGCTAAAAATCTCAAATGCACCAGATGCAGAAGTTTTTTAGATATGGAAAAATTGAGTGATTTTAGTGCGACGTTGTCAAGTCGACATCTCTCACTTGCCATGCCATGAGAGAAAAAATGAAAACCATCAATAATACCTAACTTTTAACATTTTTCATATTAAACGAATACCACTTGATACAATTATTTTAAAAGGAAAATATTTTTTATTTCTTCAGTTAATGATTCTCAGTTTTTAAAAATAATTTCAAGAAAAATTACGATTTTTATTTAATGAAACAGTCGCTTTAACATCAATCGGGAAGGGTTCGTGTGTTAAATGTGCAAATTTCAATGGTCAATATTTACAAATTTAGTGCCGCAGGGACTATTGAAAAAATTTCTACGTATAAAGGACACTTATAAATATGTATATTCAAAGTTTTAAAAGGATTGCAAGAAAATCGTTTTATTAGTGAACGTCCTTAAGAAGATGCTCGCACAGATTAATAAAATATTAAATTGTAATAAACTAAGAATTTTAAATGATTATCAGGAATTAGAAAATTATTAATCCCAATTTAATACTAAATTTTCCATTACCTAAATTGATTTTTTTTAGAATATGGACGGAGTTTGCAAAAGGCAGCGAATGCTGAATTAACATCGGACCTTTTTCAATTGATAGAACTGCTTTTTGCTGCTCGTCGAGAAAATCCAGAACCTGAGCAAGCCTATAAAGATGCTTTGGTAGTTTTAAAATTTCAGGGCTTACAAGTAATTAACAATAATGATTTTTCTACGTATTAAGAACAATTTTTTTAGGTACTAAGAACAACAGGTGTTGGAACATATTATGAGCTTGATGGACCATTTTTAACAACTATACTAAAAACACGAGCTCATGATACAATCAGACAAACTTTTGAAATATTAGAATCGGACGGAGCTGGTCCAAATCTTGTGGAACTTGTAAAAGAACAATTTGCTGGCGATTTACGAGATGGATTGGTTAATTTAGGTAAGTAGATAGATATATTTGTACTTACTAAATAATCGACAAGAGAAATATTATATTTTGATGTTATAATTATAGTTCATTATATTCAAAGTCGGCCAGAATTTTTGTCGGAACGCCTTCTCAAAGCAACTGAGTCATACGAAGACGCGTCTCTAATTCGATTGTTGGTCATGAGAGCGGAGGTAAATTCAAATATCTCTAAAGGAAAATGTGAAATTAATTAATTATTTAATAATGATACTAGCTGCAAGGCACGCCCCTGGAACCCCAACACATTAACCCCCTCATGCCCCCCCCCCGCACCATACACCCGTGCCCAACCACCGCCCCCATTCCACCACCCCTGGACCCTACTCCCGCGCCCCCAACCCCAACCCGCCCACCCTCTCCCCCTTTTGGGTGGGTTTTTTGGGGAATTTTTTTAAACAAAAAGTTGTCAGAAATCACATGCCCTACAACTTTGTTTATAATAAAATTTGCCGTAGGGTTAATAGTTTAAGAGTTATTTGATCATTTTCATTCATGCGCCGCCCCCCGACCCCCTTAGAGGTGGTATTCATCTAATACAGTTTCATCACAGCCACGAACTCTAACAATATATAATTCTGTATTACATTTATTTATTTATTTTTGAAAATCGTCGGCTTAAGAGTGTAAAGCTGCTAACTCCATTTTTTATCATATATGACATATTAATACCGTTCGAAAGAAAAAGAAATGCAGCATCGTCCAAATAAAACTACTACTTAAAATTACGATCGTAAGTTGTAGAAAAAAATGTGAAAAATAGTTTCTTTCCATAACAACAATATTAAAGTTCGTTTGTTATTTCTCTGCCCTGTAAAATTTCCTTGTTGTAAGTTAGCAGGTTTACACTCTAAGGCGACGATATGTAAAATTACTCCTTGACGAAGGGTGCAAAAAGAGATGCTTTTCGAAACATTTTATAGAAATTATATTTTTTCATTTCTATTTAAAATACTTATTTATTAGTTTCATATTTCAAAATTAAGGGGTTGGGGGGGGCACCAAGTTTATGGCGAGGGTTAGGTAGGGGAGGGGAGGCCAGTGGTAGTTGCCCTTAGTTACTCCACTGAGTATAATATACACATATTATATATACTATGTGATATTGAAGGAGACAACAAAAGAGTGTGTCTCTGCTGGAATTATAAATTTTATTTATTTATAACGAGACTATAGTTTCGAGGGTTTTGCTCTCTTCATCAGTCTATTACAATGGATTCATAGGAATTAATTTATTTCGTTTTTTTATCGTTAATTTATAATTCCAGCAGAAGACACACTCTTTATTGTCTCCTTCAATATATAAAAATTCTGCTACTCTCGGCACAAAAACTTTATATTTAATACTATGTGATAAATTACATTATGTAAATAAATAAATTATGTTATGTAAATAAATAAATTATATTATGTAAATAGATAAATTAATTTTCCACATTGAATTTAAGCGTGTATATACTGTATATATGTAACTTTAAAAAAATGAGATTTAATTCCCTGCTTGCTGACCCTAAGATTGGAGAACTGGGAAATTCTTTCAGTTTGTAACATCAATGTTGAAATTAGAAAATTAGTTATAATTTTCAATAAAAGTGCAGATGGTAGCAGGTTTAGAATTTCTTAAGAAATCACGAGAGTTTGGCCTCTACTAAAAATTATTTATATCATCTTGCATTTAGTAGATTCATAATTTCTTAAAATATGAAGATGTCTTCAAGAAAAGTTTATAGTTTGAGTCGATTCAGTTCAGTCAGCGTTCTGTTGTTATGGACGTGCTCGTAGAGACTATAGAATATTACTATAGTTAGATAGATGGACTGAATTGACTCGAAAATTTTAACTTTTTTCTAATTTCATGTTTGTTTGTTTTTTGAGAACTCAAAAAAAATCACTGCATACGCTTCCTGTTCGTCCTTTCTTCCGAAAACGTATTAACGTACCTTTATACCACTAGAGTACTTACTCTATGCACTAGCCATTCTGAGATTCAATCATATATAAATATAAAATTACACTCCTATTAATATTCATTAATTCCTTTAGAAGCAACTCTGGCAACTAGAACATTGTGGGTCGGTCAGTACTATAATGAGTCACCGATATTAATCAAAATTCATTTTTTTATTAAAATTATTTGATGAAAATTCAGTCAGTTCCCTATTAAGTAACACAATATATTTATTAACAATCAAAGATATAGAATAAAATACAACATATTTCAATCACTCTCATCTCTGTGAGTTATTTAGAATGAGCTAGTCCCATTAAGGCCGATTGGCATCGAATTTAATTTAATTTTCAAATGTAAAATTACATCACATGGTAAATGAAATAGCCGCTTTTGTAATTTTTTTCAATAGATCAGAGAACTTGGTAAAAAGTGAATCACTTATTTCAGAAACGGCTCATCATCACCCTTTGCCAAAATCACAATATGTAAATTTTCTGATTTTTCACTAATGTCATTTTTCGAACCAATTTTTTCATACTTTCTATGCCAGAGAGAGAATGATTAAATGAACGTCAAACTTCAAGTCTATATTCACGAATGTATAGTAAATAAAAATAATTTTCAAAGCATTAACTTTTTGCCGCGGGAACGATGTCCATTTAGCCAGATCTTAAGTGGAGTATTTTTTATATTTTCATATGAATGTGTTTATGATTGTGTGTACCTATATTGGTGTAGGGACCAGCAGCAAATTGTTTGAGGTAAGCTGGGCTTGAACCCGGGCTAGCTAATTCGTAGTCAAGGACTCATAGCATTCGGCCAACCTGACCCCTAGCAATAAAAACAAGGCTTCTTAACATTGGTGGTTTTGGCCCAAGGGTGACGATAAGTAATTGTTTTGTTATTATATATAAAAATCTTTATAATTTTATAAATGTACTAAAAGCTGGGGAATTAATTAAAATGATAATAACAGAGCAATAATATTTATAATGAAAATTTTTTAATTTTTTTTCAGATAGATCTTGTGGAAATCAAAGAATGTTTTCTGGAAATGACAGGAATGAAATTAGCTAATTGGATTAGTGATGAGACTCAGGGAGACTATCAACGTCTTTTATTTAAATTACTATAAAACCAAGCAACATATATTTGTACTATATAATTTTTTTTATTAAAACAAGCATTTTACATAAGACATTAAATATATAACATTTTCGTATGACTACGATTCATTTTATAGCTATTTTATATAATATTCGTATAAAAATAGATCATTTTTTTAAAAAATAAAATAGTATAAAATATTTGGAATGTGGCAATTGTATCATGAAAAGGGATTTTAAATTAAAATCATTTTTTCACATGAGTTTTGAAATGAAATATAAAAAAAAAATAATTTGAGCTAAAAGCATTATTTGTATAATACTAATTTAAATTCTATTTATTAGATGTAATTATTTTTATATTTTATTCCATACCTAATATTATATAAATTTCCGAATTTGTGCCTTTTTTCATATATAATGACTAGAGGAAAAAGAATAAATTATTAAGGAACATTTTTATAGATAAAAATATATTATTATAAATTAAATTTGTAAATTTCAGATATTTCAACTTTTTTTTTGTTAGGTACATTCCAATAAAATATAAAAAAAATAAAAAAAAAAATATATTTATGTAATTTATTTATGAATAAATGGGTAAATTTAGATTTTACTATTTATAATTACATCTTTAATATTATAAACTTTATATACATTAACTATACAACTGAAATTTTCAATAAAAAATAATAGAAGATTATAATAAATCAAGCAAGAAATATATTATTTTGTTAAGTAAAGAATATTTATTTTTCTAAATGAAATAATAGTGGATCGCAAATCTGTAAACAATTTCTAATTACCTTTTATTTGTAAAAATGATAATAAATACTGAATAAAGTGAAAATGGTGAACTTTGTCTTGGAGATTCTTCACCTAAATTAAAATAATTTATTTTAAAGTTTAAATTTATCCGAAAATATTCAAGATATTTATGTGAATATCAATTTTGATGATGAGCTATTTAATATTCATTTAAAAATCTTTTAAAATAAATATAGATGACTTTGGATGAGGTTTGCTTTAAACTGTTTTTTCTTTCATTAAATATAAATGGACTTGGGAAAATTATTTCATTATAAACAAGAAGATGGAAATGTTCTTAAAACACCATCTTGAAAAATCAGACAACGGGTAGGTAAAACAACTGATGAAGTGTTGATATTTGATCGTTTACTAGAGGAATTAGTTGGTTCTTCAGGTAATACAGGGAGATCCTAAAACAAAATTTATAGACATAAATAAATTTACATATATATGATGAAGTTCAGCCTTCGCCAATAACATATTTCGTTTATTTTCATTATTTCTTAAGCGAAATATTCCGTCTGTCTTATATTATCATGGCGTCAGCATGAGGTTAAGGAGGACGATTGTCTCCTTCCCACTGGAATCTTGGTAAAATAAACAAATTATAGTCGGGAGTTGGCATTTTATCACGGAATCATAAATTTATTTTAAGAGTACTCTAGAATAACATAATTCTTCTTTCTTCTTTAAGTGCCATATCAGGCCTCCCTGACGTTTCGGCTCCTCTCCACATATACCTGTGTTGAGTGTGTTTAGCTGTTTTTACACAGATATACGGGACCTACTTTTTAACGCCAGTTCCGAACGGAGAGGTTGACTAGACAATTATACTCTTGGTAGTTTGCCATTGCTTTCCAAGAGGAGGCGGCTGCAAATATCTGCCGAGACTCAGTCTCGAACCAGCGTACTTCAGGACAGCGGCCCGACACTCTGACCACTGACCCACAGTCGCTTTTTTTTTTTATAATGTCTTTTTTATTGAGCAAATTTGATACAATATATATACAGTTTGATCCCAAGAGATGTGGGATTTAAGTTTACAGAGTGGAGAAAAAATCGTTCATTACCCTGCAAAGGGCATTCGCCGATATGGCTTATCTTAAATTTATTTATACAGTAATCATTTGGGAAATTTTAGTCTATTGATTATTAGGTAGAGTATCGGGGGTTTTTGTTATTATTATCTGAGAAAATGCTCAGGAAAAAAGCCAGTTGACCCACAGTCGCCTCTTAATACATAATAACATAATTACTCAAATTAATTATAAAATATTAAAAAAAAAAAATGTAAGGTTGAAGATACACAGCCTCCCTCTCCTTTTCTCTAAATAAATTTCTCACGACGTCCTTATATGTATATATAATAGTACTAGTTGTTTACAGTGAAAAGCATAAGTTATTCACTGTTTATCTATATCATTCGAATTTTAAAAATGATCAAATTAAATAAAAAATGTTTTGATTATTTAAAGAAAGATTAAAGAAAATTATTTGTAAGAGTAATTCAAAGAAGGTAAAGTATCCTCTTCTTGATGCAAATAAACAACAACTCTCTTCCCGTCGGCAAGAAAATCTTTTCAATTTTCTTCAAAGAAAAGTATTTTAATATTATTATTAATATTATATAAATATAAGTGTGGATATGTTATTATATTATATTATTATAGTTTTATTATATTATATTGCTGACCTGAAACCTTGCGATGAATTCAAGTAATCTTAAACAAAGGGATCGACTTTTTGATGTTAATTTTGAAAGACTCCCAGGAATTCCAAGACCAGAAGAAATTATTTTCTCACATACTGATATATTAGTATCAGCGTCAAATAGTGGAATTCCAAAACAGCAGTCTAATAATGTCCATTCGTTTTCATCATCAGTATTGATCTTTCTGCAAAACAAGAAAAATCAATTAATAAATCTATAGACAAAGAATCTAAAAATATGCAGGAAATAAAGCGTTAATAATGTTATACCTTGGAGATAACTTATCAAGTTCTTCATTAAGTACTTTGACCCCTTCAATGCCAATGAAGCCATTAATGGGAGATGAATCACGTGGAGGAGCTTCTTCACATGTTTTTGTATTTTCCTTATTAATATTCACTAAAGTTATATATCCACAATTGTGTTTAAGATCGATCTTTTCAGAAAGACGTTCAATGACTGGATGTTTAGACCAGGGATCGTCTTCAGTAAATGGAAATGGAATAAGGACGGTTTCCGCTCCTGATCGACCTCCTCCAGTAGCCTAAAATAATTTTAAAATATTATTTTCAAGTTAGTAAATTTAAAATAAATAAATTAGATAAATAAGAAACAAATAAATTAACTCTTAAGTTAAAGATTTGATGATTGTGATGATGAAGAGCAAAAGAATGATACAACAAATTCACGATCTTTTGGAAGGTGTTCTCATTTAAACATATATTCATTCTCTCTCAACTCTTACAATATATATTCATTAATACAATGTGAATATATCATGCATAATTTTAGTGGAAATTCTTAATTTTTATTAATTGAGAGGAAATTAATTAATATTAAGCTTTTGAGGTCTCTTACTTATCTTTTACCAACAGAACAAACAAATTTACTGCTACACGTAATGTAGATTTTAAAATAAATTTCAAAGAAAAATTTAAATGTAATTTTGTTTATATTATATTAATTTTTAGATGGTAAAAATATCCGATAAACACAAGTATTCATTTCTAGAGCCGTTACAATTTTTGAAACTAGATTTGATTCCCACTTTATAATGAAAAATCAAACTTCTCTTTATGTCGTGTTTATATAAAATAAACCAGAAAAGATATCGATATGGGTTTAGTTTAGAAAGGTGAAGCTTTGAAAAACATATTTGAGTATTTTGCTCTATTTGTCCCCGAAAGGGAGATATAGTCATTTTGGGGTAAATTTTTGAAATATTTAAAGTGCTCTATCTCCTCGAGTTTTTAAGTTTTAGCATACAAATTTGGTACATTGGTTTACTAGTATTAATGCTAAATCTCGGGAAAGTTTTTTATTTTTTTGAAATTTCACCCCTGAACTGAAATATGGGAGATTTTGATTTTGTGGTCTAAAACACAAAAGGCTTCGTATCATTCTTGCCATTGGACCAAACTCAACCAAATTTTGTATACATAATCTGTGGGCCAGTAGAGGGCTAGAAATGCAAAAACAAACCACCCAAAATGGAGTCTGGAAGGTCAAAAAATGAAAATTCTTGGAGCAAACTCAACCAAATTTTGTATACATAATCTGTGGGCCACTAGGGAGCTAGAAATGCAAAAACTGGGTGCGGGGGGAGTGGGTGGGAAGGGTGCAGGGGGGTGGAATAGGTTTGGGTTGCGGTGGTGAGGGTTGGCGGGTGGAATGCAGTAGTGGGGTGCAGGGGTCCCGGGGGCGGGCTTCTCAGCTAGTAATTTATAATTAGAACAGACTATAATATTTTATGTTTTTAAAATATATTTCTTAATAACATTTAATAGTGAATGTTTAATATTTAAAGAATATTGTTACAATGATCGTAATTTAAATTTCAAATACTATACAGACTCTATTTATATAATTTTATCGTCAAAACCTACTTGAATAAAAACGGCTGAATGACAAAGAGCATCATTTACAGTGAATAGAATGTTATTGCTAGGCAAAACTCCAGGATCATGGCCCCAGGTGGTGACCAAAATTTTATCACAGGATTGAAAAATACTTGGCAATCGTCGTAAGCGGGTGCCTAAAATATTTTTAAATAGATAAGTAAAAAGATTATAAACTTAGAAAATAATTATATTAATTATATCCTTCAATACAAAGATATTTGAATAATTATAAAAAAATTGCTCATGTTTATATTTTCATAAAATAATATCTCAATTGATAAATGAACTTCTAAAAATACCTTTGGTAAGGAGCAATGAAGCTGGACCATATCCAGTGGAATCATAGAGAAATAGTTTAAACCAGACTGTATTTACTTCAGGGATGGCAGGCCCTAAATGTGGTGGCACACAACTGGATATTGGTCGAATTTCTTTGCTTAAGGGCGCCATTGGAAACAATTAATCTATAAAAAAAAATCATCGAAATCGGTACTCATGGGAGAGAAATCGACGAACACACAGGCAAAAAAACAAAAAACATTCTGATGAATTGATAACCTCCTCTTTTTTGAAGTCGGTTAAAAGAGAACAAACTTTCGAAGAAAAATTTGAATAATTTTTATTTTATATATAGATATTCATGAAATTACTACAAACCCCTCTAAATAATTTTCATTTTATATAGGTACGTATACCTAATTATTTTTGAAGGAATTGAAATATATACCTTAATGGAATAAAAAAGAATTGATTGCTATTAAGTTTTTTTTTATATTGGAAAATTTAACAATTCTTCATTCATCAAGAAACAAACAAGTTGAATAAAAACACAGGTATATGGTTGGCCTGCTCGTTTTGTAAGATTTTTTTGTAAAGGGACCATTAAAGGCATTATTGTATTTCTACATTAATAACTTACAAACACTACATGGATGGTTTGCTCCTTTCACTAAAAAGGATTGTTTTAAAAGAGTGTGATTTAATTTATCTACGACGTACGTCTGATGAATGGAACCTATTGTTTTGATAAACAATGGGTCCAGCCATTCTAAAAATACCTTTTTTCGCGCGGTTGCTAGCTCATATACTACTACTTATATCATTCTGAATTTTAATTTCCGCTGTAGTTGACTACATTAGAAATAAACTGCAACGGATCGTTGCTAAACTTTATCCAAATTCATTTGAAATATTAATATGTTTGTTCCTTTATTATTAATCAGATATCACTTGCAATTTGTAGTTCATATTGAAATTAATTCAAAAATAATTTTCATTTAAGAGTCGAGGAATAACCATCCTAAGACTGATTTTTGACGTTCTCGGTTTTTATTGGTAACCATTGCCGAAGACATAGAGGAATCGGGACTTAAAAATCAAAAATAAAGCCATCGATTACTCATCTAATAGCTTGAGGAATAACAATTCTACATTAGGTTTTTGGACGTTTCGATTATTCATTGCTAACCGTTGCTGAAGACATGGAGGAAACGACTTAAAATCAAAAATAACGATCGATTCTTACTCCAATACTAGAGGAATAACCTTAGTTGAATTCCATTTTGGATGTTTTGACTATTAACGGAAACCTCTACTGAAAATGTAGAAGAATCGACTTAAACTCAAAAAAGACTAAATTCTTTATGGCAAACAACTCAAGATTGAGTTGTTTGCCAAAAAAGAATTTAGTCTTTTTGATTTTAAGTCGATTCTTCCACGTTTTCAGTAGAGGTTGCCATTAATAGTCAAAACATCAAAAATGGAATGCAATAAGGTTATTCCTCTAGTATTAGATGATGAATCGATCGCTATTTTTGATTTTAAGTCGATTCTCTCCAGCGTCTTCAGCAATGGTTACCAATAATAACCGAAACGTCAAAAATCCTAATGTAGAATTGATTGTTCCTCAAGTATTAGATGAGAATCGATCGCTTATTTTTATTTTAAGTCGATTCCTCCATGTCTTCAGCAATGGTTACTAATAAAAACCGAAACGTCAAAAATCCAATATAGAATGGATTATTCCTCAAGTATTAGATGAGAATCAATCGCTATTTTTGGTTTAAAGTCGATTCCTCCATGTCTTCAGCAATGGTTACTAATAAAAACCGAAACGTCAAAAATCCAATATAGAATGATTATTCCTCAAGTACTAGATGAGAATCAATCGCTATTTTTGGTTTAAAGTCGATTTCTCTATGTCTTCAGCAATGGTTACTAATAAAAACCGAAACGTCAAAAATCCAATATAGAATGATTATTCCTCAAGTACTAGATGAGAATCAATCGCTATTTTTGGTTTAAAGTCGATTTCTCTATGTCTTCAGCAATGGTTACTAATAAAAACCGAAACGTCAAAAAATCCAATATAGAATGATTATTCCTCAAGTACTAGATGAGAATCAATCGCTATTTTTGGCTTAAAGTCGATTTCTCTATGTCTTCAGCAATGGTTACTAATAAAAACCGAAACGTCAAAAATCCAATATAGAATGATTATTCCTCAAGTACTAGATGAGAATCAACGCTATTTTTGGTTTAAAATCGATTTCTCTATGTCTTCAGCAATGGTTACTAATAAAACCGAAACGTCAAAAATCCAATATAGAATGATTATTCCTCAAGTACTAGATGAGAATCAATCGCTATTTTTGGTTTTAAAGTCGATTCTTCTATGTCTTCAGCAATGGTTACTAATAAAACCGAAACGTCAAAAATCCAATATAGAATGATTATTCCTCAAGTAACTAGATGAGAATCAATGCTATTTTTGTAAAATGATTTCTTCTTCAGCAAAGGTACTAAAAAAACGAAATAAAAATAATTAGAATTTATTAAGTACTATAAAAACTATTTTTGTTTAAAATCGATATTTAAAGTCTAGTCCGTATCTTTATAGGACCTTTAAGCCGTTGCCCAAGCAACAAATACCCACTTCATGATAAAAAAAATCGCACTTTTGCCTTGACGAGACCCTGTATTTTGGCAAATGTCACGTGCTAATATTCAACTCAATTGAATACTACAATTTGTGACTTTAATTGAGTCCATGGGTTCCGTAGTCTTTACCTGAGGACCCTTTGAAGCCACGCTTGCCCCGAGAGCGATTACAATACTTACCTATGCTTTGCATTGGATAAAGTAAAAAAAAGATATTAAATATATTATTGGAAATTATCGTCTTAAATTTGATTTAATGACTTGAATTATTGGGAAATAGAACGCTTAGAATAACATATTTATTGTTTAATTGGTCCTTTAATTTTTGATCTTCATCAAGCTCAATAATTATATATCATTCTGAATTGTAATTTCCGCTTTAGTTGACTATATTAGAAAAAAAAAGATATTAAATATATTATTGGAAATTATCTTCCTAAATTTGATTTAATGACTTGAATTATTGGGAAATAGAACGCTTAGAATAAAATATTTATTGTTTAATTGGTCTTAATTGTTGGTCTTCATCAAGCTCAATAATTATATCATAAAGCATTTTATTTATGTATTATGTTTTCCAATAATTCTTATTATAATTAATATAAATAAAATCAAAGGGATTGTCCTCTGTTTAATCTGATAAATTATATATAATTTTGCTTACATGATGAAGGGTTGTCGTCTTCTCTAGAATATTTCTAAGAGTACTCAGGCTAACTATATCTCTTATATTTAATCGGCCACTAAATTTCATTCAAAGATTTAGAAATATTCATCGTAAAATTAAAACATAGAATCATTTCATATAGTTTTTTTTTTTTTTTTTTTGGCTTTTCGGCCTTTCTAGCCATAAGCCTAATTACGATACTAGTTATTATTTTTTTAAAATTTGTCTCTACCCCCGGGGGTCAGATTTTAGCTGGATGCCTCGAGTCCGATTCGAAACCGGGTCCCCTGGTTAGCTCGCTGTCACGCTACCGCCTAGCCTATCTGACCCCTCATTTCATATAGTTGAAAAATAAAATAAAATTATCAATAGTATCTTAGATTAAAGCAGGGGTTCCCAAACTTTTCAGAGTTGCGGCGTCTTTTTTCAATTAAAATTTTCCTATGGTGCCCTGTTTATATTATTTATTTGGCCGCGCAGGAGGGAGCCTCCTCTTACAACAGATAAGAAGTTTACAAAATTTGGTCTATACATTGGTGGCAATATTTACATTTCTCTCTCTCTCCCTATTCACAGTAGCACCATTTATCTTAGTATTCTATACATATGTCAAAAATCTTTTTGATAAAAACAATAAGAAACAAAAAATATTTACAAAAATAAAAGTAAAAGTATGTCTAATCGTGAGTAAGAGATAATAATAAATAAATTTCTAGCTTCTTGTCTAGTTATAAGCCAAATGTCTTGCTTCAATTAATTATGAAGCTTGGCGGCGCACCTGTAAAGACGCCGCGGCGCTCAGTTTGGGAACCTCTGGATTAAACAGAAAATAATCTCTTTAGTTTGATTTTATAAAATCGACTAGCTGCTACACTTGGCAAAACAACTTTCTACTTTCTTTATTGAAATCAGTGGTGTAACTAAGGTCACCTGGCCCCGGTCAAACCCGTGGGCGCACGGCCTCCCCAAAGCCCTATATTTTTAATCTTTTAAACCTTGCTTTTTTTTGTTTGTTTTTTATAAAGAAATTGACGAAAGATGATTGGAATAATAAATAAGTGTTTTTATATAAGAAAAGTTAAAAGTCAAATGTTTAATATAAATTAGATATTAGATTTGAATTCTCATAAAATGAATACTTACGAATAATTTTTAATGAGAAGTCGAGAGCATGTTGCAGGATCTAGTGATTGTAAAGATTCACATCGGATTAAATCAAGGGCTAGGCAAAGGCCATGCTCATCTAATTGACGATTATGACGTAAAAATAGAATTGTGGATCTTAAAACAAGTGCATGATCAAAATATCGTTGAGCTTCTCCTTCACAATCATCGGTGGATACTTTTTCTAGTTCGGCAAGAAAACTATCTAATGATTCGTCTGAAAGTTTTCCAACTTCGAACATTGTGACGGCATGATTTTTTAATCCCTGAAATAATGAAATAATATTTTAATTATTATTATCAAAAAGTGTAAAGACAAAACCTTCCAATAAATACTCTTTTATTGGAAACAATCTTTTCCTGGACTCCCTTCCATTAAATCCTCGGTTATAAATCTACTAGTCAGTCTCCGAAAAAAAACTTCTAATTTATTATTATTATTATTATTTTCATTTTTTCAAAACTAAAATGAATTTTTGTAAATATATTAAAATTTTAACTCAAATTAAATTATAGATGTTTAGACCAATAATTTTTTTAAACCAACGTAGTTTGAAGGTGTATTGGGCTTCATTATATTTAAATCTTCGAAAACTATGTATTTAAATAATAATGTAGATAATTTTTTCTAAGTGAATATTTTGTATGAATATGTTATTTGTGTGTGTAAATTAGTGTAGGGGTCAGATTATATTAGGACAAATTTTTGCAGAAGGGTCGGATTATTCGAAACATGGCTTACTGAATCATAGGTAAGGAATTAACACACTCAACCATATGCTTAGAGAGCCCTTGAGAATTAATTGAAAAAAAAATCATTACATTATTATTTAACTCCCATGGTTTAAAAGATCCAAACAAGAGACCCTTCGAGTTTGGTTAGTTTAAATCATATAAAATTTATTTATTTTCGTATCAGCAGGGCCGCACCGACTATAGGGCAAATGTGTGCAAAACATTTGTGCGGCCAAGTCAAAGGGCGGCAAAACAGCTACCGTCTCTCTAGAGTCTAACCGAGTGATTCTCCATCTTTTTAAAGCTCTGCCACCCCTTAAGGAGCGGAAATTTTTCAGCGACCCCCTTTGTGAAAATCCTATAATTTAGAGTACGGGGAAGGGTGGCACTCCCTCCATCCCCGCTTCAGAAGAACACATACAGAAAGCTCAGAAGAGTAATTTTATTTATTATATGTACCAACCTATGTATTATTTTTTAGCTAGAAGAGGTAAGGATTGATAATTTTTTATGTGTTAAATTTTAGTAAATATTTTTGAAGGGGGCTCAAAATTATAGTTTGCACACGGGCGGCCGAAAGCTTGGCGCGGTCCTGCGTATCAGAATATCATTTTTTTATTAAAAGTAAAAAGTAAAATAAAAACAATTATTTTTTCCATTTTAATTTTTTATATGAAAAAAAAAGTAAAACGCCTTTCTTTGGGTTTGCAAAAAAATAAATTTATAAATAAAATTATTCAAAAAAAACAACTTATAAATACTTACAGGGGAAAGGTTTCCCATCATCAAAAATGCAGTTAATGTTGAATCGAAAAGAAATGCAATTCGTTTGGTGTTTTTTGTCCCAGATGTTGTGGAAAGGAAATTTTCTATCTCATCAGTTCCGCTTGAAGTCTCATCTGGAGGAGTTGTACCAGTAGAAACCTCTCTAAGAGCTGCAGCCAAATCCCCTAATAATGCATCTTCAGAGCTGAGAGAAGGTCTATGAGTGAAAAATAAAATTGAAATTAATAGTTGATAAAATTTTTTAAAACATTTATATGCTGACATATCCAGTATAGATCTCAATTTGTAATTATGGCCAAATTATTTCAAAGTTAACATTTCCAAAGTATTTTATTTTTTATAATAAAAATATACCTTCTTAAAATAACATTTAGGAAATCTTATGACCTAAACTAGACAAGTTAGGTATCATTATAGCCCAAGAGCCCACGACGATTTAGCCGTGACCTTCGTTATTTTATAATAAAAGCAGAAAGTTTTTCTGTGCATGTCCCCTATACAGGTAAGAACGACCAGCGACTATAGAGTTTGGGTTGTGGTTACTTTGGCAGGTAACAGGTAATAAAGGTGTATAAAATAGTACTTTAAATTCGTTAAAGTATAAAGCTCAATTTTTATATTTTCTTCGGGATAACTTTAGAAATCTCGTCATCCATTGCCGGACACTTATGACAGTTGCTACCCCTGCCAGACACCCCTAAACTTTAATAAATTATAATTATACTTTCGTTATAATATAAAAGATAAATTTTATATATGTTACTTGGCGACCTATAAAAAAATGTTACCTCAATAGGCGGACAGTTTTAATGGTTTTTACATAGATTTTTGACATTTCGGTTATTATTGATAACCATTGGTGAAGACATGGAGGAATCGACTTAAAATCAAAAATAACCATCGATTCTTATCTAATACTAGAGGAATAACCTTATTGCATTCCATTTTTGTTGTTTTGACTATTAATGACAACTTCTACTGAAAACGTGGAAGAATCGACTTAAAATCAAAAAGACTAAATTCTTTTTGTTAAACAACTCAAGCTTGAGTGATTCTTCCACGTTTTCAGTAGAGGTTGCCATTAATAGTCAAAACAACAAAAATGGAATGCAATAAGGTTATTCCTCTAGTATTAGATAAGAATCGATGGTTATTTTTGATTTTAAGTCGATTCCTCCATGTCTTCACCAATGGTTATCAATAATAACCGAAATGTCAAAAATCTATGTAAAAACCATTAAAACTGTCCGCCTATTGAGGTAACATTTTTTTATAGGTCGCCAAGTAACATATATAAAATTTATCTTTTATATTATAACGAAAGTATAATTATAATTTATTAAAGTTTAGGGGTGTCTGGCAGGGGGTAGCAACTGTCATAAGTGTCCGGCAATGGATGACGAGATTTATAAAGTTATCCCGAAGAAAATATAAAAAAATTGAGCTATACTTTACTTATACTTTAAAGAATTTAAAGTACTATTTTATACACCTTTATTACCTGTTACCTGCCAAAGTAACCACAACCCAAACTTTATAGTCGCTAGTCGTTCTTACCTGTATAGGGGGCATGCACAGAAAAACTTTCAGCTTTTATAAAATAACGAAGGTCTGGCCGTCGTGGGTTCTTGATCTATTAGAAATAATGGTGTTTAAGGTATCAATAGTTGTTTCACTATATGGGTTTTCTTAGGATTTTTTTTGAAATTTAGGCAGATTATTATTTAAATACTTCTGCATCGATCGGTGGCAATACGAAATTTCTGAACAATATAGTTCCGTAGATATTAAATTCCAAAGATAGAATTTTTCAGACTCTTATACATTGCACTCTACGGGATATCGGAAAATTTACATACATATTTAATTATAATTAAGAAACTCTTCTTACCATTGTTATAAAAAACTAAACCAAGATTAAACAATAACTAATACATTGAAGGAGACAATAAAAGAGTGTCTTCTGCTGGAATTATAAATTTTATTTATTTATAACGAGACTATAGTTTCGAGGGCTTTGCGAGATTTTAACCTTTCATTCATAAATTAATTCGCTTGAATCCATTGTAATAGACTGATGAAGAGGAGCAAAGCCCTCGAAACTATAGTCTCCTTATAAATAAATAAAATTTATAATTCCAGCAGAAGACACACTCTTTTATTGTCTCCTTCAATATATAAAAATTCTGCTACTCTCGGCAAAAACTTTCAAATTTAACTAATACATTTTTTAAGAAAATTTTAATTCATAGTTACAACACAATTTCTGAGATAATAATGAATAAATAATGAAAAATGTATAATGAAAAATTTACACTAAAAACAAGCTGGCAACAACGTATATATTTAACCTAAAAAGTGGATTAACTTTAGTACTTTTTTTGACGTTTTTTCGCTTCAGCTATTGTCGCAACAGCTTTTAATCGTTTATTAAGAACTTTTTGTTTAATAAATCGATCTTTATAATGTATTTTATCTGTCATTTCTATGATAAAAATATTCAAGCTCGGACAATGTTGCCAGATTTGTCAAACGAGCACGGGATTGGCTAGTAGTGGTACATAAACAGCAAAAAGTTTTGGGCTTATGAATTATGAATCCTTATTGTCTGTTCTATATACTCTAGCATTAACTTTTTGCTAGTATTGTCCCGAAACAACTACCTTAAGGCCACTGAAAATTAATTTAAAATCTTGTCAACAAAAAATCTTATTTACCGAGTCTATCTTTATAAATTCCTCTTTCTAATAATAGTAACCGTAATTTTCTTAGTTTTTATACAACTAACGATTTTCTTATATATATAATAAGAATATTAAAATAAAGAAGTATGTACTAGATGAGGAGGAGGTATCACTAAAGATGGAATCACCGTGTTCAATAAAACGTCTTATTAAAGGTGTTTTATTGAACCCAGTGATTCCATCTTTGGCTGATACCTCCTCTAGTACAGTTTCATCACAGCCACGAACTCTAACAATATAAAGAAGTATGTTTGGAAGTACAAAAAAAGAATGGGGAGGGTATGAGATATCATATTTTAAAAATTTCATGATTCAATGGTAAATATGCGTACCTAATTTTTTAAGTATTTAGTCACTTGGTCCTTTTTACAAGCAGATTGTGAATTTTAGTATAAATTAATTCAAATATCTATTTAGTTGGCTTACTTAGATCCTGTAGTTCTAGATATCCAAGTTGGATGATAATCATTCAATTCATTATCAGCATTCTTTTTTCGGGCAAATCCTAAGCGACAATAAAGAGAAACTGCATGTTTAACAGCTTGGGCATCAATCTGAAGGACATTCGCTAACTGAAAAATTATATATTATTTTTTAGTATTGTTAATATAATTAAGTATTAATACCAGATAATTAGCCACTACTTTAATGAATAAATTAATTTTATGTAATTACCTCTCCTACGGATGTATTCTCATCAATAGAAACAAAAATTTTGTATAAAAGAGTTTCGAAATAATCTCCAAGAACTCGGTTCATAACAAATCCTTCCAGTGGGGGAACAACAATATAATCATCATCCGAAATTGGTACATCTAGGTATATAAGGCCTTTTCTAAAATAATAAAAAATAAATTTATTTATTTATTTTTGGAAATAAAAATATTTAAATATAAATTCACTATTTACTTATATAAACTTTTAACAAGAGAAAAATCAAGTTCACCGGCTTTTTGTGGTCCGAGATCAATAAGCCGATCTATTAGATCTTTTTCTATTGCTGTAACCAATTTGATGTCTTCTTCAATTATGCAGCCAATGTGTACTAGCCACCTTGAAAAAAAAATTATAAATGAAATATTAGGGGGACGGAAAGTAATGTCGTTTTTTTATATTAAATTCAAAGAAATAAATGTTTAAAAAAGTTTTTATTTTTAATCAATGATGTAATCACCCTCATAACCAACAACCTTTTGCCATCTAGTGTGCAAATTTTCAATGCCGGATCGATAAAAATCAAATGGTTTTTGAGCAAAATATCTGCAGATGGCATTTTTGATATCATCCAAATTTTCAAATTTTTTGTCAGGTACATAGAGTGGAAGGCTCCATAAGGAGCCAATGTATTTTAGCGTATACGAGTTACAGCTAGCTCTCTGGCGAGACCAGGGAGAAACCATTGGACAATAAAATGGCGGAAACCGCTCTCTTCGAGGCAAATTTTGGTGAGATTATCACGAGTAAAAAATGCGCTTATATATATATAACATAAAGGGTATGTATCTTTTATTTATGACAAAGGCTTTGAATGTTCTATGATCTTTGGATAGCTCTTAAGAACTAAGAGTTTTCGCCCTGCAGTCACTAGAGAGCGCTTTTTCGATATACGGTAGCCTTCCACTCTATATTACACTTATTTTTTTTTTATCTGACGGTAAAAACTGTTGTAGCTGTCGGAATAAATGGTAATCCGATGGTGGAATGTCGGGGGATGGTAGATGAGATAGTACCCCACACCCTAATTCATTAATTTTTTCTAGGGGTTCGTCTTGTGCAGTGCAGTCTTGCATTATCGTGATTCAGAATAACCCCTTTTCTGTTGACAATCCCTGAACACATTTCAATTAAAGATTGATTTTCTCGATCCAATTGTTCACAGTAAAGATCTGTATTCACAGTTTATCCAGGCTTAACCACTGCCGTTGAAGAAATACTAAGTTGCATGTGGTGGATCGGTTAGCTTTATTTTCTTCGGACAGATAATGGGGGACCCAAACATTGGCTCTGCTTACTTTACCAATCTGCTGTAAATGTTCCTGGATGGTCGACCAAGGTTGGTTAAGAGTGTTTGACAGCTCCCCGATTGTCTGATTCGGATTTGACGCATGTCGTTTCTGGGCATTGACAGAAACGACATTACTTTCCGGTCCCCCTATTACCAATATGATAATATAAGATTTTCAAGTTAAAATAACAAGAGAGCAGCCAGTAAAATAAAAATGTACTTTTGACAACGATTCGATTAAATATTTCACCTTCATTAAAACATAGAATGGTTTTTAACACGTGCTATGTTGTTGTTATTGTTGCAAATATCCAGAGAAATAGTAAGCATCACAATTCATTACATCTCTAAGAGACAAAACAACAAGATATAGTACCTGTTAAAAAACATTCTTTGTCCTGATGAAGATTAAATATTTAAGTGAAACGTCGAAGAAATAAAAATTGAATTTTTATTTCCCTGGTAGACTCTCTTATTTACTTTATAATAATATAATCATCTCTTCCTTTTATTAAATAAGATCTTTATTCTTACCATGGTTCTAAAGATATTTCTGCAGGTCTGGGTGGAAGTAACTCTTTAATGAACGTTCTACGACGGAACAATTTTCGTCCAGAGCGACATTGATTCATTAAATCAATGTATTCATTTCGACCAATTCCTAGGAGTCGGAGACCTATTATAAGAAATAGTAGTAAGAAAAAATCGAATTATCAAATGAGGAGCTATTGAATTAAATAAAGAACTCACAAAGAGAAACAAAAGAGGATGTCCTCTGCTTGATGCAAATAAACATACACAAATATATCAAACAAATAAATAATATATATACACAGATATATCATCTCGATATATATGTATGTTTATTTGCATCAAGCAGAGGACAACCTCTTTGTGAATCAACAACTCTGCTACTCTCGGCAAAACAAAAACTTATCAATTAAATAATGAACTGATATTTGGCACACATGTTTGTATTAATAACCTGAACCTCTAAGCCAAGTTTCAAACTTTCTAGCTCAAACCGTTCGCTGACGGATAATTATCAAATCACTAAAATATGAGGACAGCGTAGCGTGTCTTGAAAACGTTTTTTATCCCTATCTGAATTTAGATACCCACGATAACTCAAGAACGGAAGGTTATAAAAAGATTATTTTGTTAGTAAAATGTTTGCAAAAGTGACAAACTGATTAAATTTAGACTTGTTAGCTTCCGGATGAAAAATGTAGAAAATCAGAAAAAAGCAACGAATCTTTATATAGCTCTTAAACAGTTGTAGTAGATGCGATTTGAAACAAAAGTTAGTAATAAGCTGTATCTTTGTGCCAAGCTTCAGGTTTCTAGCTTAAACCATTCGCTGACAAAACTTGATCAAATTAACCAAATTTGCTGAGTATGAAAGTATGAAGTCTTGGAAAAAGTTTTCTTACAATTTATATAGTTAATTTATGATATTTATATATATGTAATTTTTTATTAGGCCTAAGCTCAATACAGGGGTTCGATGGCGTTTCTTTTTAAGGTTGATCTAATATGAGCTCTCACATGTAGATGTGATGCTTTGGTGGTGGAGTTGTTAATCGTAAGTTTTGTCAAAAACCAGCTAGATTGCATATTTTTAATGGAAAAAATTTCAATAAAATGTAGGTTTCGAGACCTTCCTCAGTCTATTAACAGAGCAATTAAAAACGAAATATACGTCGAAAAGTTGTGTATTCTGATTAGATTTTCTTATTTAAAATGTGCAATAGTGCAATCTAGGTGGTTTTAGCCGAAACTTATCTTTCGATAAAAATACATATACAATAATGCCTATTGACCAATATGGTAAAACTAATATTTATGTTAAATTAGAGAATAAAGAAAAAATTGTATTATAGACAAAAGAATCCACCAGGACTCGAACCCAGGACCTAAATGTGACCGGTGCATTGCTCTAGAGCAGTGTTCTTAAAACTTTCTCATCCCGCAGAACCCTTTTTTGAGATAATTTTTACATGGAACCCTTCGTTCAGTAGAACACCCAGATTTGATTTTAGGTGGGATAACTCATATCACATATTAGATTTTATGAACAAGGTGCGTCCCTGCCTTTGTTATAAAAACTTGATAATGTGCGGTTATTCAAACAAAAAGATAAATATTCTATATAAAATATAGAATTTTAGCATTGACTTGGGGAACCACTATAAAGTTTGAGTAGAACCCTACGGTTTCGTGGAAAACAGGCTGAAGAACACTGCTCTAGAGCTCTAGAACTTTCAGACTATAAAATTTTTCTATGCTACTATATTAATTAGGCTGATTACTCTCCTTCAAATATCTATAATAGCCCATGGGGGTAATTACCCCTAGGTTAGGAACCCCGGAGCTATAGAGTCTAGAACTTTGATGGTGTAATTACTATTTAAATATGAAAATTAGCTAAATTTATGACAATAAAAACAAATATACTTTCAGATTATACAATTTTTCTGTGCTACTATATTAATTAGGCTGATTACCCCCTTCAAATATCTATAATACCCCATGGGGGTAATTACCCCTAGGTTAGGAACCCCGGAGCTCTAGAGTCCAGACCACTGTGTAACAGATCTCGAATTAAAATCCGTGCCTAACGTTTATATGAATATGGAATGTCATTATTTTGAATTCTTTCTTTATTTATTTTTCACGGATCTGGAGTGGCCTGAGTATTATTAGCTTATATTCTAACAACTCTCCATTTATCAGGTCACTCAAAGTTGGAAAATTATTTTTTCATAAAGCTTCAGGGGTGCAATAATTTAATCTTCAAGATTGGCATCTTTTTTGAGCTGCCTCCTTGACCATAATTTATATTTAATTTAAAATAGAAGTATTAATTTAAGAAATAAATATATATTTACAATCGGCAGCGGTAAAGTTGGGAAGTGAATCATAGCTTTTCTCTTGTTCCATAATATTTTCCATAACCGAGATATAATATTGGAATGGAGTAACTCGAAGCCCCGTGACAACGATATCAGATAGATGATATGGATAAAGCATCAAGCTTTCTCTGCTATAAGTTAACAAATCTTCATAATATTTTCGTTGATCCTTTCTTACATTTTTGATCAAATTTCCTTTATAACGAAGTTGATTTTTTATACTAAAATTTACTATACATTTTTCATATTCCTTTTGTGAATTGCCAAGACTCTAAAAAAATTATATTTTTGGAATTTTAGATAATTCATAATATATATATAGCTAACAATTACTCTAATATGATAAAAATCTTAACCTGTTTAACATTTTCTGGTAATTTATTCCAAGGATTATTTTGTCTAATGTGAAATTCCACTTCAGAATTCATTATGAGATATTATTTCGTTTTAATTTATTAAATATATTATTTTACCAGGTGTTATGCCATGTTTTTTGCTATGTGTCAAATATATATAATGACAAATAGAACATAAAGTATACATGATTGAAGTTAGCTACAAAATTTATATTGAACTTTGATAATAATAATTTATAAATAAAAATAGGTATTTAAATTGATTATTTTTAAACTAGATTTCTATTAATTACTAAAATAAATTAAAAATAAATGTAAATATATTTCAATAATGTAATAGAGGCCAAGGACGGGGGTGGGTTAAAAAATTGTATAATTACTAACCATCTTATTTTTTGAGATCTGTTTTTAAATTATTTATATAGAATAAATAAATGTATTTATTATTATATATTATCAATTAATTATTTAAATTTTTATAAGATTTACGAGTATAGCCACGTGTTTTCTCTCATCTTAAGGAAAATTTCAAGGGGGGATCAAACCCACGGTGATCCTTCTATTGGCTACGGCCTTGATAGCAGCCAAGTAAATTTACGTTGCCTCCTCAATCACTCTCGACCTAGACAAACTGAATAAATGGGGCTCTCAAAATTTAGTTAACTTTAATCCAAACAAGACTCAATGTTGTCTAATTTCTAGGCGCGAAAATAAAAATTTCCCTGATATTCACTTCGATTCGAATACCTCTGAAAATGTGTGACAGCCTATCCATGTTGGGCGTCTCTGTCGCATCTGAAACACCTGTCTTGGAATGAACACATCTCCTCTGTGGCGAAATCTGCAGCAAAGAAGATTGTCTACTTATTCAGGTCCAAGCGATTTTACAAGCCCCCACATCTTCTCACCATCTACAAGGCCCAAATCCGCCCCTGTCTCGAATACGGCTCTCATCTATGGAGAGGAGCCTCAAAATATTCTCTTGCTACCCTGGATGCAATTCAGAAACGAGCCGCCAGGCTAATTGACGATTCTACCCTCACCAACTCCTCGACTCGCTAGCTCATCGAAGAAAGGTCTCTGCCCTTTCCCTTTTCTATAGATACTATCACGGCAGGTGCTCTGATGAGATAAAATCAATAATTTCCCCAAAGCATGCTTTGCACGTAGCACGCGTTTTGCCGACTCCCAACACTCTTTCGAGGTCAAATTAGAAAAGTGCCGGACCACTTCATTCGCCAATACGTATATCCCCATGACTTCAAGGAACTGGAACTCTCTCCCAGCCTCCATCTTTCCCAGCACTTATAATCTTCAAACCTTCAAAACCCGAGTGCATAAACACCTACGTCTACACCCTCTCACTTAATCAACTTTCCTTCTCTTCGGTAATTCAAGGGTCTTTCAAGATTCATAGGGGCTGTATCTTTACTGGTGCACCCCTTCTGCACTTCGATTGCATTAAAAAAAAAGAAGTAGGCGTGCGCGCGGACAATTCAACAAGTCCTGCCAAGTTTAGTTTTTTTTTTTTTTTTAATGCAATCGAATGCAAGAAGGGGTGCACCAGTAAAGATGTAGCCCCTATGGATCTCGAAAGACCCTTGCATTACCGAAGAGAAGGGAAAGTTGATTAAGTGAGAGGGTGTAGACGTAGGTGTCTATGTACCCTGGTTTTGAAGGTTTGAAGATCATAGGTGCTGGGAAAGATAGAGGCTGGGAGAGAGTTCCAGTTCCTTGAAGTCATGGGGATATATGTATTCGCGAATGAAGTGGTCCGGCACTTTTCCAATTTGACCGCAAAAGAGTGTTGGGAGTCGGCAAAACGTGTGCTGCGTGCAAAGCATGCTTTGGGGGGAATTATTGATTTTATCTCATCAGAGCACCTGCCGTGATAGTATCTATAGAAAAGGGAAAGGGCAGAGACATCTCTTCGATGAGCCAGCGAGTCGAGGGAGTCGGTGAGGGTAGAATCGTCAATTAGCCTGACGGCTCGTTTCTGAATTGCATCAAGGGTAGCAAGAGAATATTTTGAGGCTCCTCTCCACAGATGAGAGCCGTATTCGAGACAGGGGCGGATTTGGGCCTTGTAGATGGTGAGAAGTTGTGGGGGTTTGTAAAATTGCTTGGACCTGAATAAGAAGCCAATCTTCCTTGCTGTAGATTTCGCCACAGAGGAGATGTGTTCATTCCAAGACAGGTCAGATGCGACAGAGACGCCCAACATGGATAGGCTGTCACACATTTTCAGGGTATTCGAATCGAAGTGAATATCAGGGAAATCTCTATTTTCGCGCCTAGAAATTAGACAACATTGAGTTTTATTTGAATTAAAGTTAACTAAATTTTGAGAGCCCCATTTATTCAGTTTGTCTAGGTCGAGAGTAATTGAGGAGGCAATATTTATTCGATTATTCGGGAGAGAGGGTTTGCCGTGTAGAGTGCTATCGTCGGCGTAACAATGAGTGGGGTTTGCCGTTTGATCAATAAGGTCGTTTATATAAATAAGGAAGAGTGTGGAGGAGATTACAGAGCCTTGGGGAACACCAGAGTTTGTGGAGAACGATTCAGATGATGTTCCATCCACCACAACTTTTATACTTCGGTTTGTTTGCAAGTCGGCACGGGTTATCGTAGTTTAAATTGCATAAAATTTTATTTACAATTGTTTTGACATAAAAGAAATAAATTAAGAGGGTATGCGTTTAAAAAAAAACTTTGATTTTTTGGGACACCCTAATGCAGCGTTTCTCAACCTTTTTTGGCCCGCGGACCAGTAAAATTTGTAAAGAAAATTCGCGGACCAATGATATTTTTTTAACAACAAAATTTTTCTAGGTATCAAAGAATACATGCATAAGTTAATTGTAACATTTTTATTATCATTTACTTACAATAATATTTAAATGTTTACTTACAATAATATTTAAATGTAAAGATATGTAATTATATATACTTATCCGCGGACTAGGAAAATTTCTCCGCGAACCACTGGTGGTCCGCCGGACCAGCGGTTGATAATAGCTGCCCTAATGGACATTGACCAAAGTATTAGAGAAAAAAATTGGAGCATTTGAGATGTGGATCTACCGGCGGTTATTGAAAATATCTTGGGTGGACCCCGGGACCAACGATGAAGTTATACGTCGAGTTGGCAAGAATAGATAACTACTTCTTAATATCAAAAAAAGAAAACTAGAATACTTTGGTCATGTAATGAGGCATCCAGAAAAATATAAATTTCTACATCTGTCAATGCAGGGGAAGATTTATGGCAAACGAGGACCAGGCCGTCGGCGCATCTCGTGGCTGCGAAACCTGGGAGATTGGTTTGGTCTTTCCTCGCTGGAATTGTTCAGAAGAACAGTAAATAAGGCGTCGATCGCTATGATGTTAGCTAACGTCCGGAGCGGGCATGACACGTGAAGAGGAAGAAGATCAAAATTAAACGTCAAGTATGCCTGCTCCGATTCCCTACATAATTTAATTAGATCTTAATTTTAATATACAATAATTAAATATGAAATTTCGTTTTGATGTTCATATTAGATTTTTAACTACCTACAAGGTACACAATAATTAATATCTCTTAAAATATAATTTTTCCGATATTTACGAAATAAAAGTTTTTTAAGTCTCAATTCATGATTTTTCTAAATTTTTTTTTTAGCAAAATTGTTTTAGCCGTTTTTGAGAGGCCTGATTACACTACTTGATCACACGGTCAAGTACAAATTCAGTCCTGAGGAAACAAAAAAATTGTCAAAACCTCTATTTGATTAATATATATATTTAGTTTACATAATCTAAGCTTGTCCTAAAAATTTCACTTATCCTTTTAAATTTTTTTTATGAATTAAGCTCGGCCATTGCGAAAAATTCTCACTCTAGCCCGTAATACAGAGTAGATCTCTCATTCGTACCAAGCACTTCTAGTAAAAAATTTGACAAAATATACTTTTTCCTTTAATTATTTTATTTAGGAATAAAAAATAAAAAACAATAATTTACTAACTTATATATATTTATTTAATCTAAAAGTAATACAAAGTGCAATTCCGGAATTAAGAAATGTGATTACAAATTTCAATCAAACTTTTTATGTAAAGAAATCAAACTATTTATATTTAATATTTTACTTATCAAACTTTCATGGTGGGCGGTAGGGGGTTTTGTCCTATGCTGAAGCTAATATATGCTGAAATATATAAAAAACTTTAAAATCCTCCAACAATCCTTGCATCATTTAAGAAACACTTTAATAATACCGACTATAAAAGATTAGAATAGATATGTAAAATAAAGTTACTGCGGAACCGGTGAGCGGTATGAAAATTTTACTACCAATAAAGATAAAGATAAGAGTAAATAAATATTATGTTTAATACTTATTTACTCTTATCTTTATTAAAGATGTTTCACCTTGCACTAACACCACAATCTCTACTAATTATTACCAATAAAGAGACAAGAGTGGGCAGTAGCAGTATTTATAAAAAGGTTGACTACACCTAATCTAAACTAAACATAGAGCATATCTAATTATGTGCTTTTTATTTATAAAATAAAACTTTTATTTAAAAATTATCCAGATTATAAGTAATATAGGTATTTACTAATTTTTTTTTTGTGTGTATTTGCTGCCACTGTGGCCTATTAATTAAAGTAGACATATGATTAAATTAATAAATAAATTCTCATGAATTCGGCAAAATGCTGTCTATAGAAATAAGCAATTTCACAAATTAGGCATAACATATAAATACAATTTACATTTTATATTACATACTTTTTTAAATTTATTTTCTCTACATAATACTAGTAATATACACAATACACATACATGATAGTGGTGTTTCAATGGAAATGCAATTTCAGTAAAAGAAACAAACTATGAAGTAAAAAGAAAAAATATAATGTGACTTGTGTCCATTTTTTAACTAGCTTTGGGTCAAAAGGCCACTGTGAGACAAGTTTAGGAACCACTGATCTAGAGTTAATAACCATTTACTTAAACTGAACTTGGGGCATATATTCAGAAAATATATAAACTCAGAGGCAACAGTAAATAGATCAAATTCCAAAGCAATCAGTTTTTTTTTTCAATCTCTTGTACAGTATTATCTTGGCTATCGACCTGGACGGATCAAATTAATCCCCTGACATTTGAGCCTCTCTATTCTAATATTAAATTTCCTTTATATTTTCAAAACACTAAACAAATATATATAACAAAAAAAAAAAAAACTTTTGGGGCTAAGCCCCTTGGCCAAATAGGAGTGTTCTTCACCAAGCATCATGCCGCTTAGTGTCCAAGAGATACCATTGTCGCAGTGCTCATCAAAAAATGACACGAATGGAAATGTCCGCCTCCCTGGTGTAATGGTCAGCATGTCTGGCTGTGCAGTTCTATTCCAACTTTCAAAGCAACAACACCTTACCCTGGAGTCCGGAACTTTTCTAAACAAACTACCTGAAGGATACCCTACCACAGTGAGTGAAGGCCTTCTCAAGGAAACCATCCAGCTAGTGAATGAGCCCAGCGCTCTGAATAAACACCCCCAGCCCATACCTGGAGACTTTCCTCCCAAAACGTGCAGCAAACCCATCAACACAGTGAGTAATAGTGAAAATATATTTCAATTCCACAGTTCGGTTCTGCATGGCAGTAAGGAACTCAATGATAAGAGAGATTTTTTTAAATTTTAAAAAAATCGCCCAATCCATCATTGATAACAAAAACAATTTATCCACAAAGGATATAAAAAATAAATTAAAAAATATTACAATAAAAAAAATGGGATCAAATAATAATAACTTTTCCATAGAGGATCTAATGCTCCGCATGGAAAGCCTCGAAAAAGAATTGAAAGCTCTCAAGAAAGAGAATAAAATGCTGAAAAGCCAAAATAAAAACTCCCCAATATTTGAGCACCAAAACCGCTTTCAACTACTCGACCACGACATGATAAATCAAAGCAACAGGAGGAACAGACTATCCGTCTCCAAAACAAAAGGGACAAACCAGATGGATCGGTAAATGAGCCTAATGAAACAGCTCAGACTCAGAAAAAATCCAGGACAAACGATCGGAATGTGACGACCACCAAACAACAAGTAACACCTCAACAGACACCAATGGCATCATCTCCTACAGCTCCAACTCAACCATGGTACCAAAGAAACTCATCTATAACCAATTCTGACGAAACAACTCAAACCACAAGTAAGCCACCGCCGATAAAAATTAATAATAACAACACAACATATATAATAAGACTCCTTAAAGAAAATTTTAATTACAAAAACTTTACAATTTACAAAAGAAACCGATCTGAGTCAAGCCTCACCCTAGAAAATAAGGAAACATCTAAAAAGGTTATAGCGGACTTAAAAAACAAACAAATAAATTTTTTTACTCATACTCCAAAATCAGAAAAGGTCCAAAGTTACCTTCTCAAAGGCCTCGCAGCGGACATCGATCTGGACGAAGTAAAAAATGAGCTTAATTCTCTCCAAAATATTAAATTTGTAAAAATTGAGAGATTCACCAAAAAAAGCAAGAACATTACATTACCACTCCTGCTGGTACAAATCGATGCCCAAAAAAGTGAAACCCTTCCCAGACCAATAAGGCCATTATCGCCAACCCAAATAACAACCAAGACAATCTCATCTTAAGCAGGCTCCAACGAATTGATGATCATATTATAAAAATGCTCTCTATCATCACCAAACACGACAATCAAATTTCAAGTATCATAAATTCACTCAACTAAAAATAATTTCGCTAAACATTAATTCAATAATCACAAACCAGAGACGAGCAAATTTAATGGAATTAATAAACAAGCTCAATCCTGATATTCTGCTCCTCTGGGAAACAAAACTCAACCAAAAACACATCATCCAATATGCTGGCTTCACCTGCATAAGAACAGATCGCCCCAACGCAACATAGCGAGGGGGGACGGCTATTCTTATTAAGGAAAATATTAAATTCAAACATCTTCAAAATTATAAACTCATAAACGCAAAATCAATAGAACCAACAATAATCAAACTCTGACAGACCCGAGAACCTATTTTACCTGGCATGGGACTTGAACTCAAAACATGAGAGCTGGTCAAATGACCATAAAAACAACAACGGTCAAAAACTCTTTAACTGGCTAAACAACAACCAAATTAAATTCAAACTCCAACTCCTGCATTCTCAATTCCCATCCCCCCACAGGTAGATCTTATATAGACCTGGTCCTGATGGACTCAAGACTCAAAATCTTAAACAAAATCAACTCCAACCAATTTCCAAACATTCTCTACGACAGTGACCATGACGGGCTAATAGCAATTATAAAATTAGAAGAATCAAATCTCATAGAAAAAAATCTGACTCACATCTATATAACTAGAGTAAAACAAATTGGCCCGATACTCTACGTAATAATCAATAGACTAAAATTTCCCAAATGATTACTGTATAAATAAATTTAAGATAAGCCATATCGGCGAATGCCCTTTGCAGGACAATGTACGATTTTTTTCCACTCGGTAAACTTAAATCCCACATGTCGTGGGATCAAACTGTATATATATTGTATCAAATTTGCTCAATAAAAAAAGACATAATAAAAAAAAGCATGTCTGGCTGGCAATCCGGAGGTCTCGGGTTCGATTCCCGGCTATACCCAGACATTTTTTCTGTAAGTATAGGGTCTGGAAAAAAAATTAAGTGGAAGATAAATTTAACCTAATTTATCGCACGGAGAATTTACCACTGGTCGAAGCCCTTAAAAAACTTAATAAATTGGATTGTATCTAACTTTCTGAGATTTGGCTTGTGATCCCGGCTCCTTTTCTTCTACTCTTTTCTTTTCACGATGGAGGGGCCATCCCATACAGGCCTTTAGGGGATGCACTTTCTGGTGTATCTCCTTCTCACATCAATATCATTAAAAAAAAAAACGACGAACCTTTAAACTCCGATATACCATGGCAAAGAGTCAAGAGGAAAAGAACAAGCTCAGGTACACAAACTACTTTACAAACAATATCTACCGGAATTCTGCAATCAAATAGATTCACTCGGCTATCGAACAACGAGGCAGACAACATTTCTGATAAAGAAAAATCTATCAATAGCAATGTTCCAAGAATCCCTAAACCTCTACCTATTTTTATCTACGAACTTTTAAATTTTTCGCAAATGGCAAACAGCATTTCGAAAATTATAAGCAAAAACGAATATATTTGTAAACCCATGGCAAATTCCACCGTTAAAATAAACGTATAGACAAGTGATGCCTTTAGAAAGCTAGCTACATTTTTAAAGGATAAAATGTCATTCATCATACATATCAACTTAAAGAAGATCGTTCATTTCGTGTAGTCATCAGGCACCTTCATCACTCTGTTAATATCGATGATGTCAAATTCGAATTAGCTGAAAAAGGATTCGATGTCAGAAATATAACTAATATAAAACATAGAATTTCCAAAGAGCCGTTCTCTTTATTTTTCCTTGATCTTGAACTTAATGAAAACAACAAACTTATTTACAATATAAGCTATCTATTGAACACCAAAATAGTGATTGAACCCCCTAGAAAAAATAGAGCAATTACTCAATGTACCAGGTGGCAATCTTTGAATCACACTAAATCTTATTGTTTTAAGCCCTTGCGTGAAATCACAAGACTCTTCAAGGTGCACTTAATCAAAAGACACTCCAGAAGTTTGTGCAAATTGTTCAGGAATTCACCCGGCCAATTATAAAGGATGTTCAACTTATAAGGAAATTCAAAAAAGAAGAAGTAAATTTTTTTAAGATATAAAAATCATAAATAATAATGAAAATCCAATTCCTCAAACTCACACAGCACATACCCCACCACCACCTCCTCCACCCTTGAATCACAACTCTCAACAACAATCCCAAAGACCATACGCTAGTGTTATTAGAAATGAAAATTACAACTATCAACCTAATGATATCAATATTCAGCTAACATTTCTCATGAATGACTTTAAATCAATGTTTAATCAGCCATTAAATCAAAACAGCATGATTCTTAATTTGTTAACTAAAGTAATAAGTAATATGACTAACAATGGCTAATACACAAAGAATACCTCTCTGGAATGCTAACGGATTAGCACAACGGCGTCAGGAAATAGAAATCTTCTTACACACTGAAAAAATTGAACACAGGAATTATTTGACGGATTATAGCAGTGTTTCACAAAGAGGAAATAAAATTTAAAAAAATTAAATTTTTTTTAAAAATTATATTTTGGAGATTTATTTTTTATCTCTCTACATATTCGGGCTATGAACCCTTCATCATGTGGTTAACCAATAGATTATAACATTAATACAATGTAAAATTTATATTCAGTCTTTTGTTAAACCTCCTGATGAAGG
The DNA here is from genome assembly GCA_024734495.1 of Forficula auricularia. Lineage (NCBI taxonomy): Eukaryota > Metazoa > Arthropoda > Insecta > Dermaptera > Forficulidae > Forficula > Forficula auricularia. The sequence goes on from JALMQS010000087.1 coordinate 12,352,095, forward strand.
GTTCATAGCCCGAAATATGTATAGAGATAAATAATTAATTTGAGGCATGATTGGCTGAGAGAACAATTATTACAATCAAATACAACAACTTTCTCTGAGTTATTAACAAAAGCAACAGCTCTCGAAGCTTCGAGAATTGAAAGTAAGAAGTTAACAGTGCATATTGGACCAACACAGTCAAATTATAATGCATGCGATATAAATAAAATATCGAGACCAGAAAGATCGAATTCTCCTTAGAGCACTTCCGCTCAGCTAGTCAAGGTAGTCGAAACTCTTACAGAAGTGACTCCAAAATTAACTTTAAGACTCTGGGCATCGAAAACCTGTGCCTGAGATGTGGAAGGGGTAACCACAAAATAGCCGATTGCAGAATAGAACGAGAAAGATTAATATGCAGAGCGTGCAACAAAGAAGGCCATATCGCAAGAGTTTGAATTTCAAGTCTGATGAAGGCGCACCGAAGTAAAAATAATGATAGACCAACGAATTTACTCCAAGTTACCCCGAATGACTTCGACCCGGATTATTTTAATGGCATCAATAAATTGGAAACAATTCCAGAAGAGAACGAAATTGTTAATTTGTACGAAATAAGTCAAGATCACGACAAATATCTATAAATGGAAAACGTCAACAATTCGAAGTGGACTCTGGCGCAAAGTTTTCTTTGTTGTCCGAAAATGAGTTCAATCACTTAAATCTAAATACACCTATCGAAAAAACGAACATATGCTTCCGGTCTTATTCAGGCAATATAATAAAACCAAAAGGTAAAATTCAGGTCAACGTTGACTATAAGGGGAAAGAAATCGTTGACGAACTACACATTGTACCGGCTGGACTCGACGCCATCCTGGTCCGAAAATGGATAAGATCGTTAGGAATTGAACTCCAAAACATTGACACTGAAACGAATAGTTCATCATCGACGTTACAAATCCAGCCCGTAAATTCAATTAATGATATTTTTACCAAATTTTCAACTATCTTTGAACAGAAAATTGGATGTGTCCAGGGATGTAAAGTCGCGCTTCAACTTCGTGATGGAGCAAAACCAGTTTTTACGAAAGAACGTAGTGTTCCATATGCTCTCCTGGAAAGAGTAGAAAAAGAATTAGACCTTCTAGAAGAAAACGGCATAATATCTAATGTTGTTACCACTGATTGGGGTTCACCACTGGTGGCTATTCCAAAACCAGACGGAGGTATCCGCTTGTGCGTAGATTATAAGTGTGGCGTAAACGAGAAATTGGTCCAGGCAAATCACCCGATTCGACGTATCGATGACGTTTTAAACAGTTTGCGAAACTCTCAATACTTTTGTAAACTGGACTTATTCAAGGCTTACTTACATCTGGAAGTGGATGACGAAAGCAGTAATATTCAAACAATCTCAACCCATCGAGGTACATATCGAATGCACCGGCCTAGTTTCGGTATCAAGACGGCACCATCCGACAACAGAATTTTCTCTCAAATTCTCAAAGGGCTTCCAAAAACGGTGGCATATTTCGATGACATAATCGTGTCCAGGAGCCCAAAAGTTCTCTCTGAATAAGCATCCAGAAACATTCAGCGCGTGAAATCTGCAATACAGCTTAATAACAGGTACTCCTTAGCAACTGTTATATAAAATTATAAATTATATTTTTAACAAAAATATTATTAATCTATTGAATCTCCTAACCTTAAAACAAATTCGTGGGATTATTGAGCTTGCTCATTGACCAACCGCCCACCAGGGGCGCTCCAGTAGGAGCAAACATTCAAGAGCTCCATTCAAATCCAAAATTCCCCACCAAGGCCTTCCCTCCTACAAAGTCATCCTGATGGCCCTCAGCGACGCGGAAGACATCCCCCTTCCCACAGCCATGCCCCCTCCCCTCCCAAATAATACGGAAGGAACCTGCAAACTCGACACTAGTACCCACTCTGCCGATAATGATGACTGGATACAAGTACAGTCAAATAGAAAAAGAGGCCAAAACTATGATATACTCCAACGAAACAAGCAAACAACCCTCGACTCCTACTGGCTCGGCAAACAAATAGAAACGGAAAACAGGTACGAAACCCTACCAGAAATAATTGACGATGGACAATAACACCCAATCCAAACCCCAGCCACCAATAACCATCTACAAGTTTCATAATATAATCCCTCTACAGAATTACTTAATACCCGATATCAAATAACTATACTAGGCATAAACAAAATAAAACTACAACTACATCAAAAAGAAGACATAAGCACAGTAACACGGGCACTCGACTAAAATAAAACTGAATACAACACATACAAAAACAAAGAAGACAAACCATTCAAAGTCGCTTTGGGCGGAATACACTCTTCAACCAATACCGACCTAATCAAAGCGGAACTAAATAAATTCGGTCACGAAATTACAAACATATGGAACATACGACACAGAACAACTAAAGAACCCCTACCCAAGTTTTACCTTGACTTAAAGGCAAAGGAAAATAATAAACAAATATACGACATAAAGCAAATTAGCTGCTATAAAATATATTTCGAGCCACCTCATGGACCTTTTCAAACTATAGGTTTTGAGGGTGAAAAATATTTTGTATCTTTTATTGATGATTATAGTAAAATTGCTAAAGTGTATGTCATGAAATTGAAATCACAAGTATTTGACTATTTGGTTGAATTTGTTGTTTTGATTTTTGTAGAGTTAATGTGAATATATTGGCTGGCAAAATGGGTGTGTGCCCGATGCCAATAAATAATATATAAAAAAAAAAATTTGGTTGAATATGTGAATGAATGTGAAAATTTGACGGGGAAAAGAGTAAAATTTTTAAGATGTGATAACGGAAAAGATACTTAAATGGAAAAATTTATAATTTTGCGAGAAAAAAAGGTATTGTTATTAATAACTGTCCAGCTTATGTACATGAACTGAACGGGCCCGGCTGAGCGTTTTAATAGATCTATAATGAATTTATCACGTTGTCTGAAGCAAATGTAGAAAAAAAATATTGGCCGGAAATAGTTTGTGCAGCAGTTTATTTAAAAAATCGTACGTTAGCTAATACGATTGAAAGAAAAACGCCGTACGAAATATTTTTTGGAAAGAAACCGGATGTGTCAAATTTACGTTTATACGGAAGTAAAGTTTTTGTGAGAAAACCGGAACAGAAATACTGCTAAATGGGATAAAAAAGCCGATATGGGAATTCTAATTGGTTATGCTAATGTTGGGTGTCGCGTTAAATGGTAGGGTCATTGTAGCGAGACATGTAGATATTGTTGAGGAAAATGTTACATGTATTGGTTTAAAAGTAAACGACTCTGAAAATGAAAATAATCAATCAAACAGTACAAAAAATAATGAAAGTTCGGATAATGACTCAGGGGACGAGAACTCTATAGATGAAGATTTAAATGATAATTCTAGGAATTCTGAATCTCAAAATCAACCTGAAATTCGTAGATCACAGCGATCTAGAAATCGCCCAAACAAATTAAATGAATATTATACATATAAAACTAGTATTTTTGCGTATATGTCTAGAACTGATGTACCATATACATTCGAGAAGGCGATAGCAAATAATGAAAATAAAACTTGGAGAAAAGCAATGGATAAAGAAATTGAATGTTTAAATAAAAATGAGACATGGGAATTAGTCGATAATATAAATAATTGTAAAGTTTTGGATGTTAAATGGGTTTACACAAAAAAATCTGATGAAACTTATAAGGCTAGGTTAGTTGTAAGAGGGTTTCAACAAACTGATGAAATTAATGAATTTATTCTCCTGTAGTTAAAATGCAAACTTTAAAAATCTTGTTGTCAAATGGGCCTAGTAATTGAACAAATGGATGTAGAAACAGCAATTTTAAATGGTAAGGTGATTTCTGAAGTGTATATTAAACAATCAAAGGGTTATGAGGATGGTTCAAATGAAAGATCTTGGAAAAATTAAAGAATATCTAGGAATTAACATAGATTATGAATCCTGTAATTATAAAATGGAATTGAACGAAACCAAATATATTGAGTCCTTAACTAAACAATACAACTTAGAAAATAGCAAGTTATTCAATACACCTGTAGTGGGCACTACTAGCCACCCATACACTAAAGCCACCCGATGTCCCCACCGGCACAGAAGCACGGTCGACACGAGAGAGCAGTCTGCAACGCGACAAGAACGAGCTAACATCGAAACAACTCCAACCCTTTGCTGTATTATTTCTAATCAATAAATAAGTATTTATATAATATATCAGAGTGTTATTCCTGCCGCAACCCTCCTCTATATTGGTGACCCATGACGAAAAAAAAAATCCACATCATGGAAGTGAACCGAATAGGAGCGAAATTACCAGCACTTTGGACCGAACGACCTGACCTTTGGTTCAAACACGTGGAGGCCCAGTTCGATCTCGCCAATGTGACCAAAGAAGAAACGAAGTTTCACCATGTAATCGCCAGCCTGGACCAACAACAGGCAATCAAGGTATGCGAAATCATATCTATCCGCCGACCACCAACCAGTACAAGGAACTAAAAAAGCAGCTCCTAAAGAAATTAACACCTTCCAATGAAGAAAGACGACGCCGCCTAATGGCGGGAGAGGAGATCGGCGACAGGAAGCCTTCGGAGTTCTGCGAGCACATACTCGCCTTGGCCCCCGACACGTAGCCGAAGGATATTTTAAAGAGCCTCTGGTCTAGACAATTGCCTAAGACCATACGGACAGCGTTATTAACGAGCCCAGAATTAAACTGGAAGGAGGCCGCCGAAATAGCAGACTCCATCGCTGAGGCCGTTCCGGAAGTCCCAGCTTACGCCATCGAACAACCCACGCCAACCAGCAGCGCCCTCGAGCGGCAGATGGAGGAGTTGTCCCAGCAAGTTGCCGCCATTAGACCCAGCAACGTAAGCAAAAGCGCGCCAGCCCAGCAGCGGACCTGGAAAACCGACGACCGCAGCAGCAGAGATATCAACCCGGAGGTGTGTTGGTTCCACCGCGAGTTTGGCAAAAACGCTCGCAATTGCAGACAGCCCTGTGCATTCAAGGCACAGGGAAACTCCAAGGGCGGTCAGTAGCAGCGGCGACTGACTGCAAATCATCAGGTAGCCGCCTCTATGTTACCGAGAAAAATAGCAAGGTGCGATATCTCGTCGATACCGGTTCGGACCTATGCGTTTACCCACGGAAAGCGCTGCCAGGACGAAGAAAACGCGTGGACTACGACCTGATCGCGACCAACGGCACAACCTTCCACACTTATGGATGGATCTCGCTGGTCCTCGACATAGGCTTAGAGCGCAGCCTCAAGTGACATGCTAGATTTCTTTGTAACCAAAGGATTGACTAGCTCATACACCTGTGGGGAACATATTGACCCACAATAAGACTTCAAGAGAGCGCGGGAACTCAGGTGAACACCCCAGCGCCACCAAGCTGACGGAAGCGATACGCACAGCACCAGTACTACACCAGCGTCCATCCTAGCAACACACAAAAACTCTCGAGACCAGTATCGCTTCGAACAACCTGTACATATTTCCTTACTATTTGTAAATAAAGATATTATTAAAGGAAGCTTTGTTTGAGTATTATTTCGCCCCGAAATATCCCTCCAGCTCATGCAGATCCTTCAGTGGTGACCCCGACGTGATTATCGGGCACTAAACGCCCGGACCGTTCCCGACTGTTATCCCGTCAGACACATTCACGATTTCAATCAACGAATTCGTGGATGCGAGGTTTTCTCCGTCATCGATCTCGTCAAGGCCTATTCGCAGATCCCTGTCAACCCGGAGGACATCCCGAAGACGGCCATCACTACCCCAATAGGCATGTTCGAATTCCCGTTCATGAGCTACGGCCTCCGCAACGCTGGGCAGACGTTCCAGCGCTTCATTGACGAGGTCATCAGCGGGCTTGACTTTTGCTATGCCTACATCGATGACGTCCTCATTTTCTCACACTCAGCCGAGGAACATAAACAGCACCTCTCCACCCTCCTCCAGCGCCTAGTCGACCACGGCATCATCATCAACGCAGCCAAAAGCGTCCTAGGCGTGGACAAAATTCAGTTCCTCGGCTACGAGGTGAACGCCAACGGTACCCGCCGCCCCCTGCCTGACCGAATCGATGCCCTTCAGAACTACACTTTGCCAAAAACAGCGCGCGACCTGCGGCGTTTTCTTGGCATGATTAACTTCTACCGGCGCTTTATTCCGTCAGCGGCGACGCATCAGGCACCTCTCCAAGACGCCCTCGCAGGCCTACGCGGCGCCCAGCCCATCTCCTGGACACCTGCCCTTGAGCAAGCCTTTGAGGCATGCAAGGAAGCCCTCGCGACCGCCACGCTTCTAGCCCACCCGGCACCCGACGCACGCCTCGGGTTGTTCACGGACGCATCTGCCACCGCCCTCGGCGCCAGCCTACAACAGCGCGTCGACAACAATTGGCAACCGTTAGCTTTCTTCTCAAAAAAGTTAACTAAAAAGCAAACAGAGTGGCCGGCCTATTATCGCGAACTTCTCGGGGTTTACGAAGCAGTGCAACACTTCAGACACATTCTCGAAGCCCAGAACTGCATCATCTACACAGACCACAAGCCGCTCACCTACGCCTTCCGTCAGCGCCGCGAAAAACTGCCACCAGTTCAGCAGAACCAAATCAGCTTCATCGCACAATTTTCCACCTCCAGTGAGCACATCAGCGGTTCCAGCAACGTAGTCGCCGACGCACTGTCTCGCGTCGACGCCATCACAGAGGCAACCATCGACTACTCGGCCATCGCCGAAGCCCAGCAAAATGACGCTGAACTTCGCGAGCTTATCAACGGAAACACATCAATCAAACTAGAACGCATCTCGATGCCTGGCTCCGATGTCATCCTACTCTGCGACACATCGACCTCGAGCCCGCGACTCTATCTACCCGCGAGCCACCGGCGCCAAGCATTCGACCGCCTGCACAACCTTTGTCACCCCGGCGTCCGCGCCACGACTCGACTAGTCGCTGAACGATTCGTGTGGCCAGGCATGCGCAAAGACTGCACCCACTGGTCTCAAACCTGCCTGGCCTGCCAGCGCGCCAAAATTAGCCGGCATGTGTCTTCAGCTCCAGGCGCCTTCGAAACGCCCCCGACCCGGTTCAAACACATCCATATCGACATCGTCGGCCCGCTTCCTCCAGCCGGTCCCTATCGATATCTTTTGACCGCCGTCGACCGTTTCACGAGGTGGCCTGAGGCCTGGCCCCTCGTGGACATCACAGCGGAACATGTAGCCGCCACCTTCTTCGCCGGATGGATTGCACGCTTCGGCGTTCCCGAGACCGTCACCACGGACCAAGGGCGCCAATTCGAAAGTCAGCTGTTTAACGAACTGGGCAAACGCTCAGGCTTTAGACACACCCGGACCACCAGCTACCACCCCTGCGCCAACGGGATGGTTGAACGGCTGCACCGCCAGTTGAAATCCGCGATCATGTGCCATACCAACTCCACATGGCTGGAAGCGCTCCCGGTTGCGCTACTCGGCATCCGGAGCGCCTTCAAAAGCGACTTACAAACAACGGCAGCCGACCTTGTCTACGGCGAACCCCTTCGCCTGCCAGGAGAGATGTTAGCACCAATACCCGCCAACAAGAACATCGCCGACCCCGCCGAATTCATCAACCGCCTCCATCGACAGATGGACAACCTACGCCCAACGCCTGCATCGAGCCACCAGCATAAGAAAGTGTTCGTCTTCAAGGAGCTGGCAACATGTACACATGTTTTCCTCAGAGACGACCGTCTTCGCGGTGCCCTTCAGGCACCGTACACAGGCCCATTCCTGGTGACCCAGCGCGGAGACAAAACATTCGTCATCCGCATTCGCGGGACCGACACACGGGTGTCCATCGACCGACTCAAGCCGGCCTACACCATCGCCGACGGCGCCACAACGAAGGCCCCTAGCCCGACAACTACAACACCAACACCACCCACGGGAGAATACACAACCCGCGCCGGGCGCCGAGTTCAAGTTCGCGTGCCACATGACATATAAACAAACCAGCCTCGCTAATCCTACCCCCGGAGCTCCTTTTCTTCCGCGGGGGGCTCATGTGGGGAACATATTGACCCACAATAAGACTTCAAGAGAGCGCGGGAACTCAGGTGAACACCCCAGCGCCACCAAGCTGACGGAAGCGATACGCACAGCACCAGTACTACACCAGCGTCCATCCTAGCAACACACAAAAACTCTCGAGACCAGTATCGCTTCGAACAACCTGTACATATTTCCTTACTATTTGTAAATAAAGATATTATTAAAGGAAGCTTTGTTTGAGTATTATTTCGCCCCGAAATATCCCTCCAGCTCATGCAGATCCTTCACACCAATTTCGAAGAATTTTTGGATCTTAGCTCTGACCACACTCCAGTGATTGCTAAAATTAGGACTATGATAATAAAAAAAGAAAGTAGTCTCACATTATCCAATAAAAAGACAAATTGGATTTTATTCAAAAAAGAAGTTGAAGATAATTTGAATACTAAAATTCCTCTTAAAACTGAAGATTATATTGAAAGAGCAATTGAACATTTTAACCAAAATATTAAAGAATCAGCTTGGTTGTCAAGCCCTAAAATAAACCAACAAGAAACTCAAATCAATTACCCGATCGAGATAAGAGAAAAACTAAAAGAAAAAAGGACTTCGAAAAATATGCCAAAGAAGTAAATATCCACAGGACAAATTAATAGGGCCTCTAAGGAACTTAAAAACTTAATTATTAAAAATAAAAATGAAACACTACAAGATTGCCTCTCCAAATTATCTCCTCAAGGAAATAATGTGCACTCACTTTGGAACACAACAAAATATCTAAAAAGACCTAAGTAATTTACATCCCCATTAAAAACCGGTACAAATGCTTGTGCCAGAACAAACTAAGAAAAAGCAGAAACCTTTTCTCAACACCTGGAATACACATTTAATCCCTTTCCCCAAACTTGTCCTAGCCATGAGAACCTCGAAATAGCAAATTTTTTGGACTCTCCATTACAGCTATCTCCACCTATTCGATCCTTCTCCACAAAAGAAATTGAACAACTTATCAAACACGAGTCTAATAGAAGAAAATCTCCTGGATATGATTTAATCACAGTCGAGATATTAAAAAAATCTCCCCAAAAAAGGAAGGAAAAAATTCACAACTTGCTTTAAAAATAAAAGTCTTACTTTCAATGATTATGCCAATTTGGTTATACTAATGTCAAATATGGGGAACTGCCAGCGAATCCAGTATAAGCAAAATTCAGAGTGCAATCCAAAATACTTAGATGTATAGCAAACGCCCCATGGTATTTTACAAATGCAAGTTTGCACAGTGACCTTCTCGTCCCTTCAGTTAGAGAAGTGATTCTTGATTCATTCATCAAACATACAATAAAACTTGAAAATCATCCAAACACATCAGCCATTACTATCCTGGACAACAGTGAAGTGACCAGAAGGCTTAAGAAAAACCATGTTCTCGACACTGAAGAACGCTCTACTTTGAACAACTGGAAAATGAAATTCAAATAGAGAAGTCATCAATGGGCGACTCTACCTTCAAGTGACGTGTGCGTGTGTGAATGAACATGTGTGTGAGTGTGTGTATGTACAAACTATTTTATCAAATTTAAAAGCTTAAATATAGAGCTGATTGTAAATAGAAAATAAATAAATAAAAAAATCGCTTGTACTTCCAAACGTTGGTTTTCAATCGCTTGCACTCCCAAACGTTGGTTTTCCCCAATCTTCTTTCTTTCTCTCGCGTGTACTTCGAAACGTTGATTTTCCCCAATCTTCTTCAATTTTCTCGCTTGTACTCCCAAACGTTGGTTTTCCCCAATCTTCTTTCTTTCTCTCGCGTGTACTCCCAAACGTTGATTTTCCCCAATCTTCTTCAATTTTCTCGCTTGTACTCCCAAACGTTGGTTTTCCCCAATCTTCTTCCGTTCTCCTAAACGTTGGATTTCCCCAATCTTCTTCCGTTCTCCCAAACGTTGGATTTCCCAAATCTTCTTCCGTTCTCTTTCTTTTCAATATTTTATTTTTTCTAAAAAAAAAAAAAGAAACAAAAACAATCAAGATTAAGGAAATAATAAAATAAAATACTTAATAATGACCTGGGACTGAATTTTTATGCCTTTGCATATTATCTAATATGTTGTGAACATTCACACGATTTTTACTTACACCCCGAACTTTAAAGTTTGATTTAAAAAAAAATTTCCACTACAAATGCAACTTGGACGATCGATATCTAATTATTTTCAACTTATATAAAATGTATAAAATCTGTTTTTATGTCATTCAATTAAATTTAATTAAAAATAATTAAAATTAATAACGAGCTTCCTACATTTGATTCATTCGCGAAAGAGCCCTTATTTTCAGTCAGACTGCATAGGGATAAGTAATGACTATTTGTCAATTTTTAATAATGATGATGCCCAAATTTAGCCGCCATATTAAGTGCAGCATTTGAATGGCCAATTTGGCCATCGTTGACACCCTGTGTGCAATAAAAAAATCCAGCTGGAGTAAGGCTGAATTTTATATTAGCTCGCCTCTAAATTGGTGAAAAAAAGTAAATTAAATAAATATTTAAAAATAGCTCACCTGCTCTTTTTCTTGTATCCTTTTAGTTTGATTTTTCAAAAAACTGACTTCTAAGATCAATTCATCGACTTTCGTATCGCTTTTTAGAAATGTTTCTTTAATCTTTTTTTAATAGAGGATATCTCAGACGTTAATTTATCGGTTTGGGTTTTCAAACCGAGTACTGCTGTCATCAGATCATCACGTTTTGTGGATAACTAAAAGTCAAAGGAAATTTAATTAAAACCAGTGTTAATAAATATGTGAACTTATCATAATTATCATTTTTCCAATAGGATGTTAAACATAAGACGATGATTTTGAATTGAATTTATTTAACAAAATATATCAATTCGTATGGATTTCCGATATCAAATAATTTTTCGTAAATATGTTTATTTCACTAAAAATTCATCATCATCATGTACTTATACCTACTGTCCTGAGACTGGTTTGAAGCAACGACTCGCCTTCACTTAAATATTTCCCATGCCAACAGTTTCACTTCTCTAAAAGTCCCACATTCCATATCTTTCATTATCTGGAGGAAATATTGAAATCTGGGTCTTTCCTTTCCCCCTTTCTTCCCCACTATTCTCTCGAAAATATCCCTTAAAAATCCCCGGTCTCTTAATGTAAACCCGAAAATTAAACTAGTAATAATCAAATTCGTAGATTATGAAACCATCTAAATAAAAGCATCTTTATGTTTATTACCATAGTAACCCTTTGTGAAATTGGAAATAATTGAATATCAATTCTCTCATGAAAATGTATACCGATAACCCTCGTGGAAATGCATATTGAAATAATTTCAAAACAGTTATTAGAATGAAAGAAGTTGGCTGTCGAAGGTTCCGTACCTTAAACTCCCAAAATACTTGAGATATAAAATGTGTTCTTATTCTTCGTTGATAAAGGGTAATGAGTGAAATCGTAGAATTTTAATTTAAGAACTTGAATAAAATTGAGCTGGTACGAAATGGCCAGTGTGGGTCTCACTTACATTGTTATTTTAAATTGAAATAAATTTTTTTTAAATTTAGCTTAATTCTATTTAAGGTAGTTGTTTCGCGACAATACTAGCAAAAAGTTAATGCTAGAGTACATAGAACAGACAATAAAGATTCATAATTCATAAGCCCAAAACTTTTTGCTGTTTATGTACTAGCCAATCCCGTGCTTGTTTGACAAATCTGGCAACATTGACCGAGCTTGAATATTTTTATCATGGAAATGGCACTTAAAATACATTATAAAGGTTGATTTATTAAACAAAAAGTTCTTAATAAACGATTAAAAACTGTTGCGACAATAGCTGAAGCGAAAAAAACGTCAAAAAAGTACTAAAGTAAACCCACTTTTTAGGTTAAATATATAGGTTGTTGCCAGCTTGTTTTTAGCGTAAATTTTTCATTATACTTTCTTCATTATTTATTCATTATTATCTCAGAAACTGTGTTGTAACTATGAATTAAAATTTTCTTAAAAAATGTATTAGTTATTGTTTAATGTTTGTTTAGTTTTTTAAAACAATGGTAAGAAGAGTTTCTTAATTATTATTAAATAAGTATGTAAACTTTCCGATATCTCGTATAGTGCAATGTATAAGAATCTGAAAAAGTCTATCTTTGGAATTTATTATCTCCGGAACTATGTATATTGTTCATCAATTTCGTTTTGCCACCAATCGATGCATAAGTAGGTATTTAAATAATAATCTATCTAAATTTCAAAAAAATCCTAAGAAAACCCATATGGTGAAACAACTACCTTAAAGAAATATTTAGAGTTACCACAGTATACAGTGTACTGTGATGTTTTACTTTTTAAATGGAAAAAGTTTAAGGGCTTTATTATATGGTATTTTTTCAATCTGTTTGATGACTGGCCTGATATGTTTACTGCTCTGATGAGATAAAATCAATAATTCCCCAAAGCCATACTTTGCACGCAGCACACGTTTTGCCGACTCCCAACACTCTTTTGCGGTCAAATTGGAAAAGTGCCGGACCACTTCATTCGCGAATACATATATCCCCATGACTTCAAGGAACTGGAACCTCTCCCAGCCTCTATCTTTCCCAGCACCCTATGATCTTCAAACCTTCAAAACCAGGGTGCATAGACACCTACGTCTACACCCTCTCACTTAATCAACTTTCCCTTCTCTTCGGTAATGCAAGGGTCTTTCGAGATCCATAGCTACACCTTTACTGGTGCACCCCCTTCTTGCATTCGATTGCATTAAAAAAAAAAAAAACTAAGAAGGAATATTGATAAAATGACAAATATGCAAGGAAGTTAATTATTTGAGCCATGAGGAAATCAACAAAGTTGACGAAACGTTGGCAAAAATAAACATTATTTGCATAAGATATTGTCCTTATTTCCCTACAACTTTATTAATTTAATCGATGGACAAAAATAATCAAAATAATTATATAGTATTTTATAAACCACAAATTTGATAATCAATATTTTTATTCTATAACTAATAGGTAACGGGATATTTAAGTAAAACAAATGGAGTAGGTCAATATTGAAATACATGGCAGTTTGAATGGTGTTAGATTTTTGGTTAAATAAATTTCAAACTATGTCTTTTGTGTCTTTGCAAACTTTCTAAGATCTATGATAGATCATCTATCTGTTTAAAGATATTTTCTGTTCACTACTGAGGAATTATCGAAATTAAATACAAAGAATTGTTTTACTTACCGATTCGTTCTTTCTGTTCACTTGTTTCATATCATTACCCAATTACCCAACATTATTATTAATTCGCTCCATCTTTTCGTTAAGATTGACAATCTTTTTGTTAAAATCACCTATCATTTGGTTGTGTGAATTTGCATAGTCTCTTCGCAACTTCTCAGTGATTTTATTTATCTATAAAAAAAATAAGATATTAAAATTGTGTAAATCAATAGGTGGTGTATGATAGAATCAAATCCTATAGATAAAAAAGAAAGAGAAGAGGTTTTAATAACCACCGTCCACAGACTTATTGATCATATGAATTTTTGTACCAAATATATGGTATTGATTCTCATCCCCTCAATTTACTGGTGTAGGGTCCATACTTCTTGAGTCTGAGCCCCCCCCCCCCCCCCCCCCAATTATCAATCGTAGTTACGACAATGCCTTTTTAACATTTTTATATCTTTTATCAAGAAATAAATAACAATTAATAAAGTAAAGGGTGTGTAGTTTCACAGTGAATGGAATAAGACTCAAAGAGGTTTAAACAAACTCAATATATTTCGGATTATTAGTCCATCATCAGGAGTTTACAGGTTGAAAACTGTTTTTAACCTATAAACTCTTGATGATGGACTAATAATCTGAAATATATTGAGTTTGTATAAACCTCTTTGAGTTTTATTTCATTCACTGTGAAACTACACACCCTTTACTTTATTAATTAATATCATGTTTCACCTAAAACCTACAGCACTTTACCTAAGTAAAAAATAAATAACATGTGATTCATTTAGAGGTACTTTTTTCAAAACTCAAAAAATAATAAAAAACAAATTTATCAGGTTATCGTTATTATCAATGACGAATTAACGTAAATATTCAATTCTTATGAACAAATTATAATAAATAAAATCTTTTATAAAAAATCAATCTGAAAACATTCATTTAAAACCCGCAAACGTTTCTAGAGAATTTCTATATTTATGAATTTAATTTTATTATAATTTTCTGATTTATTCAGCCGACCCTTTCTCTTACGAGATGCATGCAAGGTATTCTATTAAGTCACTATTAATAACATCACTAAAAAGAGAAAAATAAAAATAATTTTTAGAAAAAAATAAAACGGACTTCAAAAAAATTAAATGCAACAAATAAAATAAAATACACTAAAAGGTATAAAATAATAATCTAATTTAGTTACAACTATAAACGATGAAATATTTACATGAAATCACTTTTTGAAGTCGGTGCCAAACAAACTATATAAGCGAGCGTACCCGCCAATCGTACTAAGTAAAATCCGTCGAGTTTGATTCATAAAACGTATATGTTTGGCACCGACTTCAAAAAGTGATTTCATGTAAATATTTCGTCGTTTAGTTGTAACTAAATTAGATTATTATTTTATAACTTTTAGTGTATTTTATTTAATTTTTGAGTTTTATTATTTTATTTGTTGCATTAAATCATTGAAGGACTTTCACCATCTTGATGATAAACTAATATTTGTTAGAATAATATATTCGGAGTAACTTAAAAAAAAATTGAAATTATTTACCTCGTAATTTTGATAAAAAATAAAAAAAATAAACTAATTTGGGCGATTATTTTTAGTGGAGAGGATATAAGATCAATGGTTGGAAACGATCCATTCATAAATAGAAAATAATAGCGTAAAATGTACAGTCACGATAAAAAAACATAACCTAAAATTTTAACACCGTCCATATTTATAGAGTGGTTACGAAACTAAAACTTTTTGTTTGGATTGTCGCGAAAGAACCTCCTTAAACCAAGATCCTCACGTAAAATAGGTAGGTCGATTATGTGGACCATAAGTTGCTCTAAGTGCACGAAACACATTCCTCGTAGAACGCTGATTTTCGTAATCATTTGTAGGCGTTGTGCCGGGCTAAGTCTTTCCATGATGAAATGTCAAACTATACTGAACAAAAAATAATTTTTAAGAAAAAAATAAAAACCGACTTCAAAAAATTAAATGCAACAAATAAAATACACTAAAAGGTATTAAATAATTATTATCTTATTTATTTACAACTAAACGACGAAATATTAACATGAAATTACTTTTTGAAGTCGGTACCAAACAAACTATACCTATAAGCGAGCATATCCTCCAAACGTACTAAGTAAGATCCGTCGAGTGCGATTCATAAAAGGTATATGTTTGGCAACAACTTCAAAAAGTAATTTCATGTTAATATTTCGTCGTTTAGTTGTAAATAAATAAGATAATAATTATTTAATACCTTTTAGTGTATTTTATTTGTTGCATTTAATTTTTTGAAGTCGGTTTTTATTTTTTCTTTAAAAATTATTTTTATTTTTCTCTTTTAGTGATGTTATTAATAGTGATCATATCATCAGAACTTGACCAAATTAATATGACACCATCCCTAAGACACCCCTTTCGGATAAAAAAAGAACCATCGAAATCGGTTCATAAACAAAGAGGTTAGGTCTAAACAAACCTAATAAAAAAGGTCTAATACCTATGAAAAAAAAAATGGGACCAATCGGAAGCTAGACTGGACCCAATACAAAAAAAAATTTCAAAATCGGTTGACAATTGGCGGAGATATGAGGTAACATAGGCACAAAAAAAAAAAAAAATTCAGTCGAATAGAGAACCTCCTCCTTTTTTGAAGTCGGTTAAAAATACCATGATAGCACAGTACTAGTGTGATGATAGGTTAACACGACTCTTGTGCTATCTTTCAAAAAATCCATAGACAAAAAAGTACCTCTAAATGAATCATCCTTTACAATTATTTTATATAAAGAATCATATTATATGTTTTAATACAACATACAAATTTTCAGGAAACAATGTTTTCTTTATCAATAAAGGTAAAAATATTTGAACTTAAGGCTTTGTTGGATCAAAAAATTCAGTCCAGCCACGTGCTAATAAGTTTTGCTAGGCAATTAATAAAAGAAATTCAAAATTTACTTACCATATTATCTTCGCAACAGTTCATTTGTTGTAAAAGGTCCTCACAGGTCACGGTAACTTCGATTGAGGCCGCCATCGGTGTAAGTGTAAAATAGTATTTAGAAGTATAGTAGTAGCAGGTTTCCACACTTTCAGGAATTTGAATTTAAAAGTGAAGAAATAGAGCAACGGCAATGAATCTTAGAGAGTCGGTTAAGAGTAAAATAAATAATATTTCAAATGTTATATCTTCACTCTTTGATGGTTCAAAGAGAACTGATTCTGTCCTGTCTTGGTAATAACCCAAGGGATGTTATGCATTATTATTCTATTATCTATGCAGACAATGGTTTACCCCCACTCTAGGCCTCAAAAGGTATTTTCTTAAGTGGACACTACCGCCCTCTGGAACAATAGGGGTGGAAGAAGAAAAATTTAAATTTTATCCACTTTGTCTTATCTGTACGAAAACTTGCACAATTATACTTTAAGGTTTTACGGAACTAATATATCTTATGCAAAAACCAATTCCAAAGTTGAAGAACTTAAAAATAATCTACTAATCGACTAAATTAAATAAAACAACTTATTCTAGAGTTATTTAAAAAACATTTTTAAACACTAGTTTTTAATTTAAAATAAGCTAATATGACCATACATGACTTTAACATTCCCACGTTCTCCTATAAATTGATATTTCGCAAATGACCATGGTAGTAGATGCGCCGATAAACGGAAAGATAAAAAAAAAAATGATTTTTCGAATCCCTTCTGCCATCCGGGTCACTCTACTAAGATTAAACTCTCATTGATTATAGAGCTAAAACATATATTTTCACTTCGATTCATTACAATTTAAATAACAAGTGTAGTAAAAAGTGATAAACTTTCAAGAATGGGTAGGCTTTCATTAATAAAGTATTCAAAATTTATTTTTGATTTAATTCACTACCTAATTAAATAAATTTCTAAATTTTAATATATAAGTATATTAATTAATGGATGTAATGTACTACTCGAGGCGCCCGGAACATAGTAGGTATCCACCCCCAAACATCTAAAAACTTAAAATTAGAAAATCATGGTTTGATTTTAAGTATGAAGGTTAGTTTTAAGACGTAAATGCTTGCTGAGAAATATTACAATTTTTCTTAGACACATAATTTGATGAAAAATTTTATTTATTAATTTGGATAAATTCTACATTATTTCTTTAACGTATATATATAAACAATTACTTATCTAAGCTAATTTTTATATATTTTTTTTTATATTTAATTTCTATTATTTTTTTTTTTTTTAATTTTCTATAGATCTAGTCTATTAACATAATCTAAATTTTAGCACTTTCAAAAATATTATTGCAATTATATTTTAAAATTGATTTTGTGTTTAAATTGACAAAAAGAGAAAAAATGACTAATTCATATTTAATAGGAAATTAAAATACTAATATTTGAGTCTATTAAATTTTGAGTTCTTAAATTTTCATCTGTATAAATATAAATATCACATATAAATTTGATATTCTAAAGATGAATAAAATATGATGATTTAGTATGACCTAGAACAGATTTTCTCAGCCTTTTGCTCTTTTAGAGCAGTTTGAACAGAAATCAATATTCGCTGAGCATTTTTGTCGATATAAATATTAAGGTAGTTGTTTCGCTACAATACTAGCAAAAAGTTAATGCTATAGTATAGCATAATTCATAAGCCCAAAACTTTTTGCTGTTTATGTACCGATTCTAGCCAATCCTGTGTTCGTTTGACATATCTGATTGTAAAAGATTGAATATTTTTATATTAAAATGACAGATAAAATACATTTTAAAAGTTAAAAAATTTCTATAAAAATCGTTTTGTTATTTTTTAACAAATGTAATCGCCTACGTTACACCTTATGAAAATTATAATTTTGAAAAAATCTAGGGCATGCGCGCTTTATACATCTTTCGCTGGTTAAATAAATGAGCTGTTGCCAAATTGTTTTTAGTGTAAATTTTTTTTTATACATTTTTTATTATTCATTCATTATTATCTCAGAAACTGTGTTATAACTATGAATCAAAATTGTCTTAAAATATGTATTGGTTATTGTTTAATGTTGGTTTAGTTTTTTATAAAAATGGTAAGAAGGGTTTCTTAACACTAGAACGCCCGAAGCCGTCAATTTCGTTAATATTTAAGTTAGAACTTTGAAACTCGCTGACTTTTAATCATTTTTGAATAGCTTTCTAATAAAAAAAAAAAATAGCACCCTATGAATTTTTATTTAGGAGAAAATTATGGATTTACCAAGAACGCCCAAAAGCCGTCAATTTGACGGTAACTCTTTTTACCCCAATTTTTATATTTTAAATTAATTTTTCAACTACGAATAATTCCCATTCTTTTTTTTTTGAACATTTGCATCCTTTTTCACCCTCGGATTATTTTTTGTTCTGGCTTTTTTTTTTAATTTACAATTTTCCTTGAAAAACTTGTGGTAAAATGAAAAAATTATGTTTCTTTGTATGTCACTTTTATCTTTTGATGTTTCACTTTATTATTTTACAACATTTCGAGGGAACCTACTGCTTTGAAATCCATATATATATATGTCGAGCCCCCTAGTCTTGCCTCTTGTCATTTCAGTTTTGTTTATTAACATGTATTTTTAATATATAAATTGATGATAGAATTATATTTATTATTAGAAAAAATTAAAAAAAAAAATATTAAATAAAAGGGAACAGAATGATTTTATTAAGTTTGAGTGTTGAAAAATGCAAGTCGTCAAATTGACGGCATCCGGGCGTTCTAGTGTTAATTATAATTAAATATGTTTGTAAGTTTTCCGATATCCCGTATAGTGCAAGTATAAGAGTCTGAAAAATTATATTTTTGAAATTTAATATCTCCGGAACTATATTGTTCATAAATTTCGTTTTGCCACCAATCGATGCAGAAGTATTTACGGTAAATAATCATCTGTCAAAATTTCAAAAAAATCCTAAGAAAACCCATTTGGCGGAACAACTACCTTAATGTGAAAAAAGATAATATTGAACTTTAGTAATTATAAATGAGAATATGAAATAACTACAACAGTATAAAAATTAATTTTAGAACACTAATTATATACAAACATTTAGGTCATTTTATTAATCTATTTGTGTAGTATATTTCATTTCTCATAAAGAAATTTTCCCTATGCATCTAAAGACCGCAGTAAAGCTCTGTAGAGCATGAATTAGGAAACCTTAAACTGTGTCTTAAAATATTACTCTCTCAAGCGCAAAGACGAAATAATAGTTTTTAATAGGTATATATTAATTGATAAATAAATAACTAATTTCCATTAAAGGATTTCGATGCACTGCAAATTTATTCTACTATTATAATATTAGATTTTTTATTTGTTTAACCTGTGCCCTGAGAGAAGAGAATTAAACTATTTCATAATTTTATTCTCAAATATGTTTATTTTTAGAAAGCGATTTAAAAAATAATAGAAGTCATTTAATTTTTAGAAATATAATCAGACATATTATGTTGTTTATGTTTACCGTGTTTGAAAAAATAATTCATTTATTTTTAAAATTAATTTATCAGTCTTTTTAAGTAAAATAATTAAATTTTGAAATATTTAAATTATTTTATATTTTCAATTTAAAATGGGAAAATAGTTTGAAATTAAAATAACAATGTTTTGATACAAATAGCAAAAAATATATTGAGATCTTATAATTAGGAATGTTTTTGGCATGAACTCAATTCTCATTTAGGCCATGATTATTTCAATAAAATATATTTCTCTATATTATTACCAATATATATAATTATTAAGTTATAAAAAAAAATCAATCATTCTTTGATTTCACAGATTTAGTTGTTTTTTCGGAGCTTATTCTTTCGAATTTTTATTGATAAATATAGTTCTAAATGAATAATCATAATCGTTAATAAATGAGTGAATCGATGAATAAAATAAATAAAATAATAATAAATTAACATTGAACAACCAAGTCTAAATAAAATTTTTGATGTAAATTTCAAAAATTATCAATTTATCTGCATCGATTAAAATTAATAAATTTTAATAATAATTTCAATTTTTGATACTGACTATTAGGTACTGACTTAAAAATATAAATAAGCTAGTGAAAAATATGTAAAATAAATAATAAAATAAATAATATATTATGCACAATAATAAAAATTGATAATAAATAATATTAATAATGTTCAAATGGAAAATATAGGTAAATCCCAATAAAAGTTATAGAAAAAAATTCAAAAAATATTTGAATAAACAAAGCAAATATAGTTGCCTACATTTAAAAATGTGGGTCTCATGGAGAATTAGAGCAGACTGTCATGTGGTTTTGGATAATTCTGACAATTTTTTTGTTTTTATACATTAATTTTGAACATTAATTAATTTGTTTTATCATTTGTATACGAAGGAGTTAACCCGAAAAATCACAAAAAAAAATTTCTCACTCCTAAAAATTTAATTTGTTTTATAATATTATTTTTTAAATTATATGTTATTAGATCTTAAGTGGGTTAACTACAAATCATAACGGTTTGTTTTTGGATTCATTTCGGTTCTTTGGTTAGGATATGTCCAGTAAGAGCCGATTTTCGAATGGATACATCTAATTGTTCGAAAATCGGCCTGAACTGGAGATATCCTAACCGAAGAATAGAACCGAACTGGATCTAACCAAACCGAAACGAACAAAACTTTTTATTACATTAAAAATGTTATTATAAGTTTATATTATTTGCCTTTCATGACCGTCTGCTCTAATCTTACAGATTTACCAAATAATACTCCTATTTAATACTTGTGTTTGTTTTTTAGAACTTAAACAAAAAATCATTAAAATTAATATTGCCATTATAAAGAAATTCTAACTACAATAAATAAAATCATATATCATCCTTTTAAAGTTTAAAGGATTGAATTTTGATGTTTTTCCTATTTAGACCAGCGATAGAATAGATAGAGAATACTTTACGATTTTAGGGTCCTTCAAATAACTGAATTTGTTAAAAGCTTCTTTCATGATAGAAGTCCGGAACATGTTAGGGATGTTTTTAGTGTATGTCCTGAATCAGAAAACAGTGCGTCCGAGAGTGGGGGATATATTCAGGGTGGTAATTTTTATCCTCGCTAAGGTATCTATCCCCCCCCATGTATCTACACCTTGTCGCGGTGGTGGGGCTTGCGTTCTCATATGATCCGGAAGGTTATGTCGGCGGGAGCTTTTAGCTCCTGGTAGGGCCACCCAAGCCGAACAGGCCAAAGGTGATGAGACAGACTAAGAGAGATACACTGGCCCTCCAAAGATGGGGGTTCATGGCCGGGCAAGCAACCTACCATGATAAAAAGAACACTTGCTCCAAGAACCAGAAAGATGCCTCGGAAATCGATTGATGACACAGTAACGACCTCTGCACGAACTCGGACAATGATACCGGATTGTAAAAATCACCTCACAGCTAGGGAAAGGAAAAGAATAACGTGGAAAAAGAATATAGTAAGAATTGCAACATGGAATACACGATCATGGGACAATAAAGCCCAAGAAGTACTATTGGAATTAACGTATAAGAACATCGATATATGCGCAATATCTGAAACAAAAAAGAAAGGCCAAGGAATTATACCCTACCAAGATCACATCTTGTTTTTAGTGGGGTCCAAAAGGAGAAGAGGGCCAAAGAGGGTGTTGGATTGATTCTTAAAAAATAATTCGAAAGATCTATAGAAGAATATAAATTTATCTCGGAAAGAATTCTAATGGTTTCTCTTAAAATTAAAAACAGCACATTATACATCTTTAGTGTTTATGCACCCGAAGACTGTAAGCCTAGAGCAGATAAAGATCTCTTTTACAAAACGCTTCAAGATCATCTCGACCGAATACCCGTCAATAAACGTGTAATTATTCTTGGGGACCTGAACGCGAGAATTGGTAATGAGGTTGTTAATGGAGTTAAACAGCGTTTCAACGAAGCAAACATCAACGAAAATGGAACCATATTCACCCAATTCTTCGCGAGAATTGGTAATGAGGTTGTTAATGGAGTTAAACAGCGTTTCAACGAAGCAAACATCAACGAAAATGGAACCATATTCACCCAATTCTGTACATGAGTTGAGAATTAATAATACATTTTTCCAGAACAAAATGCAATATGGCAGAACACCAGAGTTCAAAATTCGACTATAGATTATGTTGTATCGAACAAGAAAATTCATCCTTCTCAAATACTGGACGTGAGAACACTCAACTCTGCGGATATTGGAAGCGACCACAATTTGGTATTGTGCAAATTACGCCTTCGCGTCCAGAAAAATAGAAATAGGGAATTCGTCGTCTAAATAAGGAACTCCTGGAAGATGAAAGTATAAAACTTCTATATAAAACCAGATTAGAAGCAATTATACATAGAAATCATTTAGATCAAGAAAATGACGTGAACGACAATTGGCACAAACTTAAAACCAATATCATGAACGCCGGAAAAGAGGCCTTAGGCCTTAGGCACAAGAATGATCAAGATCCCTCCGCAAACGAATAGGAAAACACCGTGGTTCAGTGAAGAAATAGCAACGCTTGCAGAATATAAGAGAAAGGCCTTCATTCAATTCAAAAGCACCAGAACACCAGAGTCCTATAATATTTATAAAGGTATAAGAAATGAGGTCAATCTAAAGATAAGGCAAATAAAACGTGACTTCTGGGAGGGATATACAAAAAACTTAGAAAGAGATTTTTATGGTCAGCAAAAAAGAATTTGGGGAATGATCCGAAACCAGAAGAAGGAAACCTTAGAATATATTTCCATTAACAATAATATAGATAAAGATAAGTGGATTGACTATTTTAGACTTCTCTATGCCGGAACAATGGAGGAAATAAGAAATTTTGAAAGTGGTATCCCTCAGCCAGAATTAAAAGAAATAGAAATTATAGAATCAATCCAGAAATTAAAAAATCGCAAAACTCCAGGCGAAGATGGTATAACTAATGAGATGATCAAATATGGTGGTCCTAATTTATGGAAAGAAATCATCTTATTATTAAAACAAATATTCACCCTCTGTAAGATACCAGAAGAATGGAAAACTAATATAGTTATTCCAATTTTTAAAAAGGGAGAAAAGGGAAACCCCAAAAACTACAGAGGTATCAACTTGCTCAATACCCACCTAAAGCTCACCACGTCTATTATTGCAAAGAAACTTACTAAAATAATAAATCTCGAAGATGAACAACAGGGATTTAGACGCGGGCGTTCTTGCATCGATGCTGTATTTGTTGTGAGGCAATTAGCTGAAAAAGCCTTGGAATTTAATAAACCTGCCTTTTTCTGCTTCATTGACATTGAAAAAGCTTTTGATAAGATCCAACTGAACCATGTCCTGAAGATTTTGGAAGATCATGGAACACCAGTGGTCCTCATTAGATTAATCCAGGAAATATATCAAAATAATTATGCAAGAATCAGAATAGAGGGGAAACTGGAGGGAATGATCCCAGTCAACCAGGGAATTCGACAAGGCGATTCACTAAGTCCATTTTTATTCAACCTTGTGATGAATGAATTAATAAAAGACCTAAAAAATGTCCAAGGCTACTCAATGGGAGATGAGAATGTCAATATTGTGTGCTACGCAGACGACGCGGCTCTTGTTGCGGAAAGTGAAAACGACCTCCAACGACTCTTACATAAATTTGCACTTTCCTGCGAAAAATTTCAACTCAAGATATCCTCGAAAAAGACGAAAACTCTCACAATAGCGAGAGAACCAGTACGATGTAAGCTACAACTTTATAACACCATAGTAGAGCAAGTCTTATCCTTCAATTATCTCGGCATTCAGATTACCAGCTCCGAAAGTGTTAGCGAGGAAGTCAGGCTCCAATCTATTAAGGCGTCCAAAATATCAGGATGCCTGAATGAAACGGTTTGGTCAAACAAGTTTCTAGGAACGGAAGCAAAAGCTCGCATCTATAAGACCGTTGTGCGACCAATTTTGACATATGCGGCCGAAACAAGAACTGACACCGCAAAAACAAGAAAAATATTGGAAGTTTGTGAGATGAAATCGCTACGCAGAATTGCGGGTAAAACAAGGATGGACAGGGTCAAAAATGAAGATATTAGGGAAAAGTGCAATATACAAAATGTCAGCGTATGGGTCCAAAGGAGAAGAACAAAATGGAGGGCACACGTATTGCGAATGAATGAAGACCGGCTGGTGAGGAAGGTACATGACAACATCACTACCGGGAAAAGAAGACGGGGCCGTCCAAAAAAACGATGGAAAGACTCTCTGGAGTAAACAGGCTTTTAGCCTAACAATAATAATAAGAAGAAGAAGCTAAGGTGCAAGGATCTATCGAATAAATTTGGAACATATCCCGAATCAAATATTTGTTAACCAAGAACACAGGAGTTTTTACACTAAACATGTAATTTTTTTATCATGAACAATCGAATTCTCACTGTGCATGCGCCGGACATTAGATGCTTCGGACATGTACTACGAACGAAGCTAATGTTAAAACACTCAAAGCTTTTACTTATTGCTCATTTGATTTAGATAAAAAGAAAATGAGAGAATACAGAGCATTAAGACCAATAAAAACTAAATTAGTGAAAAAATTAATATTTGCCCCGGCCTAGCGTTTTTTCTGAATGGCTCTGGAAGGGATTATTTATTTGAATTAATTAGAACATAATACATACTATTTACTCTAATTCTCACGTAATTATTCAGAGATATATTATATTTTACAGAAGATAAAATTGTCTATTTACTCAATTGGTGGTCTAATGCAGGGCTGTCCAAGCTCACCGCTGTTATGAATGCTGTACGATATAAAATCATAAGCTTCCTTAAAACAGTGAGATTTTTATGTATGTACTTATTATTTTTATTTTATAAAAATTGTGTAATACTTTTAATTAAAAAATTGTCCTAAAATGCCGTTAGTTTACACTTATTTAGAGTCTTAAAAATAAGCATTGAGTTTGAGGGATTCCTCAACTTATTTCCACAATACACAATGTTTAATCTTAATTTTCGTCAATACACCATAATCCTACAACATGCTTGTGTTTGAATATTATAAATATTTCATACGATTGTTTATTTTATCTATTTATTATTCTAAATTATAGTATGGCTTCAACGTCGTATTATATTATGCGATGATATTTTTGCTTATTTGTCGTAATGAATATCGTTAGTGAATACGAATTATTTACTATGTATCTTTTTGATTAACAACTATTGTTAGAATTAATATATTTTATGTGGTGTCGGAGACAATTTTTCTTCAAAGGTGGGCTTAAAAGCCAAAAGGTTGGACACCCCTGCTTTAATTTCACAAAAAACATCAAAATGAACCTGTCACCCTGTTCTAGCAAAGTTTCCATTTTGAAAAAAGATAAGAATTCAATAATTAGAAAAATGGCTTTAATATCACAGCCCTAAAAATCTTTCCCTAAATTTAGAAGTTCCAGAAAATAATCGAATAAATTAGTAATTAACTAAATATAACATTGTGGAGTAGGCAACCTTCTTCTAAAAGATAAACGAGGGTTTCTAATGTTTTATAAAATTTTACATATTTTTATAAGATGAAAAATATGTACTTAAATGATAATATAATTTTCTCTTTTTATATATTATTATTATATTGTTACGTAGAGATAATATTCATCATTACATTAAATTTACGGTTTGGACTATTCAGCCTGTTCCGTTTCTAAAAAAATAATATTATATTTTTAGAAGAACCTAGAGTATGAATTCTACTTAAAAATCATGAAGGTTACCTAAGCCATTATAAATTATGTAATTTAAGAATGTTCATCTCCTCGATGTGGTGGTTCTGAATCCTTCTAGAATTAAAATAAGATTTTTTTAAAATTTCAACTATTTTAATAATTTAAATTTTATATTACCTTAAGCTCATCCTCGATCTCTTGTATATGCTGTAAGCCACTACAAAAATGAAGCATCAAAACTGCAAGAGCTTGTACTTTTTCATCAGATTTTCCGATTAAGAAGGCTAGACGTGTGCTAGCAGCTGGATCATTTCGACATGTTTGTTCCTCACGGCTAAGTCCGTGTCTAGAATCAGTCTCGGAGTCTATGGCTGCTTTTAGCTTTGCAATCTGCAGACATAACAGGAATTATATGTTTTTATTAAAAACATTAAAAAAAATTTTTAAGATACAAAAAATTGGAACCCAGTAGAAAAATATCAAATGTTTTTCGATTATATAAGGTTTGTAAGATTATCTATATTATAATTAACAAAATTACTAATATATTTTTATAAATTAACAAGAATTTACCAATAAATATAAAAGTTCATTTTGCCATGTGTAGGATTAAGATTTTTTAGAAAAATCTTCTAAAATGAATTCGAGTTGTTAAATATATTTTTTATTACATGTGAGAATGGTTGATGTATTCAAATCCTTTGAAATTGAACCCGAGCCACTGGCAAATGATGAAGATTAAAAATCTTTGAATGAATTTTTTTTCTTGTTATAACATTCAAAGTGATTCCACCTCGTAGAATATCTAGTGGCCCAAATTGCTTTTTTATACTTGGGTTTAATTCCAAAGAGGGTGAATACAAACCTTCTGACATGTAATAAAAATTCTTCATATCAACTTGGATTTAGTAAAAGATACCTTCGAGATTTTCCAAAGGAATTTTACCTATTTTGACATTTTTTGGAATATTTTATAAGATTTTAAATAAAAGTAGTAAGTAGGTACATTTTACATATTAAATAAACCTTTGAAAATTTTATTCGAACTTAATCATTTATTTAGGCTTTCAGAGAGAATAATGTAAAAGTGTCAAATGTCAAGTGTTTATAATAGACTAGATTTAAATTTTACTAGAATATTTATTTTATAAAATGAAAAAAGAATATGTTTCAAGTTATGAAATTAATTTAGATCATTTTATATATTTTAATTAAAAATAAAATGATTATTAACCATGTTATTTATTCGAGACTTGCGCTCATCAAGTGGTAATTTTGCATAAAGTTCCTTTCCAGTAG
The DNA here is from genome assembly GCA_024734495.1 of Forficula auricularia. Taxonomy (NCBI): domain Eukaryota; kingdom Metazoa; phylum Arthropoda; class Insecta; order Dermaptera; family Forficulidae; genus Forficula; species Forficula auricularia. Next base: position 12,379,509 of record JALMQS010000087.1, read on the forward strand.
TTTTTGCAATCGCCATTAAACCATCATCATTGGGATGCTGTAGGAGATGTTCTAAAGCCGCCGTCATATCTTCACCAGCGTCGGGGCCTAATAATGAATGTGGAAAGGTGGCTGGTCCCACTAAAGAGGTCTGTTTAAAAAGACAAAAATAATATTACAGACATTGACAAAAAAATGCAAAATGAACGTACTGTAAAATCCTAAAACATATCATTCACAAATTCTAACTCACATAAGCGATTAAAACATAGTTAGATGCAGAAAAGCTCAGCGAAGGCACACCTGGAAGCGAGTTGTTAGAAGAAGCTTTGGTGTTTAAATCACTACAATCATTCGCAAAGGCTTGAAGTCTTAACATGAATGCTGCCAAAAAAGAATTAAGTTGATTTAGTGTTAGAAAGAAAAACGAAACATTAGAAAGATTGAAAGACCAAATTAATAAAAAGAAAATTTAAGGTGCAGCTAGGTGAGTTATCACGATGCAAAAATTCTCTAGAAAGAACAAATTTACAGCGCTACTTGAAGTAAAGTGCATTGAGATATATGTATATATAATCTCGAAGCAGATGTTTTCAGTGCAGCTACCCAATCCAAAGCTGCAAGAATAAATCATTATTAGAGATATGAATGATATTGAAAATTTATTAGATGCCCCAAAAATATATGAAATTCTTCTTATCATGCAAAATAGATATTGAGTAATTTGTTGTTCGATCTGTTTATATATTTTTTTTTTTTTTAATATATAGAAATCAAGTTTTTTAAATATTGAAAATAATCTCGATTATTAGAGATTTGATTAAAAAGGCAGTTCAAGGATAGTGAAAAAAATAATTTTCGAATAAATAATTTATTCGAATATCATTTTCAATGTTTTAAAAACAGACGTTTCTTAGGATATTCCCACCTTCATCAGAGCAATAAGAATTTTTACAATTATATTATGAGCCAGTGATTATGAAAGTCCATTTATCTTAGTTTCGAGATATATCAACTTTTATAAAATAAACAAGATTTGAATTCTGAATTAAGACACAATTACAATTTCATTTAACATTTCAATTTTTTGAGATTTGGCAAATCTAACTTCTTATTATTGTATTTTAAATGGATTATACACAAAATATGAGAAAAATTCAGTTTTTTTACTTGGGCCATTTTCATAATCACCTGCAAATATATATATTAGATTAACATTATAATTATTAAATTTAGAGAACGAAGAAAAGATTATTTTTATTACAGACAAAAGGATCAGCCGGGGCTCGAACCATTTTGTCTGTAATAAAAATAATCTTTCTTCGTTCTCTAAATTTAACGTTGTTATTGATTGTATTTACACGGCCTCGTTGTGGTCGTGCCCCGGGTGAAGAGAAAATTATTTTCGACATTTGGGGTCTGCGATTAATGGGAGGCGCTGGGATATTTAATTGTTTAATTATAATTATTCTCAACATAATTTTTTAATTGGTAATAAAAGGTATTAAAAATCATTCTTAATACCACCCCGGATTCAGGAGGTGACACAATCACTCGTATTTTATTTAGAAATCTCAACTTTAGAATTCTATTGTAATACTTTGATTTTCGAAAATTTTCATAAATTGAAACAGTCATTAAATTCTATTAAAATATAAGGTTTGACAGTATGTTTAGATTTAGAATCACTTGACCGCGAAATTTTTTCATGAAGATTAAATCTTTGTATAAATTTTTTTATATTATATGTCCTTTCACCCCTGCCAATGGCCCGGTATGCTTACCCCCAAGAGGTGAATAGAACCATTCTGACATATAATAAAAATCAACCTTAATACCTTATATTAATTTATAGATCTTGAAGATGGAGGTAAGATCCTCAAGAAAGTAGGGTTTTAAAAGATTAAAATTAGCGTTCTAATAAATTAATTTTTCGGAATTTATTCTTTTTATTATTCATGAGCTGCTTCTCCATCACATCGCTATTGAAATCTACCAGCCCGTCTCAAAAAGGAAATACTCTAATAATCTCGATCATTTTTTAGTATATTTCTAAATAAAAATTGTAATGAATAATAAAAACGATTTATAAATAAAGTAATCAATTTTTTTAAATTATTATACCAAAATTCCTAATTTTCATAATCATAATTCATTCATTTAAGGTAGTTGTTTCGCGACAATACTAGGAAAAACTTAATGCTAGAGTATATAGAACAGACAATAAGGATTCATAATTCATAAGGCCAAAACTTTTTGCTGTTTATGTACCACTACTAGCCAATCCCGTGCTCGTTTGACAAATCTGGCAACGCTGTCCGAGCTTGTAAATATATTATCATAGAAATTTCAGATAAAGTACATTATAAAGGGAGATTTATGAAACAAAAAGTTCTTAATAAGCGATTGAAAGCTGTTGCGACAATGGCAGAAGCGAAAAAAAGTACTAAAGTAAACCCACTTTTTAGGTTAAATATATACGTTGTTGCCAGCTTGTTTTTAGTATAAATTTTTCATTATACATTTTTCATTATTATCTCAGAAACTGTGTTGTAACTATGAATTAAAATTTTCTTAAAAAATGTATTAGTTAATGTTTAATGTTGGTTTAATTTTTTATAACAATGGTATATTAAATATGTATATAAACTTTCCGGTATCCCGTATAGTGCAATGTATAAGTCTGAAAAACTCTATCTTTGGAATTTAATATTTCCGGAACTATATTGTTCATAAATTTCGTCATATGGTGAAACAACTACCTTAATTTTAAAAAATTCCTAATATCGATGCAATTGCTAATTTATTGTTTCCATTGATTTAATATAAAAAAATACATATGAAGAAAAAAAGAAGGCGAATGTGAAATCATCTTCGGAGCTCTTGTGGTATATGTTCTATACCTTCCGAGTGACAGCAGGTGAATGGTGAGGCGACGGCGGTAGACTAGCAGACCCAGCGCCTGAGGTTACTCCGATTCCGCCGCCGCCTCCAACGTGTACAGCCGTCCCCGTCGCTGTCGGAAGCGCCAGGTTTTGTGCAGAACCTGCTCTTTTCATGCATCGGCCTTGAGCAGCGCTTGCGACGCTTGCAAGAAGACCGCCGAAACCTCGCTGTTGACGTCCACTGGCTACTTGGCCATCCTAATAAGAATGGATTCTTCGAATGAGGGCATTTGCGCTTAGAGTTAGATTTATTCAACAGCAAAAAATAGTCAATCGAAATATCCTCCTAAATATAAGAAGTAATATTCAGAGAAAAAATTAATGATATCTTATTATCTATATAATGCTAATTTTAAGACATTTTTCTACAAATTTCATTTCATTTAAAATATGTCTTTTAGAAGAAAAATTTTAAATCTTATGTTCAAACATTTTTTACAACAAATAAGCCGTTTATTTAGAAAGTGGCCTAAGTTCAATTTTGAAGAAAATGAGTTAATGACAGATTTAGTTAGACATAGATATCTTCTTTTACAAATTTATAATATAATAGCCAAAGGAGTACAATATCCTCATCAATTCGTCAAAATAAATACATCAAAATATATATAAATATATGTATTTATAAAAATATAAATACAAATATCTCAAAATAACAAATAATGGACTTAGGCCACTTTCAAAATAAACGGCTCAAATAAGAACTTAACGATGAAAAATATTAAAATGACAGCATTATTTAGATAATTTTATATAACGATTTCATAAATATATACAATTAAATCTATAAAAAATCAACTTATTAATAACTCCACAATATGAAAATTTTATAAATATTATCAAGAGTTAGGCACTAAAAGAGTTTCTAGATCTAATAACACAGGTCTGGGAAATTTAACTTTTAAAAAGTTGTTGATATTATTTAGTATTCTGATTCTTACACCCAAATACACTAGAAATTGATAACTAAAAAAATTCCATGACATCAAAATTTTCTGATACAGGTTGAAATTTCGATTTTTTCTTCAATTTTTCATTGAGTTCAAAGCCTCATAACTTAGTTAAAAATGATGATTTTAGTATTTTCATTTTTTTTATTCTTCAAATCGTTGATAAGTAGATATGATTTTTAAAAAAATTATAAAAAAAGATTACACTTCAAAAACATAAAAATATTTCTTCAAGTCAAAATAGAGAGCTCCATTATTATTCGTTTTTCACTCCTCAAAAGTTAATTTAAAATTATGATTTTGGTATTTTGTTTTTTTCTTCAATGCGTCAAAAAATAGAAACATTTTAAAAAACGTAAGGACGGTCGTCCACTGGAAGCGACAAGGCCCTACGGCGATGCAGCGCGACAATGAGCCAATATTCTATTTACTAAATACTACGATTATGCATTGAGCTCTTGGACTGTGAACATCTAGTGATTAACCGATTATAGAATTCCAAAATAACTTGAGATTCTTATCATTAAAAAGAAATTTTTTTTTTCTTTTCTTTTGTCTTGTTCATATCGGGAAAAAATCTTCTGATAGGGCAGGACAACAAGAGGGCTTGAGCCCCCCCCCCATTAAATATGGCATCAAATAATGCCATATCCAGTGATCAAAATTTACATTATACATCTTCATCAAGTGAGTTTCCGTCAAGAAATAGTGACTCATTCTCAGAACAAGAACAACATTCACAAGCCAACATCGCATCCAACCAGTTATCATCAAAAAATGATAACTCATCATCTCAACAACCTGTTAATCAAGAAATGGAAGTAACATGGCAAAGGGTCAAAAGAAAGCGAACTATTTCAGGTGAAAAATTACAATTACCTAATCAAGACACTCTATTAATACAACAAACAAATCGTTTTGCTCCACTTGCCAATATTAACCCATCAAGTGAAAACAAAATTAATGATTCGAACAAAATTTCGAAAACTCCATCTCCTCCGCCCATTTATATTTATCACGTTTTAAATTATAAAGATATGGCAGATAGCGTATCTAAAATTATAAATAAAAATGAATTCACATGCAAGGCCATGAAAGATTCTACAATAAAAATTAATGTCACATCCATAGAAGCCTATAGAAAATTGGCAAAATTTTTAAAAGAAGGTAATGTCATTCACCACACTTACCAATTAAAACAAGACAGAGCTTTCCGTGTTGTAATAAAAAACCTCCACCATTCTATCAACATTGATGATATCAAACATGAACTAAATGAAAAGGGTTTTAATGTAAGAAACATGACAAACATAAGAAATAGATTAACCAAAGACCCTCTTCCACTATTTTTTCTTGATCTTGAACCAAATGACAATAATAAAAATATCTATAATATTAACTATTTACAAAATACAAAAATAATTGTCGAACCACCCAGAAAGAAAAATGTAATTCCCCAATGTACGAGATGTCAAAATTACAACCATACAAGATCATATTGTTTCAGACCATATATATGTGTGAAATGTGGGGGCCAACATGACACTGCACAATGTACCAAACTAAAGAACATCCCCGCTGTCTGTGCGAATTGCAAAGGAGATCATCCAGCAAATTATAAAGGATGTTCAATATACAAAGAACTACAAAAAATGAGAGGCAAATCAATGAATAATACTGAACCCAATACCAATCGCGGAAAAACTCCTATCCAAACTCAAACAGAACATACAACAGCATCACTCCTTCCCCCTCCGCCTCCATTACATCACTCAAACCCCCAGCTAAAGTTTCAAAGATCATACGCCCAAGTTGTTGGAAATGCAAATAATAATAATCAAACAAATGACATCAATACAGTATTAACTTCCTTCATGAACGAATTCAAAACGATGTTCAATCAATTATTGGAACAAAATAGACTTATACTTAACCTGCTATCACAAGTCATCAATAATAATAACTAGAAATGGCTGATGCAATCAGAATAGCTCTCTGGAACGCCAACGGATTGGTTCAACGAAGAAACGAAATTGAAATATTTCTACATATGGAAAAAATTGATATTCTCCTAGTGTCAGAAACGCACTTCACTTCTAAAAACTACTTCAAAATACCTAATTATAAATTTTACTCTACAGAACATCCCGATGGCACAGCACATGGAGGTACGGCGATACTAATCAAAGAATCAATATTCCATTATGAACTTGATAAATATGAAAAAAGCTTTATACAAGCAACATCTATTAAAATCACAAATAAAAATGGTTCGAATATAGTGGTTAGTGCATTATATTGTCCCCCAAGACATTCTATTACAAAAGAACAATTTACATCATTCTTTGAAACACTTGGCCCTAAGTTCTTAGCAGGAGGTGACTACAATTCGAAACACACGAATTGGGGATCTAGACTGATTACACCTAAAGGGAGAAATTTGTTAAAATCAATCAATTCAAACGGATATAATACTTTAACGACAAGGAAGCCAACCTATTGGCCTTCAGATCCAAATAGATTACCTGATCTATTAGACTTCTTTATTTCAAAAGGACTTTCAAGTTCCTATACTAACATAGAAGAAAGCCTAGAACTTAGTTCGGATCACACCCCTGTAATAGCTACAATTAGCTCTACGTTGTTAAAAACAAAAATCTATCCCACCCTGAGCAATAAAAAAACGAACTGGAGATTATTTCAGAGAAGTGTAGAGGAAAATATAAACCTCAGCATATCCTTGAAAACAGAGAGTGATATCGATCAAGCCATAGAACATTTCAATAAAATTATTCAGGAATCAGCTTGGCTTGCAACTCCTGAAATAAACTACAAAATAAAAGAAATAAATTATCCGTTTGAGATAAGAGAAAAGCTAAGAGAAAAGCGAAGACTCAGGAAAATCTGGCAAAGAACGCAGTATCCACTAGATAAATTAATATTCAACAGAGTATCAAAAGAACTCAAAATTCTGATAAATAAAAACAAAAATGAAACAATTCAAAATTACCTATCTAAATTATCCCCCCAAGGAAACAATGAATATTCCGTATGGAAGGCAACAAAATATCTCAAAAGGCCCAAAACATTCATATCCCCAATAAAAATCTACCCAAACACATGGGCAAGAACAAATGCAGAAAAGGCGGAGGTATTTGCAAAACATTTAAGCAATGTATTTATCCCTTATTCTCAAACGTGTTCAAACTCAGAAAACGAAGAAATTGAAGATTTCTTATGCTCCCCATTGCAATTATCTCCTCCTATTAAATATTTTACTGTAAAAGAAATAAAACAGACAATAAAAAATGAGCGTAAAAAAAAGTCTCCTGGATATGACCTAATAACTATCGAAATATTAAAAAAACTACCTAAAAAAGGAGTAACTTTTCTCACTGAATTGTACAATTCCATAATAAGAACATGCTACTTCCCTACTCAATGGAAGTTTGCACAAATTATCATGATATTAAAACCTGGCAAACCTGAAAACCAAACTTCATCTTATCGACCGATAAGCCTACTTCCCCAGACATCAAAAATACTTGAAAAACTCCTACTTCAAAGATTAAAAGCCGCAGTTGATCTAGATGAAATACTGCCACACCATCAATTTGGATTTCGACAGCAACATTCAACGGCAGAGCAAATCCACAGAATAGTTAATGTTATTGAAAATACACTTGAAGAAAGAAAAATATGCACGGGTGTATTCCTGGATGTCGAAAAGGCGTTTGACAAAGTGTGGCACCAGGGTCTACTTTACAAAATCAAAAAACTTTTTCCGGATCATTTCTATTGGCTTCTTACGTCTTACCTCAAAGATCGATTTTTTCAAATAAAAGTAGAATGTGATTTGTCGCAAATGTATACCATACGATCAGGCGTCCCACAAGGTAGCGTATTAGGTCCACTCTTGTATTCTGTATATACTGCAGATTTACCAACCACATCTGACGAGTCATTCATCGCTACATATGCCGATGACACTGCCATCCTTGCAACTAGTGAAGACCCAGGCCTTGCTTCAAATAAGCTACAGGAACAGCTCAACATGATTCAGAAATGGTTGAATAAATGGCGAATTCGTATAAATGAAAGCAAATCTTCGCATATTACATTTACAAATAAAAGATGTACGTGTCCACCAGTGTATATAAATTCAAAAATTATTCCCAACACTAGTACGGTGAAATATCTAGGTCTGCACCTTGACACTAGGCTCACTTGGAAGGAGCACATCAAGAAAAAAGAAATGAAATCAATATTAAATATAAAAATATGTTTTGGCTCATCGGCAGAAAATCACAGCTTGCTCTGAAAACAAAAGTGATGATTTATAAAGCAATCCTTAAGCCTATTTGGTTGTATGGCTGTCAAATATGGGGAACAGCCAGTGAGTCCAACTTGAGCAAGATACAGAGAGTGCAATCAAAAATTCTCAGAGGCATTACTAATGCCCCCTGGTACATAACAAATGAAACTCTACACAAAGATCTAGATGTACCGTCAATCAGAGAAGTCATATACAACCAATTTGATAAACACCAAAGGAAACTAGAACATCATTCAAACACATCGGCCATTGTCCTATTGGACAATAGCCAGACTATCAGAAGAAGAAAGAAATACCACATACTTGATACAGAAGAAAGGATGTTGACCTTCAGCTGGAAAAACAAATTCAAATAGGATAGACATCAATGGATGACTATTCCTTCAAGATAATTAACTCTCATCAAATTTACTAAAAGTTGTAAATAAATAACTGATTGTAAATAAATTGAAACAAAAAAAAAAAAAAAACTAAATACTACTACTAATACTACTCTACTCCATTTTGCTAATTGTCGCGATGCATCGCCGTAGCGTGTTGTCGCTTCCAGTGGACGACTGGGGTAAGAAATATTTTTCAGGTCAAAATAGAGACCTCCATTTCTATTCCTTTTTAACTCTTCAAATCCCCGTAATTTTTCAAAAATAAAATTTGAGTATTTTCTTTTTTTATTCTTCAAGGCACCGATAAGTAGATATGATTTTAAAAAAATTAAAAAAACAAAAAAACTTATAGAAGTATTTTTACAGGTCAAAATAGGTTGAGCCCACTTTTATACCTTTACGGACATTCATTCTTGATTTGTTAAAAAATGTCATATGATACACAAAAATATAAACGAACCCGTCATTTCGAAAAGGGTACGAGTCACATTTTTTTTCAAAATAGCTTTTTGGTGCCATTTTATATATATCTGTATGATAAATACTTTTTTATAAATAAATAAACCTCACAAAAATAATATATGTTTATTATTTATCGACTTCTATGTTAAATTTCTTTAGCACCCTAGACTTTTTTTTATAAAAAACAATTTTTTGTTGATCCTGAAAAGTTTCATTTAAGGACTTGTGCCCTTTTCGAAATGAAGAGTTCAATTATTTTCGGAAATAACAGCCGAAAATCTATAAGGATCACCAAAAATTATTTAAACAACTTTTTCACCGCAGACCTGTGTATTATATATTAGAAATAAGAAGCAGTGAACTAAGTAATAACCAAAGATAGAGCTATTTAATTATCTATCTATCTCTATTTGATAAAATTTCGAAAAAAACTCTGATAGTTTTCAAACGATTAAATATATAATTTTTTGTATAAAAATTATATATTTATTGTATTATTTAATTATTCAAAATCATCTAGTATACAGTCTAAAGACGTATTGACAATAACACCTGCTTCCACTCAATCTATCTCATACCAATTCTTTCCCTTCTCTGAAAGTCCCACATCCCATATATTTCATTATCTGGGGAAAATACTCTAATCTTCTCCTTCCCCTTTTCTTTCCCACTTCCTTTTCCAAAATATCTATTAGCAATCCTCGATGTCTTAGCCCTATCATCTGAACATCCTCGTTTGTAATTCTATCCACCAGGGCCGTGCCGTGCTATGATGCAGAGAGGCGGCCGCATCAGGCGGCACAGTAATGGAGCGGAATAAGCAGCATGATCAGAAAAGTTTGTAAAAAATTCGATCGCGACACACTTCCGAGATAAAAAGTAGATCTTATATACATCGGGCACCTTATATACATTCTCCCCCCCCCCCCATAAAAATTCCTGGATCCGCCCTTGCTCGCTCTGTTGTAGCTCTGAGAATTTTATTAACACGCCCTGTCTCTGTAGCTAGTGGGAAAAGAAGTTTTTTCACAAATTAAAATGAATAAAAAAAACTACGTAAGAAGTTCAATAAACTAAACAAAACTTAGAAATCTGTCTTTAATTTCTATTGAATCTTTATTGACTACACATCCTAATTAGCCAATTGTTAAAGTTAAATTTAGAAGGGTTAAAATGTAGTAGATTGATATAGTTGATCATTGTTATCATTATTTTAAAGAACATAGTTTATATTTTCAAAATAAAAATAGTATTCTTACATTTTGAGCAGTTTTTTTTTATTATTATTATCACAATCGAAGTTTATTTTAAAGAAAAAACATTTAAAGGGCGGCATTTCGAAGACTTGCATCATACTGAGAAAATCTACCGCACGGCCCTGCTATCCACCCATTTAAGCATTTAACATTCTCTGTAATAACTTCATTTCGAAGGGTTTCATTCTTTAATTTTTATTATAGAAAAATTCTATTACCTATTATATTATCAGAAAATATTATAATAACTTCAAATCAATACATGACTGCATAAATTTATATATATACCCCATATTTTTATATTAATTTCAAATTTCATTAACATGAGTATATATTAAAAAAAAAAAATAATAAAATACCTGTGGAGTTACATCGCCGGCATCAGAATCAGTAGCAGCAGTAGTAATAATTTCAGGGTGTGCAGATGCTCTTCGCGGCTGATTAGAATTTATGATGGAAAGTCCTTCGGATCCACTGCCTAAATCAGAATGCGATGATAGATTCGACTGCCCAGATGACGATAATCGCCGTGGACCGCACACAGTTGCAGCTTGACATTTTCCAACACATTTTTTATGACAAGTCATCGAACATTCCCGACATTGAACAGCATCCTTAAGCCAAATCTAAAGGAAAATCGAATAAATTTAATCAAAACAAAGAAAAATTAAGTGTGTAAATCGTTTTTTTAATTTGATAATAGAAAATTCAGAAATCAGGTAGTGAATAATTTAACAATGAAAATGTTTTCATGGTAAAATTACAGAAGCGTGAATAACGACGCCGCAGCTCTTGCAGGTGCAAAGAGGGCACATCGCCATCGGGTTTGACAAAATCAGTTTTTCTATCTCAATAGATCTCTAGAAAAAGATCGATTGTACCATTTTATAAAAAATAATTATAAAATTTGGAATGACGCTAAAAAATCTAATTAGGAACCTATTTTGAATTATCAAAATTGATCTAGTACGTCTATATACCATAATTAAAAAAATCTATATAAATCTAAAAAATTGAAAAATGTGTAATCCGAAGGTCAAACCAGAAATAAAAAAATATTTAAATACAAAATCCTGAATAAAAAAAACTAAAAAAAAATTGCCATTTTAATCATAAAGTAGTTATTGATTTATTTTGATTAGATAATGTAAAATTTTTAAATAATATTAATTTCATATAGCGTTATTTAAATAATTCTCAACTTTAAAAACTAAAGATAGTAATTTTATACACATTTTCATTTTCAATATTTAATATATTCAAGAAAATAATCGAGTTATACAATTATTAATAATAGCCAGTATTTATGGAGTGTGATTTTTTAAGGGGGATAAAATTTTTGGCCGTATTTTATTAACTCTAATATTTTTAAAATAACGTAAGGAACTTTTATTCAAAAAATAAATAAATAAAAAAATAGGCCCCAAACGTAAAAAAAAAAACTAAAAACTAGTGGATTTTAAAAAAAAGCTAAAAAAATTACTTCATTTTTATTTTATCCTTTTATTTTATTTACTGAGAAGTACACACACCCTATTTATGTTACTTTTGTCTCGTTATCGACATTTAACGGTTAAAATTATTAATATTAGGAAAGTACCTTTTTACCGCAAAATTCACATTGTGTAGTACGATTAAAATGTGTCCGTATAAAGTCGTGGTGTTTTTCAATAGAACTGGAGGAAGAACTACTATTCAAAACTAGAGGAGTTCCATCAACTGGTGTTTGTCGGCTTGGTGTTTGTGGAGCAGATCTCCCAGAAGTACCTCCAGAATTAGAATTGTATTTGAATGAAATGAGAATATCTCCATAGCAGAGACAAGGTTCGAACCCTGAATGTGTACTTAGCGAATGATTTCGACTAAAACAAAATAAATAGAAATTATTTTTTAAAGATTTTTTCTTGAAGTTGAAAAAATGGAAATTATTGTCATTTTTAAAAATTTGTATAGATAAAGATACAATTGTTTACAATTACCAATTAGCGATGGCAAGATCAGGTGGCAAAAGTGAATAAGATTTGATATGATGTCCTAGTCGTGTTGATCGACATTCATTAATAATGTTACTTAAAGCAATGGAAACATGTCCTAGCAGGATATCTTTAGGCTGTATTGAAGGAGATATGCTTGAAGAAGATGATGATGATACATTGGAAATAGCTGAAGCTTTACTCCATACTGACACATTTAAATAACGATGTTGTCCCACGAGAGCAAAGCTTAATGATTCGTTAAAAATCATTATCTGTTTAAAAATTAATAATTAATATGTAATAAAATAAAAAAATAAATTAACTAAAATGAATTGCAGGTGTTAAAATTTGGATTCCAAGTATTTGTGAGTATAAGACATTTTACAATAAATTTAAATATGTATAATCTAGGTACTTCTTGGGAAAAAATAAAAGAATGAAGATCATTTAATGTATGATCATCCAGAATGAGATTAGGACATGGTTGCTAGCCTCCCTATTTGAAAGGGATAGGTGTAAAGGAAGACAGCTGCATCTCTGATCCCAAATGTAAAGCATTTTCTACTAGCATGTTCTTTAATGAAAAGAAATTAATTTGAAAAATGAATCAAGTATATAAATTTTTCTCGACTACTAAATTTAAAGTGTCTATTAAAAACGACATTTATTTCTAATTAATAATAGCATTAATATTTAAATAATTGTAATTTGAATTGACAATGACTATAAAAATACTTGAGCAAAATTGATGGAAAGGCCATTTTTTAAGGTGCCTCTAATTTTAATCCGTTATAAAACTACGACTGATCAAAATTTAAATTGACTTTTTGTTACCCTGAAGAAGGAGAGAATAAATCTCCGAAACGTCGGTTTAACAAATAAATGTAAAATAATAAAACCTCTATAGTCTTATTTTTTTACAACCACCGTGGACTGCTTTCATCAACATCCAAGTGCATATTTATACCAGTCCGTCTCCTAAAGAAAAACTCTATCAATTTAAATTAGAAATATGAATATACATTTAATATGAAAACAACACTCAATTAATATTAATTGTTATTTAAAAACAGAACACAAACATGATGCTAAAAACAATAATTATTTAGTAATAATGGAGAAATGAGAGTAAAATGGAATAATTCAGGTGCACCTGAGTATGCTGATATTATATTTATTTATGGATTTTGCAAAGCTAATAATGCTCTTCCAAAAAGCAATTAAAATTGACTCCAAGATTAGATACCATAATTCTGGGATCGGGAAGAGGATTCGTAGGTGGAGAGTGGTTGGAGATAGAGGAGAGAGGGTTCAGAAGAGGGAGGTCCAGGGGGCGTAGTTTCAACCAAGATTTGTGAATAGATTATTTCATCCCCTACATTTCCGAGACTTAGGGCCAGTTGTATGTCGCAAAGTAAATGCTTTTACAACTAACAAAGGGTAGATGGTAAATGGAGGAACCGAGATGGCAACAGATGCAGAAATGCCTGTCATCTGATTGGCCATCCCAGTTCCTCCATTTACCATCTACCCTTTGTTAGTTGTAAAAAGCATTTACTTTGCGACATACAATCGGCCCTTATAGAGAAACTAAAGGACCTCGTTTACAGTGTTGAAATAAACACCCACGTACAGTTGTGGAAAAGAATATTAGATGCTGCCATTCAAATTCCCAGTTATGTTATGTTACAGGTTTATGATCCATTGATTTGCAGGTGTCAACCATTCAAACGATCTCAAGGAGCACATTTTGAGAAGATTTTGTGAGCAAAAATTTTGTGATAAACAATTGAAAATTAATCATGCGTTGTTTTAATTGTTAAATAAATATTAAATCAATGTACATACATTTAAATAAAATTTTAACGGGTTCTAGTTCTGTAAGGTACTGAAATAGGATCTAAGTTCATATAATATTTTTTGCTTAAAATAAGCTCCCAAAGTTTTCGAAACTAGTTGTGAATTGCCCTATATAAATGTTATTATTCCTTTTATCTTGCTAAATTGTTATACAAATTCTAAAAATTAAATTTCTATGTAGAAAGATGAAATGGTTGATCAAAAATTTAATAAAACAATAACTAAATATTTCTATGCTGGTAAATACAAACAATTATAAATTATCTATACCTGATTATAATCTAGCTCTTTAGTTTTGTGTATTTGTAATAAATCTTCCATATCTTCTTTATCAAGTGAAGTATTTTGGCTGGCAGGGCCAGATATAAGTTTATTTCGAGAATGTTCTGGACTGGAGTGAATGGAGCGAGAAAATAAGCTTGGCCTTTTTGCTGGAGACCTTTAAAATTTAAATAAAAAATTATTATTAAGAAAAATATAAAAAAATATAAATAAATTGTTTATTGAAATACCTGGCATAGAAGGTGGACTTGAACTATTGCTATCACTATCACCGGATCCTCTTTTGTTTTCAGAAGTAGTCACAGGAGCCGAAGCTTCCAAATTTACATTTGGTACAGCAGGTGTTACACTCGTATTGATGGCTACTTGAGGAAATTGAGATCCATTTTGTAAAACGTCTCCTTCAGGAGAAGATTTAGTTAAATCCAAATCGGACTAAAAAGTATATAAATAAGCAATTTAGAGCAAATACAAAATCTTCTTTTCTATGTCTAAAATGGATTTGTAATTATTTTTTTGTTTTCGGTTAAAGTAGTTGTTCCGCCAGGATTTTTTTAAAATTTTGACAGATTATTTTTAAATAATTTTGCATCGATTGGTGGCAAAACGAAATTTATGAACAATATAGTTCCGGAGATATTAAATTTCAAAAATAGAGTTTTTCAGACTCTTATACATTGCACTATACGGGATATCGGAAAATTTACATACATATTTAATTATAATTAAGAAACCCTTCTTACCATTTTTATAAAAAACTAAACCAACATTAAACAATAACCAATACATATTTACAACACAGTTTCTGAGATAATAATGAATAAATAATGAAAAATGTATAAAAAAATTTACACTAAAACAATTTGGCAACAAGCGCATTTATTTAACCAGCGAAAGATGTATAAAGCGCGCATGCGCTAGATTTTTTCAAAATTATAGTTTTCAGAAGGTGTAACGTAGGCTTTGATTACATTTGTTAAAAAATAACAAAACGATTTTTATAGAAATAAATCGACCTTTAAAATGTATTTTATCTGTCATTTTAATATAAAAATATTCAATCTCTTACAATGGTGCCAGATTTGTCAAACGAGCACGGGATTGACTAGAATGGGTACATAAACAGCAAAAAGTTTTGGGCTTATGAATAATGAATCCTTATTGTCTGTTCTATATACTCTAGCATTAACTTTTTGCTAGTATTGTCGCGAAACAACTACCTTAAGGTTTTTCTTCAAAAAAAATATTCGAATTTTATAGATCATTTAATTTCATGCAATCAAATAATTTATATTTTAAGCCAGCCAAAGCCGAACACATAAAATTATTATTTAAATATTTACTTTTTCCTTATCAGAGTGAAGAGGGGATTTGTTATAATTAGCTCTTCGTTCTACACGCAATGTAAATCGTTCTCCAGCTGATTTGACAAGTCTTGCTGCTTGGGCCAAAAAACCAACACGTTTACCATCAATTGCAATAATGATGTCGCCAGGACGAACTTCAGCAAGGCTGGCAGGAGATTTAGGAATAACTGAATCGACAACAATACATGCCTAAAAATTATGTAATTATGATTTTATTATATAATTTCACTTTTAAATTAAAATATGTGATGAAAGATATAATCTTAAGAATGAAATACAACAATTAAATTTCTGCTTTTTCTCAAATACTACAATATATCGTCACCCCATTGTAAGAACTATGTAACTCGATTTTTCAAGTTCTTGAAAAATGTGCTGAAAATGTTTTACCCGAGGGGTGAACTGCGACTTAATATCGTGTACACCTACTTCTACTTCCACTTTCATTTCCAAGTAGAAGACAATAGATGAAGGGGCATTATCTAATGAATTCCAAAATAATTCCAAAGACATGTATACCTAATTCTAATCGCCGTTCACCCCTCGGTTTTACCTATTCCATACCAGTCATGTTTAAAGTGATTATCTCAATAAACTGCTTAATATGACTACAGTTATGAATAACAATTCATATGTATTTTTAGCTATGAAATAGCCAGGTATCTCAAAAAAGAATTTTTTGGAGTTACCTAGTTCTTGCAATGGGGTGACGATATATTCAATCCCTCGAGCACCTAAAGACAGTTTTTTGTTCGTTTGTTTTTAATGAAATCGAATGCAAGAAGGGACACACCAGGAAGAAGCGGCCCCTATGAATTTCAAAAGACTCATTACCGAAAAGAAGGAGAAAGGGTGGTGGCGTAAGTTTGAAAACCCGGATTTTGAAGGTTTGAAGGTAATTTCAGAAAGCACAAGATAAGGAAATACAAAGTAAAATATCCGTTTGAGTGTCACAAGCTTTTCCGAAAATAAGTCGAAAAATATATAAATACAAAAAAAAACACATACACTTATGTCTCAATCTGTCCCCACCCCGCATGATCAAGGACTGCCAAAAGAAAACGTCTTTAGATACTAGATTTATTAAGAAATGTTTTATTCTATTTATACTATTCTTATATATCTATTTCTAATTATGGCAAATTAATTTAAATACCTGATATCTTTCAGCTAGAAATTCTTGTTTAAATATAATTCCAAGTTGTTGACTAGTATTTTTTGTGATTAATAGATCAACAGTCATATAATTAACATTATCTGATTGGCTTAATTCTACCCATGCAGTGGAATCTAGAAAAATATACTTTGATAACTAAAAAAGTTTTTTAAAAAAAGTTTAAGTATTCAAATGTAACAAAATAATGAACTAACCTACAGCTAAAGAGCAATAAATGTCTCCATCAACTAAATTTTTCATAATTCTTGTAACTTCAGCAACTGTAATATCCAATTTGCCAGTACAATTCAATTCAGCTGAATCTTCTTCATCATCCGGATCAGTTTTATGGAAGAATGGCTTGTATCTTAATTTAAAATTTGGAAGTGTGTGTTTTTTCTTTAAAGTCTTCCTTATCTGATTAATAATTTTTAAAAAATGTATTATAATATTATTTTCTTTATATTTATATTTAAAAAGTTTTAAATTTTAATTTGTTTGAATTTGTGAATCGACGTTAAAAATTATGATGATAAATATCAAAAAATAGTAACAATATCAAATTAGACTTTATTTGAGACCAAAAACCTGATAGTTCCTCAACATCTTAAATTTTATTAATTAGAATTTATACACTATTAAAAATAGTTTTATTATTTATTGAAAGAAAAATGTAGGGTGAAACAAACTAGAATGCACATTTTTAATGAGAAAATCTCATCAGGATGCACGACGTTTCGACACCTATTCCTGGAGTTGTTTTAAAGTGCTGTAGGAGAAGACTTTTGACAGTCAGTCTATCAATAGAATTCACAGCACTTGGAAAAGACTTCAGGAATGGTGTCGAAACGTCGTGATTTCTGATGAGATTTTCTCATTAAAAATGTGCAATCTAGATGGTTTCAGCTGAAACTTTTCTTTCGATAAACAACTCAATCGCCAAAGCATCAAATCTGTTATAATAATATTATAAGTAAAGACCGGATTTTTATGCAGTAAAAACTGCCAAAATATGCCATAAAATATGTAGTTAAAAAGGTTGAAATATGCAAGTAATATGCAGAATACGTTGAAATATGCAAATATATACAGTAAAAATTGGCAAAATAAATTTTTTTATGCACTAAAAAATTAAAATTGAAGACAAAAAGAGTATATATTTGAAGGAGTGTTATGAAAGAAATAAAATGATAAAGTAAGCTATTGACACCAAGTGTCAAATATGTACAAGTAAAAAATTGCACATAATTCTCATTATATTTAATATATTAAAAAATCTTTAAACTCAAAGAAATATTAGAGGGGTGCTCTTGAATAAAATCAACATAATAAATATAATAATGTTTCAAAAAATGTGATCGAAAAAGTACGGGGGAGGGGGGGGGCTAGTTTTATTTAATAGACACGATTGTATTGTATTGCTTTTATTTTTCTATAATAACCAGCTTTTCTTATTGAAATACAAATAATAAACTAATAAAATAATGCAAATATTTGTCCGGCTAAAATCTGATTACTACACTAATTCACACACACTTTCACACACACACACGAACACTCAATGGCCAAAATGGGCTATAGTTACCGAAGGCCATTAAAAAAAATAATAATAATAATAATGAAGAAATAATTAACAAAGTATCTCAAAAATAATTAAAATTTGATTGTAATTGTGAATAATTTATGTTTACAAGTATTTTTTTAATTATTTTCAGGTTATTATGTCTACGGTCACTTAAAATTGATATATAGGTACGATGAAAAGGATCGCTCCACTTTCTCAGATGTAATGGGGGCATATTTAAAGGAAATTTATATATATATATTTCTCCTTTTTTTTAATTCTTTCTCCGAAAATTTACTTTTAAAAAATCTGTATTTGGCGCGAAATAAGCAATATTTGACAAAAAATCCTTATAATATGCAATTTTATGCAACATCCTTCAAATATGCAATTTTATGCAATATTACTTAAATATGCAAAAATATGCAGTATAAAATATAACCACAGTATCCTAGATGAATGATTCGGATAGATAATTGATCCCCTGGGTCGTATGTGGCGGCAAACAAAATATGCATGCAATTGCATAGAAATCCGGTCTCCAATTCTATGGTATTAGTTTAAAAATAAAACACTGTTTTATTTAAGAACAACGAACCGAACCTAAGCGTACCTAATAGAAAGTTAATAATTACCTGATTAATAATTAAAGAATTAATTTGCTGCAAAGGACGTCCTTGAAATTGAGATTCGACACTCAATTCAATTATGGGATCTTTATAAAAACTAAAAGACCAATGGGTGTAAGGATGTCGGGAAAATTGAAGGCGGGCTTCTCCAGAAAGATGATTAACTGAAAAAAATTAAAATTTAATATTTAATCATTTAAATTTAACAAATGGAAAGTATGTATTACAAAAATATACCCTTAACGGCCAGATATGCTGTTTTCCCAAGTAACATATTAGCATCAATTGAGAGTTGGAAACCTCCTGAATATTCTAAATCTAAACATAGATCTAAGGTATCTATATGTTGATGTTCACGATTTATTTGTACGTCTTTTACGCTTATACCTTTTATAGCTGGAAATTGAGAACCTAGATGTACATCACGAATCTGAAATTTTTTTTGAAACAATAAATAATAAATACGAATTAATTATGGAATTTGACTATCCATTATAAAATTAGAAAAATGTTGAAGTAATTTTTGGAGATAGACTGATAAGTGAATTGAGTGGATATTAATGAGCCTGTCTAAAATTCAAAAAAAGAACAAAATTTAAACTTATTCCCTCCTTCTTAAGTGTTCACCGACCTTTCAAAACTCTGAAGAAGGAGGGAATAAGCCTCCGAAACCAGGCGCGGATCCAGACCTCTGATTTGGGGAGGGGGGGAGGTCGCCGGTATATAAGATCTACTTTTGATCTCGGAAGTGTGTCGCGATCGATGTGTCCAAGAGGGGGGGGGGTCCGCCCCCCCCCCCACATACAATTTTCTTTTCTTCAATTTTAAAATTTAATGTTATAAAAAAAAAATTAAATAAACATATAAAAAATGTTGATCTCCAATGCTTTGGGGGGCGGTCGCCCCCATCGCCCCCCCCTGGATCCGCGCATGTCCGAAACGTCGGTTTATGAATAAAAAGATAGTTTAAATTATCTTCTTTTTTTGAATTTTGGACTGCCTCATCAATATCCACTCAATTGGAAAAATGTGTTTAAATTTTATAGTTTTATCAAAACATTTCTGTTTCTATATCTAAAACTCTTTTCAAGTGTATATAAATGTGATTAGGAACTTCAAATCATCGATCCTTTGACACCAAAGTGTATGATTTGATAGTCCAATTGCTACTGATCGATCTGTTAGTATCAAAACCGCAGCGTTCATGCTACTCGCTGTACGACGAAGTCGTCCACAAAATACATCGATCAAAATCGTTTTAAAGTAAACTGTTTATTTATTCCTAAATAGTTAAAGGTGAATGAATTCTTGAAAATCAATAAACAATTTTCCTAAAGAATCTGGATTTAAACTACTACTTTGTGAGGGTAGGGGTGGGGTGTAGGGGTGTAGGATGTGGGGTGAAGTGGTGGGGGTCCGGGGGCAGGGGGGGGGTTCGGGAATTAATATATAGCTTTTAACTGAAGCAAAAAGTTACCGAGCATCGCTCGGTGGCCTGGTACTCAACCTTAAACAACAAATATTGGGTATTGATTTCGCATCAAAAAAGAAAGAAACTTATGGGACATCCTAATATACTATTGATATATGCGACCCGCTGAAAAATTTTACTGTATAAGTAATTTGGCCTTTATCTAAAAAAATATAGCCAACCCCTCTTCTATACCATCAATCCCTCAATTAAAGTCTCATCCAAAAATATCCATTATGATTTAATTGTTTTATTTAATTCAACAAAACTATATAACTTACATAAACTTTATCAAATAGCTTGCCAGTAGTTGTTCTTGTCAAAAGTTCTTCAAACTCTAAACTTAATTTTTTACGAAACCACTTTTGAACTTTTTGGGTATTTCTTAATTCATTAAATAGGAACTGAAAAAGTAGATTGACGGCAAGGCAACTTTCTTTTTTTGGAGATTCATTTTCTAAAGCATCGATCAAATTCTGTAAAATAAAAATGAAAAATATTTTAATATTATTAATATAAACCTATATTACATTACAGTATCAAAGTTTTTAATTAAAAATCAAACAAATTTGTTAATTTATTAATAAAAATTTTATATTGTTAATAATGGTGAATTGATCAACAAAGAATAATTGTATCAGTCAGTTGGAAAGGATTCTATTAGGAGAGCCAAAAAAAGGCCATTTCTCTAAAAATAAGTTCTTTTCCAATGAGTTGAGATATAGCCAAGACATAGTTATGCAGCACAGAAGCAAGAAATAAGAGTAAACAGCATCTGACTTTTTTATTTTTCAATAAGCTGACGTGTTCTGATGTGGCCATCCACTTGACTTTACCATACAACCGGCCCTCACTGATATATTTAATATTTAATAAAATTATTTATAATCATGTAGGGGGGGGGGGTAGTTTTTGCATTTTTAGACTTCTGGTGGCACTGTGATTATGTATACAAAATTTGGATGAGTTTGTTACAAGAGGCCAGAATTTCACCCCCCACCCCCATTTTGGGCGGTTAGTTTTTGCATTTTTAGACTTCTGGGGCCCACGGATTATGTATACAAAATTTGGTTGAGTTTGGTAAATGACCAAGATTTTCATTTTTTGACCCTACACTCTCCCCCCTCCCATTTTGGGCGGTTAGTTTTTGCATTTTTAGACTTCTGGGGGTTCACTGATTATGTATACAAAATTTGGTTGAGTTTGCACAAAAGCCCTAGATTTTTAATTTTGTTACCCCTCCCCCCCTCTACCACCCTTAATTTTGGGTCGATTTGCACCAAAATCTAATCAGCTCTTAGGGCCGGTTGTATATCGCAAAATAAATGCTTTTTACCACTAACAAACGGTAGATGGTAAATGGCCCTTAATCTCAATGGACCAAAACTACGTGTGAAATTTGGTTTTGATATTCCCACTAGTTTTTGAGCTAGCTCGTCCACAAAAATTTGGTAACGCACAGGCTAACAGACATTTTGACAAAACAATTATTATCTCGAAAAATATAATTTTTTCGATGTTCACTTATTAGGGCTTTTTTGTAGACCGAAATGCCATATGGTTTCGCTCAATTTTTTTAATCAAAATAGTTTCAGCCATTTTTGAGATATTTCGAAAAAAAGAAGCAAAAAACCACCTTTTTCATGCACGATTACAATACTTGACCATACCCTGTATGGAAAAGTAAAAAAATGGTTGGTGAAGTATTAACCATTTTCAACAGACAGATTCACTTATATGGTAGTAAATTAGGAATATATACAATTATTTTATAAAATCAATCATAATAGAATAAGGAGTAAAGAACTGATTAGATTCAGACTTTCTACCTTTCAGAACTCCTGAATGAAAAATTCATAAAAAAATAGAATCGTTATTTGGGGGGAAAGTCTTGAAGGATTGTATCTAATGAGCTCAAATTTGGTACAAAAGTTTTTATCACTATGCTGTAACCTTGTGCCAAGTTAAAACTTTCTAGCTCAAAAAATTCGCTGACAAATTAAATTGCCAAATCATCAATATTTGCGAAGGTTTTAGTTAATAAGCTGAAATTTGGCACATAAGATTATATTATTAAGGTGCACCCTTGTGCCAATTTAAGCTTTCTAGCAGAAAAAATTCGCTGACGAAATAAATTGCCAAATTACTAATATTTCTAGAGAGCGTACCGATTCTTGAAAGTTTTCAATTGTATTTGTATTTTAATATAATTCAAATTGTTTCGAGAACAATGTTACCTTTATTTTAAGAGATAAAGAAACATTACTCCTAAAACTTTTTATTTTTTTCTGTTTGTTTTTATAAAATAATTATATTTATTTCTTTTAAATATTAATATAATAAAGAATTATTTAGGTCCATCGATTAAATTAGTTGTAGGGAAATAAGGACAATAGCTTATGCAAGTATTTTTTATTTCATGCCAACGTTTCGTCAACTTTGTTGACTTCCTCAGAGCTCAAACAAATAATCTCTGCATATTTGTCAATTTATAAATATTCATTCTTAGCAAACACATATAGGCACAGATTGAAAATATTTCCTATTTAAATGTTCTAAAATCTAAAAAATTTTAATAGGAAATATTTTCAATCTGTGCCTACTATATGTGTTTGATAAGAATGAATATTTATAAATTGACAAATATGCAGAGATTAATTTGTTTGAGCTCCTGAGGAAGTCAACAAAGTTGACGAAACGTTGGCATAAAATAAAAAATATTTGCATAAGCTATTGTCCTTATTTCTCTTACAACTTATTAATAATAAAGAATATTATTTTAATAATTAAAATGATTTACTTGAGGAAGACGGATTTTTCCAGACATTGGTTTTTCTGGTGGCCCCACATAAGGTTTATGCATTAAATATTTGTTAAAAAAATACCATTGAGCTGCTAATGTTAATAAAATTCCAGAAAATAAAGATAAAACCATACAAAAAAACATAAATATCAAATCCATTTTGGAATGTTTTTACTTCAGTGGGTTCAACATGTTGATTATAAATGAAAATGAATAGTAAAAGTCATTTTGCATTCCACTTTTAAGTTCTTTTTTCAATACTGTTTACAAATACTGAAGCCTGTCAGCATGATTGTTCGGTAAATAAAACCATGAAGACAGAAGTGTCAAAAGATGAAGACAAGTGAAAAAAAACTAAATTTTTACTCGAATTTTGAATTATTTCGAAAAAAATACACAAATCAGAGGAGGGTTTCATAGAATATTATTTATTAAATAATTAAAAGAATATAATATTGATTTTTAGATCGATATTTTAAATAAGGGATGATTTTTATACGAAAATGGGTGCGTGCGCATAAAAATCTAGTCTGAAAATATTATTAATCGATAGTCTAATTAAAAATATTGAAAATGTATAATTACATTTTAAAAAAAGATTTAGTTAAATTTAAGGTCTGTTAAAAGTTTTTCTCCGATTTGAATATGAACAAAAACAAATGATAAAATACACCTATAAAAACTAAAAATTAGATTTAAAATCAGAATAGAATTTTTCTATATAAATATAAATTTTAATTGTTTTAACTGATAGAAATATATTAATATTCCTCGTATGTTTAAAAATTTATATTCATTTTATGTATAATACTGTATTTATTATATATTATATTTTTACTAAAAGACATCAGTAGAATAAATAAATAAATAATGTGTGTATTCGAAAATAAAAACACTTTCTGCCAAGCTAAAAGGGCTGAAAGTCGAGGGGTGAACCGCGACCTAAAATTGTGTACACCTACTTCCACTTTCATTTCCAAGTGGAAGACAATAGATTATCTAATGAATTCCAAAGTAATTACAAATAATTCCAAAGACGGTGTACACCTAATTCCAATCGCGGTTCACTCCTCGCTGAAAGTTGACACATTAATTTATAGATAAGGCCATCAAACATAAGGAGAAAATCGAAAATTGGTTTGGAGGATATAAAGCCTGTATTATTTTTAAACAACAAACTAACAAATCTCAAAATATTGGTAGAACCCTTTAGGGTAATTTAGTAAATAAAATTTGAAACAGGTTACTATAACTAGAAAGGTCATAATTCAAATAAGACTTCACGGAACCTAATATACTTCTCATTGGGGTTCAAAAAAGGGCCCAAAAATCTTCTTTAAATCAAATGTTTTCTATATATCTAGCTGATTCCTAACATAAGTTTCATATTTCATTTTTGAGAAAAGGTAACTTTTTTGTTCGAAAACTAGGGTTTTTCCACACCTTTTCTTTAATTTTAGCTACTATAACTAAAATTTTCTATTTTAGATGTCCTTATCTAAAAGTTTGTAAAATATTGTTGCTTTAGATTTGCGAGAATTTAATTTTTATTTACGAAAAAAAAAAATTATTCTTTCTCAATGTATATTTACATAGATAATCCCGAGGGGTGAACCGCGACCTAAAATTATGTACACCTACTTCCACTTCCACTTCCAAGTAGAAGACAATAGATGACAATAGATTATCTAATGAATTCCAAAGTAATTCCAAATCATTCCAAAGACGGTGTACACCTAATTCCAATCGCGGTTCACCCCTTGGATAATCCCAAAAACTGATATTCTCGATAAAATAGCATTCTAATTTTCAATCTTATTTAGTTTTTAAAAATGCATTTCCACTAAAGAAACTACACCATTTATAGTCTTTTTATGTTGTAAATTATCAATTGGGAGAAAATTGTCCAAACAGACCTCTGACGTCATGGTCAATATTTCTGGATTTCTTTGAATTTTCACTTTTTGATCGACTATAACTTTAGTATTTTTTGATATTTTTTAAAACAAAATATGTGTTTAATATTTGTAATTAAACTATTGAATAATATTAAATTTTTTAAAAGCATATAGTGAATTTTGGTGGCCGGTTTGGAAAGCGCTTTCGCTCAAATTGGCCTTGAAGAGAAGGCGCTAGGCTTGTCAATTCAATTCTCAATTGCTCTTACTCATTCAATGTTAGCCAGCTGATATTTCTATGACATGAAAAAAATTCCCATGGAAAGAATCTTTACTAGAAACAAATCAATTGTATTATTTTTTTACGAAATGTTCGAATCATAAAAATTGTTTTAAATCAATTATTCTACCAATTTAAACTAAAATTGTTTGGTTAAAATTTGATTATCAATTCTTGGTCATGAAAATTAATTAATCTTTTTTTTTCTGTCCGTTTAAGAAGAATTGAATTGATTAATTCATGAAGATGATGGCTTCGACATCAATCCAAACGGTACAAAATCGACATTCCAATAAGAACACCCTCCTCAAAGTTGTAATTTTGGGGGATGGTGGTGTCGGCAAATCATGTTTAATGAATCGTTTTGTAAGCAATCATTTTGATGAACATTCTTTTCATACAATTGGTGTGGAATTTTTAAATAAAGACATTGAAATAAATGGCGAGATGTATACACTTCAGGTAAGCTTTCTATTATACACTATATTTCTTAAATTCCATTTGCTATGGCTTGAAATTTTTGTTTTGTTTTATATATAGGCCTTTCTTTTTCCTCATTCCGTGTATATTTACTAGCTATTTGGCACGCTCGAGCAGCTAAGCAAGCCATGCGCCACCTCGAGATGTCAAAA
The DNA here is from genome assembly GCA_024734495.1 of Forficula auricularia. NCBI lineage: Eukaryota > Metazoa > Arthropoda > Insecta > Dermaptera > Forficulidae > Forficula > Forficula auricularia. Next base: position 12,405,738 of record JALMQS010000087.1, read on the forward strand.
AACTTGTTATCTAAAAAATCAAGCCCCCCCTCTCACACTCAAAAACTTCCAGAATATTTAAAGTAGTTGTTCCGCCAAATGCGTTTTCTTAGGATTTTTTTTTGAAATTTAGATAGATTATTATTTAAATACTCCTGCATCGATTGGTGGCAAAACGAAATTTATGAACAATATAGTTCCGGAGATATTAAATTTCAAAAATAGAGTTTTTCAGACTCTTATACTTTTTATTGCACTATACGGGATATTGGAAAATTTACATACATATTTAATTATAATTAAGAAACCCTTCTTACCATTTTTATAAAAAACTAAACCAACATTAAACAATAACCAATACATATTTTAAGACAATTTTGATTCATAGTTACAACACAGTTACTGAGATAATGAATAAATAATGGAAAATGTATAAAAAAATTTACACTAAAAACAATTTGGCAACAGCGCATTTATTTAACCAGCGAAAGATGTATAAAGCGCGCATGCTCTAGATTTTTTCAAAATTATAATTTTCATATGGTGTAACGTAGGCGTTGATTACATTTGTTAAAAAATAACAAAACGATTTTTATAGAAATTTTTTAACTTTTATAACGTATTTTATCTATCATTTTAATATAAATATATTCAATCTCTTACAATGGTGCCAGATTTGTCAAACGAGCACGGGATTGGCTAGAATCGGTACATAAACAGCAAAAAGTTTTGGGCTTATGAATTATGAATCATTATTGTCTGTTCTATATACTCTAGCATTAACTTTTTGCTAGTATTGTCGCTAAACAACTACCTTAAATTCCATTTGCTATGGGTTGAAATTTTTGTTTTGTTTTATATATAGGCATTTCTTTTTCCTCATTCCGTGTATATTTACTAGCTATTTGGCACGCTCGCGAATCTAAGCCATGCGCCATCTCGAGATGTCAAAAAACTTGCTATCTAAAAGTAGGTCAAAATTCAATTACAAGATTCTACCCAGTCACCCGACAGAAAAACCAATTTGAATGAAAGCATGTAATAAAACCTTAAAGACAAAAAAGTGTGTGGGCATCCTATGAAACAGACACATTAATTATTAGATGGTTATTAATTGGATTAATTAAACAAAAAAAGAAAAAGGAAAAAAGAAAAGAAGACTTGAAATTTTTATCAAAATTGCTTAAAATTTAATAATAATATAATTTTAATAATCTAAAACATTTCATTAGCGAAATAATTACTAAGTTATTACTCAATCGAGTTTAAAAAATATAATGTAATATAAATTTATTTTACATATATAAAATTTCTATATTTAAAACATCCATGTATATGAATTTTCGTACCAAAGATAATACGATAATACAAAGATAAGTCCACTCTTTTTACTGGTCCATAATTCTTAAGGTTAACTCCATTATCAATCCTAATTACGCCAATGAAAGGGTACAAAATAAAAACTTAATATATAATTAAAAATGAAATCAATTCAGTGTTGGTTTCATTTAAGAAGAAAATCATGTTCAATTTTGCCTTCTCATTGAACATTCCATTAAATATATGGCCCATCTCAAACAAAATTTCTGCCTTTGTTTTCATTCATTATATAATTAAGTATTTTATTCTATTATTTCTTTTATATCAATTACTCTAAAGTTATTTTTTTATTTATAGATATGGGATACAGCTGGACAAGAGCGATTTAAAAGTTTGCGGACCCCATTTTATCGAGGTTCTGATATCTGTCTATTAACTTATGCAGTTGACGATAGGACAAGTTTTCGAAACCTGACTTTATGGCGCAACGAGTTTCTTTACTATGCTGATGTGAAAGAAGGAAGCGGATTCCCATTTCTTGTGGTTGGTAACAAGCTAGATGTACCACCTGAATGTCGAGAAGTCACCGCTGAAGAAGCTCAGCTATGGTGCAGCCAAAACGGGGATCCCCCTCATGTTGAGACCAGTGCTAAAGATGCTACTAATGTTGAGCAGGCCTTCTCGCTTGCAGTACAGGGCTGGGCAAAACTCGAAGCGAGACTTGAACGTCCCTATCTAGGAGATACTGTCGACTTACGAAGCCATCAACCAGAGCAGCGTTCCTCTTGTTGTCTATATGCTGGAAACTCGGTCAACTGACTATCTTAGATTATCAACTATCCTTTAAAATTTTACGAAGACGCCATTCAAGACGATTCCATTCCATGGAGGTATCTATTATTATTATTGGAAAGCCTTTTAAAATTTCTCCAAATCTATTCCGTGTAGGATGCTAATAAGCTTGTATGAAATTTTCAACAATATGTTGGCTTTTTTCCTCCTAGGACTTGACTTTTTTAATAAAATGATATATCAACTTAAAAAATAAGAATAGATAAATGTTTTTAAATCTTAATTATTTTTAAAATTTTGCAAAATTAGCATTTTTACAATTAGAATCGTATTAGGGAAGGCTTAGTAAGTATTAAACACAATTGGTTTTATGTATATTTGTAAATTAATGCATTTTCCATCTGATATGAATGGTTAATTATGAATCCAGGGGTGCCCCCCCTCCCCAGTTTCATGAAAAGTAATCCCCCCGCTCCCATCGTATCACCCCAACCTCATGAAAAGCCCCCCTACAATTAGAGGAATAATACAGTAGTAGGCTTACTCCAAAACTTCTTCCCGAGGAAAAGGTATTGCTGTATTTGTAATAAAAATAATGTCATTTGAAAAAGTATGTTTAATGAGGCTGCTTTTATTCACTTCTAAAGAATTAGAAGAGCTTTTTATAACCGTTTGTTGAAGTTATAAAACTTGACTGTTTTTATTTTTAGAATTAAATTCTAATTTTGCAATAATTTTCAACCCCCACCTCCCAAATAAATAAATCGATCAATAAATTGCGTCTTTAACCCCCCCCCCCCCTTGTGGTGCACCTCTGAAAAATCATTTATCATCAATCACCATGGTTATATTAATATATTCACAAAACATTTTTTTAATGAATGAATAAATTAATAATAAATTAAATTATCGATATATTATCAGTTGTTTTTATCTCAATTTACAATATAGTCACATAAAAATAGTGACCGAAACTTTGTGATTTATGTGTTTTTTTAAATTTTTAAATTGTATAATCGAAATTGATTTAAAATGATTATATTTGTCAATTATTTTTATTTTATCATTCAACAATTTTCTAGTAATTAATTTTATTTATATATTTTAATTAAAGCTGCCATGGATTTTAAAGTACATAGCTTGAATTACATGTCAAAAACTTCCTGCCTGCTTTTTAAGACTACTTATCAATATACAATAAAATTGAGTATTGTTATAAACTATAGCATCGTATATATCTATATATAGGAATCTTAATCAACTAGTCATTTATAAAATATATTTATATATCTATTTTATATATAATTTCTTTAGAAATTTCAACATTCTATTTTATATTATTTTTGTATTATATAAATTTTATTTTTACTTGACATGTTTTTTATAAAATCTTGAAAAATGTAATTAAAATAATTTTTCTTAAGTCTGGACATAAATAATAACTAAAAGATATTTGATAAATTATAATCAATCCAAATACTTCTATTAAAAATATGATGAGAGCTAACTAGATTGATTAATCAATTTAGTATTAAAAAAAAAATCCAAAGAGATTTTCCAAAGACGCCGATCATCTTTAACATTTTATTTCTGATAGTGATAAATAAGTCAATCAGAAGCCAATTTGAACAAGTCTACTTTTGGAAAACATGGCATAAATTTTCTTAAGGTAGTTCTTTCACAAATGCAAAAATTCAAGAAGTCTTTGAAACTTGGAATATAAGTCATTAAAAGCATAATACACATACTGTTAAAATTTGAAGACGATTTATCACACCAAACATGAAATAATTGCAATTAAAAATGACATTTTTTACATAGGGTAGATAGGGAAAGGGTGGGGATATGATCATTATTTTATTTTTTTTCATTGAAGAACTTTCACCATCTTGATGAAAAACTAATATTTAATAATATTAGAATAATATATTCGGAGTAACTTAAAAAAAATTGAAATTATTTACCATGTAGTTTTGATAAAAAACAAAAAAAAAACATGTTTGGGCGATTATTTTTAGTGGATGGGATATAAGCACAATGGCTTGGAAACGATCCGGCTAGTATGTGTGTATCCATATAGAGATTTCTTAGTGTGAGTGGTACAGTCACGTTAAAAAACATAACCTAAAATTTTAGTTCCGTTCATATTTATAGAGTGGTTACGAGACTAAAACTTTTTGTGTGGATTGTCGCGAAAGAATCTCCTTAAATTCTTATTCAACAAATTAGGCTTATTTTTAGAACAGAAGATTTTATTCATTGCTTTGATTTTCTTCAGTAGTCAATCTAATTTTTATTTCTTCTGAATGTATTTTATAATGAGTTTGGAATTTAAAAAAACATCTATTTTTAACGATATTTTTATTGGCTTAATCGCATTGGTTTCTGAACGGCTCAAATGATAATATTCATTTTTGGAATTAATTCAATCACTGATATTATATCTTCACAAATGCCTTTTCACTAATGTTATTCATGTTAGATGTAGCTTTTATAGTGATAGTGAGCAGTATTCTTGATGTATGAATTACTTATGTATTATAAACTATATAATAACTATAATATAAACACCAATGCTTCTTGTTAAATAATATTATAAATGTGACATAATCAGCGACATAGCAATATTACGAAAATTAAAACATTCCACTATTCTCTTATATATCTTGAGAAAATATCTAGTAAAAAATGTTATATTTTTTGCTTTTTTTTGAATTTATAATAATTCATTACTTCGTAAATTGTACACATATATGTATAGCTGTGTGCTCAATGAATCATCCGAGATATTATTTTTAAAGTTTGAAATATCCTCTATTTAGCTAATTTCGTAAAAAAATTTCTAAAAAAATATATTTTTGACAAATTAACTTATCATTCGACATTCAAAAGCATATCCATTTTTTATTTATATTTACCCTAAGAAGTATTTATGCTATACATGTGATATTCTTTTAAATAAAAAAAAAAGGAGGATATAATAATTATATATAGAGTGCATTTTATTAAGATAAAAAAGAATAAAATAAAAATCTGATAATTTATTCTATTTGTTTATTATTTTATATAGGTACATAAAAATAGAAATAATGAAGATTGAAAATATTTCTTTCAACTAAAACTCTTGATTAACGTCGATATTTAGAATTGAATCTGCATTTTTTCGGAATAAAGATTATGATGATTATCTCTCTGTGATAACGTCCTACATGAAAAATGTTCAAATTATTAGAAACAAATCTCTTCGTCAATATTTTCTTGAATAATTTTTATTAAATAAAAATACTTAAAATTTTAATTAATTATACCTATGTTAAATATATTAATTCGTAAGTTTTGGAACAAAAATGTATATATATTATTAAAAAGGGGCGTTTTACTCCTTTTATTTCCAAAAAAATATTTTATTCCCTGACTTGTTGGATAATTGATAATTCATAACAATCTTATCAATAATCAATATTATCATTTTGTAATTTAACATTAAAAATTTATGTAAAACATATTTTTATTTTTCATTCCTTAAAAAGTGCTTATACAACGATAACAAAAGTTCATCACTAGTTTATCTTGGAACAATTTTGTTCAAGGAGAATGGGCTAGATTCGAGGTGAAAATTTCCCATTTTTTATATAAGAACAATGTTAAAATTATATCGAGACCAATAGATTAAATGATATTAATTTAATTATTGAGGATTGTTTTTTTATTTTTGATAAATTTTATTTTTATTTCAGATTTTTAAAAATAATTTTCCCATTAAAAAAGAAAAAATTGGCTATTTAAATATAAATGTAATATAATAAAAGTAATATATTTTAATGAATTATATATTTGCGCAGGAATATTATATACTTTTTATATACCCTGAAGCTTCTGTGGCATAAATTAAGATTTTAAATTATACGATCTTTCTGCTTAATAAGCATAAATAAAAGAATTTTAAACAGAATAAATTTGTTGTTATTATTACTAATTACCTGGGGATATTACTATTATTCATCTATATTTTTCAATATTTTATAAGAAAAGTTATTTATACAAGAAAAGAAAATAAGATTTGAGATTTATTAAACTTAATAAGGTGATGTATTATATATTATTTTGGAACCATAAACGACTCTTGTCTCAAATATTTAATTAATATAATAATTTTGATATCTAAAATTAAGATATGAGATTAAAAATAAGTGAAATAAAATGAAAGATTTGATGCATCAATTGTTTATAAGTAAACGAGTTTGACTGCAACTACCTAGATTAGACATTTTAAATGAGATCAGATTGCATTATTTTCTATATTCTTAAGTCACTTTCAAGTGCTAGCTAATCCTTTTATATATCACTAGCACATGAAGTCTAGAATTAAAGGTTGGAATTTTATACAATCTGATATGATCTCATTAAAAATGTCTACAATATACTATAATTATTAATATTAATCAAGTCAGATATCTTGCTTCTCTTGGATCTTTCTAAATATCAAGGGGAAACATACAAGTTTAAGAACAGTAGAATACACTTAATTAGTTTCTAAACATATTTTGAAACTTTATATCTATAAGTGGAGGGGCGCACCAAGCTGTTGGGGGGGGGGGCATAACTTTGGTTGGTGGTTACTTTAATGGAAAGTGTGCAAAAAGAGATTTTTTCAAAATTTTATTTTATCTTCTCTATATAAAATAATTTAAATAAAAATCTAATTTTTCGTGGACATAAAATTTTATATTCTTGTCATAATCAAAAAAATGTCATATTATCCCTTAATGAAGGGGGAAAATGAGATATTTTACAAGATATTTTAACGAAATTAAATGTATTATCTCTATTTAAAATTTTTATTTAAAAACAAGTTTAATATTTCAAAATACTAATATAGTTATGGGAGGGGTAGCTTACTCTACGTCTTCTAAAATTTGGGGCTCTCTTTTGTAATCTGAAGTAGTATTAGAGATAGTGGATCTCTAGGTAATATTTATCAATATTTTTTTATTTTATTTGATAAAATATCATTTATTCTTTAAGATAAACTAAACATTTTATAAACTACTTTTGGGGCCCCGATCTACTGAGAAAATTAAACCGTTTCTTTGGGCTTGCAACATTTTTCTCCATCCAGTGAATTTCCACAGAAAAAGGTTTGTATCGAATGCCTTTCCTACATATATGTATTTACCAGATATTTCTAGAGAATTTAATTTGACTAGGATTTTAAAATCGCACACATAAAGGGAAGAAAATCAAAAAACTCAGACAATTATTATTACATATTTATTTGTGCACTTAAGATATATCAGATTTATACAATAAACTTTTCGTTTAAAAAAAATTCTTTAGGGTAGAAAAAACTATTTATAAATATTTAAAGAATTGGATATTCATAGTAGTTGGTTTGTTTTATCTTACTCCTAAACCTGAACCAAGTTGAATACTAACATCAACAGGAGAATCCCGATCATAGCTCACTTCAACATCCATTTCTTCATCATCTTCTTCATCATGACTTTCTGAGTCATCGTCATTATCATCTTCTTCGTCATCTTCCTCCTCTTCCTCTTCAATTTGCTAATTAAAAAAATGAAAAATTTAGAAATGAATTACATTTTTTTCAGGAAATTAAAAAAAGAACTTACCTCAGATTCACCTTTTCCTATTGGAGGCAACTCGGAATTTTCTTGACTTATTCCATTTAGCTAAAAGTAAATCAAATTAAGATGAATTTGAAGTGTGGCTGTGATTTCTATAAGGAAGTGATTCAAAATGGAGCCAATTTTTTTTTTTAATGATATTGATGTGAGAAGGAGTTGCACCAAAAAGGTGCATCCCCTAAAGGCCTGAGTTGAAAGTGAAAGAAGTGAAAAGAAGAAGAAGAGGGGATTTTATGGGCTGGATAGGAGACGAAGGTATCTGTGGGAGCGGGTCTTAAACAGCTTAAGATTATAAGTCGCAGGGAAGACGGTAGCTGGAAGCGAGTTCCAGTCCCTGGAGGTCATAGGAATAAAAGAGTTGGCGAAAGCGTTGGTTCGGCCTTTATCCAATTTGACAGGCAAGGGGTGCTGAGTTTTCGAAAACCGGGTGTTTCTAGCAAAGAGGGCTCTAGGGGGGATAATTGATTTCAGCTCTACTGAACAGACACCATGATGATAGTATCTGTAGTACAGGTAAAGGGCACAAACGGTTCTTCGGTGAGCCAGGGAGTCGAGTGGGTTTGTTAGGGCCGGGTCTCCTCTTAGTTTCTGATTGCATCCAGTGTGGCAAGATAATGCTTGGAGGCCCCTCTCCACAGATGAGAGCCATATTCGAGACAGGGACGAATTTGAGCCTTATACAGTGTAAGAAGTTGACTGGAAGTATAATAGCGTCTAGACCTAAAGAGGAGACCAAGCTTGCGCGCTGCAGCTTATAGCAGTGGTTGAGATATGGTCATTCCAAGAAAGGTCACACCCTAGAGTGAGACCTAGCATTGACATTTTATCACTGAATTTCAGTGAGTTGAATCGAATGATATGTTTGGGAGAATTCTATCGACGCGCCTAGAAATAAGGCAACACTGAGTTTTCATTGAATTGAAGTTAACTAAGTTTTGGGATCCCCAGTTTTTAAGTCTGCATAAGTCTAAATTAATTGAGGAGGCAATGTCTGCACGGAGTCATTCCGTGCCAAATCAACACACTTTAAATAAAAATTTTACCTCACCAGTTTAGATTTTCTTGAATAAAAATACAAAATTTCAAATTTTCATCTTGAATAGTTTTTTTTATATGGCCTTGTGAAGTTTTCAAAAAATTGCAAAAAAACCATGAACAAACAATTTTGAAACTGCTCTAAAAGCTTGTCTGAATTGAGTTAGGAGCCGAGACAGGTGTCATTTTGCAGCTTTTTTAATGCTCTTTTCAGAGACTATACAACATGACATAGGTTGCCATAAAAAATTTTTTTTTCAAAATAGTACATCAAATTTTTCATTTCGATTTTTTCTATAAAAGTACCAATTTTTAAAATTTTCAAAGAAATTTTGTAAATAGATAGTACTTTCATGAACTACTATGGAAAGTATAATGATGGAATGGTAATGGAGTCTATGTTTAAAAATATTATTACTGACTCTTGTTTTTCATAAATACCCAGTTTTGACCAAATAAAAATGATTTTAATGTAGTGAAACGGTTATTTAATTAGCACAGAGTGTTTATTTCATAACCATAGTTTAATATACACAAGTGATTTTTCATAAAATGGCGTTTCACTACATTAAAATCATTATTATTTGGTCAAAACTGGGTATTTATGAAAAACAAGAGTCAGTAATAATATTTTTAAACATAGACTAATACTATCCATCAATACTTTGCATAGTAGTTTATGAAGTACTATCTATTTACAGAATTTTTTTGAAAATTTTAAAAGTGGTACTTTTTTAGAAAAAATCAAAATGAAAAATTTGATGTACATTTTTGAAAAAATATTTTTATTACAACCTATATGACATGTTGTATGTCTCTGAAAAGAGCATTAAAAAAGCGGCAAAATGACACCTGTCCCACCTCTCTAACTCAATTAAGACGGTTTTTAAAGCAGTTTCAAAATTGTTTGTACGTGGTTTTTTTTGCGATTTTTTGAAAACTTCACAAAGGCCATATAAAAAACTATTCAAGATAAAAATTTGAAATTTTGTATTTTTATTCATATTAGCACAGCATATCAGTGTACCAAATTTCAAGAAAATCTAAAGTGGTGAGGTAAAATGGGTGTGTTGAGTTGAGCATGGAATGCTCCACGGTTTTTTTTTCAGGGTTGCAATTCATAAGACCTTTACTTTTATTTAATTTCAAATTAAATAAGAAAAGAAACCAAACATTTTAAAATTGTCAATAAATAAGTAATTTTTAATCATAGGTTTTTTAACTAGATCAGTAGATCTCATTAATTTTTGCTTAATTCCCTTATAATATGATTGTTTAGAATATCCATCCACTCTTCGCGAAATAGTCAAACTCAGACGCTCTAACACTAAAACTACAATTTTTCAGAATGTACGTAATGTTTAGGTCATTGCATTTTGATGAATAATGGTTCCAAATCTATCTAAGTGTAAAACAGGGGAGTAGCTATCACATAACAAGAATAGGCAAAGCTTACGGGTCTTGTAATTCTGAGACGCGCAACAGAGAACCTTAACTACCATCGGGATTATAGGAAAGGGAAAATTTGATATTGGGATATGGGTCCAAATAAAAAACCCCTATTTAGGAGACAACTAACTCATGGAGCTGCTCAGGGAGACAAAATATAGCTAGTTGTAAAAAGATTATAATATTTTTATTGGTCTTATCCCTATGAAAGCAGCATAGATTAGTGATTGTGATCTGGCATAAAAATAATATGGTATCATTAGTACCATATATTTTTTAATGGCATGGGCTATAAACTATAGTGATTATTTTCTGGGTGTTTATATATGTTGGAGTAAAAATCCGTTTTTAGTAAGATCGCGTCATTACTAGTTAAAACGCGTTTCGCTGAATTCCTTTATGGCAACTAGAGTTTACTGATGTTGGTTGAGTTTGGTACAAAGGTCTAGAATCTTCATTTTTGACCTTCCGCCTCATTTCGTGTATTTATTTTGAAAAATTTTTAAACGAAAATGCTAAAAAGAAATATATACTAGATGCGATGCTCGTCTTCGTCGGGCCTCTTGCTAGTCAAAGGCTGGTTATTAAATATTATGATAAATAAAAAGTAAATGTATAAAAAAATTATATACTATATATCAATGTGGGGTTTATATATATAATTTTTTTATATATTTGCTTTTTATTTATTAATAATGTTTCACTTAAAACCAACACCGCTTTTCCTTAGAGGTAATTAAATATTATGATGATTAAAAGCGAATGAGTTTTTCAATTTTTTAAAAAGATAAGAGTTTTTTTCGTAATCTAACGTCACTATTGTCTATAGTAATTATTACCCTGAATTTAAAGGTCGATAATAATCAAAGATCTTATTAGATATTTTATTCTTGTCAGAAGGGATTCGTCCCTTCAGGAGTTGAACCTATAAGTGCTAAACTTGTTTTCCGGGCAGTTGTAAGTAGGAAATAATTTAATGCCTCCTGCACTCCTAAGAAACACATTGTTCTAAAAAACATTCCTATGAACAAAATGCTACAATATTAGGCTAAAAAAATTAAAGCAAACCCCCTCCTCTGTACTCAACGTTAAACGCTGAGACTAGTTCGGATTCTCCTTCTGCAAGGTCAAACGGTCTTCGATTGGTTTCGGCTTGACTTGAAGACAATGGTGGTGGATTCCTAACGCAAACACTTGTTAACCACTTTGTTGAGTTTGGAGTTTACGGTTTTGGGTTTGTTTTTTAGAGTGTGTTGGGGGTTAATCTTGAGCAAGGGGAGAATTTTTTCAGAATTTTATTTCTAGCTTTATCCGCTTGTGAAGGTAGATTGGGCTTGGCAATTTTAATTACCATAGTGCGAGCTCATGGAAACGATTACTTCCAAGGGGTAAGCGTATTGTAGGAAAATAATATTAAAATTACTTTTGTGTTGAGAATTTTGATCAGAATTAATTAGTTTGTGCACATTACTCCTTTTGATTACGTAAAATGGGGAAAAAAAATAAAACCCGAGAAAGTGGTTACCATGCAGTATTATAAGTAGTAAGTTCCCCCAAACTTACGAAGTATACGCATGTATTGAAGTAGGGGTAAAAATCTAATCAATGGAGTAGAGCAGCGCCGTAACTAGGAAGGTTCAACAGGTGCACCCGCACAGTGCCCAGAGATCTAGAGGGCCCTAAAACGAAATTGTTAATTGAATTTTCTTTACAAATTTGTTTTACAAAAATTTTATTCGAGATTTTAAAACACAAATTAAAATTTGAAGCATCGATATTAGTAGACGATTTAAGAACTGCAACACCACTTGAAATTTTACAAGGTCTGCATGACTTTGGATTAATTGAATCTTATCCAAACATTAATATTGCTATAAGATTATTCCTCACACTCCCAGTATCAATTGCTTCATGTGAGAGAAGTTTTAGCAAGTTAAAATTAATTAAAAACTATTTAAGGTCTACTATTGGACAAGATAGACTATCCAATCTTGCCATAATATCTATAGAGTATAACATCGCAAAGGATATTAATTATGACGATATAATTAATGACTTTGCTCAAATGAAAGCTAGAAGAGTACAATTAAATGTAAATTAAATATTCTTATAATATAAATAATGTAATTTATTTTTGTGTACAATAAATTTTTTATATGATATCTATTTGAACTATAATTACTTTTTCCCCAAAAAAATCTTTTGCACAGGGCCCTAAAAAAGCTAGTTACGGCGCTGGAGTAGAGCCTAGGAGAGGGTGATTGATAAGGGTGTTGATAAATTAAATTTTTGGTGAATTTCAAACCGAGTAGGCGTAACACTAGATATAAAATCCTTCTGTCATATAGATATTTGCTAAGCAAGAAAATTTTACACAAGTTATAAAAATTCAAATGTAAAATTCAGCTGGCGAAAGAATGAAATTTTCAGTGTAAAGCTGTATTGAACATTATGATTAAAAAAGCGAGTGAGTTTTTTAATTTTTAAAAATCTGTTTTTTCAAAAATCTAACGTCACTAGTGGCTATATATTCGCCAAATTATTACCAAGAATTTATTTTTGAGTTTTTTACAAATTAAGTACAACCCGATGGGTGAACCGTGATCTAATATGGTGTCCAATTCCAAGTAGAAGACAATAGATGAAGGGTGATTATCTAATGAATTCCAAAATAATTCCAGAGGGTGTACATCTAATTCCAATCGCGGTTCACCCCTCGCAAATATCTAGGTATATGTCAAAAGGATTTCGTCTCTAAGGTTAATGCAACTACTTCGAAAGCAAGTTTGGTACTTGGGCTCGAATCATGAAGGGGCGATCCCTTCTGACATGAATAAAACAACTAATTAGATCGTTCATTCTTGATATTATTAAATTTATTTAATTAGTGTGACAAATTGGTATGACATAGAAGCCACATCGAAAAAGAAAAATAGTAGGATAGTAATTCTTTAAGTTTTGAAGAATATAAAATACTTTTATTTTGAATAAAAATGTTTTCAATAAGTTAAATATCTTTATATTTAGCCAAGAGGCATGTTCTTGTTCTAATTGATTAATTTCATTTTCATCCTCACAAGGTTTATCAACATTAAACCATAAAGAATCAATTAATCTCGGAGAAAGAGTAGGAAATAATGGAGGAATAGACATTTTGGAACGTTTTAAATAAAAATGCACTTTAGAATAAAAGTGAAACTCGAGTTTTTTGTAATAATATTGAATAATGTGACATTGAATGATTCGAAATTGAATGTGCCTAGCTACATTCAAAAATAATTCATCAGATGGCGTTGCAGAGTTATTGCATTTGATTTGAATCAATAAATGGAGAAAAATAAAATTCTAGGGGCCATGATCGGAAAAACTATGATAAAATTTTCCGGAAGTCGCACCATGATAGTGAGCGCAATAGATATGCTAGTATTTTTTCGAAATCTATCTAAAATAAGCTGACGAGTTCTGATGTGGCCATCCACTTGACTTTACCATAGAACCTCGGTTCCTCACTTATATTTAATATTTAATAAAATTATTTATAATCATGTAGGGGAGGGAGGTTAGTTTTTGAATTTTTAGACTCCTGTGGGCCCATTGATTATGTATACAAAATTTGGTTGAGTTTGGTGCAAGGGCCTAGATTTTTATTTTTGACATCACCCCCCTCCCATTTCGGGTTATTTTTTTGCATTTTTAGACTTCTGGGGTCCCACTGATATTATGTATACAAAATTTGGTAGAGTTTGGTAAATGGCCAAGATTTTCATTTTTTGAACCCCCCTCCTATTTCGGGCGGTTAGTTTTTGCATTTTTAGACTTCTGGAGTCCCACTGATTAATATATATACAAAATTTGGTAGAGTTTGGTAAATGGCCAAGATTTTCATTTTTTTGAACCCCCCCCTATTTCGGGCGGTTAGTTTTTGCATTTTTAGACTTCTGGAGTCCCACTGATTAATATATATACAAAATTTGGTAGAGTTTGGTAAATGGCTAAGATTTTCATTTTTTGAACCCCCGCCCCCCATTTTCGGCGGTTAGTTTTTGCATTTTTAGACTTCTGGGGTCCCACTGATTATGTATACAAAATTTGGTTGAGTTTGCTCAAATGGTCTAGATTTTTAATTTTTAACCCCCCCCCCTCCACCCCCTTAATTTTTGGTCGACATGCACCAAAATCTAATCAGCTCTTAAACTCAATGGACCAAAACTTCGTGTGAAATTTGGTTTCGATATTCACACTAGTTTTTGAGCTAGCTCGTCCACAAAAATTTGGTAACGCACAGATAAACAGACAAGCAGACAACCAGACTAACTAACTAACAGACATTTTGACAAAACAATTATTATCTTAAAAAATATAATTTTTTCGATGTTCACTTATTAGGGCTTTTTGTAGACCGAAATGCCATGGTTTCGCTCAATTTTTTTAATCAAAATAGTTTCAGCTGTTTTTGAGAAATTTCGAAAAAAAGAAGGAAAAAACACTTTTTTCATGCACAATTACAATACTTGACCATATCCTGTATGATAAAGTAAAAAATTCCCTAAGAAAAAAATTCTACCCTCTTCAATGTTTTCTATAACCCATTCGTTGACTGGATTAGTTCTTCCATAGAATAGAATACCATTTGTTTCTTTTTGTATTTCAGCATTAAGTAGAGTTTAAATTTAAAAATCTATAATAAAATCTCATTTTTTATTTATATGTTTTAAGAGCGTTTAAATTTAATTGAAAAGTTTTTATTTTGCCGAGAGTAGCGTTTAAATTATTTTACAACCCCATTGGAGTTTTTTTTTACTCTTTTTTTACATGAAAACAGATTAATCATTTTTACATTACTTCTTATGGGAAAGGCTGGTTTGGTATAGGTCCTATTCAATTTCACTTGAATGTGTAAATTTATTTTGAAACATGAGCGGCAATTTGTTATGTGCATGGGTGTAGTTAGGGGGGGCAATGGGGTCAGTGCCCCTCTACAAAACTCGTTGCCTCCCCCCCTTAGAAAAAATGAAACTCAATTATTACGAGGAAATACTTATGTATTTCTCGTTAAATTATTTCGTTACTTACTAGATGAGTATTTATTTAACTTTCCACATACATTTCACCATTACTGCCTAACCCTATGAGGTACACCAATTTATATAAGGACCTATATTAAAGTCCATTTAAAGTTAATATGAGTGAAATGTCTAAAATTAATAGTTGACGAGTTCTGGAAATGTAAATATGTTTCAATATAAAAATTCAAGCTCAATGAATTAGAGAGAGATAATTTTTCGATTCATAAAATTTCGAATTTGGTTGATGGGATTTTCACCTTAATACTAAGGGGAAAGGATGCTTTGTCTAAAATCGCTTTTATTTTTGTAAAATAATATTTAATTATTTAATTTGGAGGAGCCTGAGGTTCCCCCACGTCAAAATTTTTTTTCAAAATCGGTTGACAATTGGAGGAGATATGAGGTAACTTAGGCATCAAAAAAAAAATTCAGTCGAATAGAGAACCTCCTCCTTTTTTGAAGTCGGTTAAAAATGCAGTGCCGTTTCTAGAATAGGCCCTTATGGTAAATAAATTTTAACTTTTTTAATTATTTAATAAATGTGCGGATGAGCGATTCTTTCATTAGAATCTTATCAAAGATCATTATTAAAAAAAAAAAAAAAATACGGATTGAATGATCTACTTTCTTATGAGTTAAGGCATTGCAAGGATGTCAAATACAAAAACGTAACAACTAATAAAGATCAAAAATATTTAATTAAATCAAATGAAATCAATATGAAAAGTGGAACTTAATTCAATTAAACCCGTTTGTTGTAAACAATAAGGCTACCGTTTGTTAAGGTGAAGAAAGGAAGGACCGTAAGATTTAAAAAAAAAGATGAAAAGTACCATAGTCTAGAAAAATATTAAAATCAAAAAGTTTGGAATAATAATAATTTTTTCGATGCCCCCTTTTACCATATTGAATTTTCATTTCATAATAATGTTTTATTATAAGATGAGAAATCAATCGTATCATTTAAATAAATGCTTTAAAATATTTAATTTTCTTTTTGAATGACATTCTTCTAAGGCATTATGTTATTTAATAATAGAATTTGAAATTCGATACTGCCCCTGTCGCCAGTCTCGGTGCTGTAGTCATATATTTATATAGGCATATTTACGCTAATTACTACTTTGAAATAATTTTTAAAAATATGAAATTAATAATTATTGTAAAAGAATCGATTATTAATAATTATATTCAATTTTGAACGAAATTGATTGATTAGTTTTTAAGAAAACGGTAAAAAGCTAGAAAACCGTAACGAATGACTCGCAGATGTCGGGTGACTTGCGACCCAGCCTCTTGATAAAACAGAAAACAAAGAAGAAAGAGAAAACGATCTTATTTTATCGATTTCATCTATCTGAAGGTTCACAGTATGTCTATTATATAAGAAAATAGCATTTTGATGAAGAATTTTGTAGTTTAAAAGAAATTGTATGAAAAGATTCAATTTCTTCTCTCACAGGGAGCGAATCAACTAGAAATGGCAAAAAGTTTGATTTTTTTCTCCTTACATATTTATTCAAATCTATTGACATATCATATCTGTGTGTTATTTTCATTAATCTTTTATATTAAATAATTATTATTAGGAAATTTGCATTTTAAAGGATAGTTTATTTGAAGTCCAATTTGAAAAAATGCTAATAACGACGATGAAATTTTTTAAAAATATGAAATTAATAGATATTATAAATCAATTAATTACTAATAATTTACTTCAATTTTGAACGAAATCTCTTCAGTACTTTTTGAGAAAATGGTCAAAAACCATCTGAACCGTCTCAAAAACGATGTTTTGAAAGCACGAGATGCCTTTGAAAAAAGTTTAAAAAGTCATATGAAACGAAATATTGACTTGTGACATGGAGGTGAATTTTAAAATGTTTCTAAAACGGCCTTACATAGACGGTTTTCGGAGCTTTTGACGATTTTCTCAAAAAGTACTGAAGCGATTTCGTTCAAAATTGAAGTAAATTATTAATAATTAATTGTTTTATAATATCTATGTATTAATATCATATTTTTTAAAAAAATTTTAACGGAGCTATTAGCGTTTTTTCAAATTGAACTTCAAATAAACTATTGTATCAAATAAGTTATTTGCATATTTTATTATTAGTAACAATTTTGATTGTTTTATTTGAAATTTTTCAGAGAAGAATTTTCAAGGAAACAAAGTCAAAATCAGGCCGACAAAGATCTGAGCTATATATCGACAACTGTCTACAAAAGCTCATTTAAAACTCTAATTTTTCAAATAACGAATTTTGGATTTTTAGTTAGAGCCAATAAATAAATACCTATTTAGATAATGAACATGTCTTTAAAAATCTAATAAAATTTTTAAAATATTTTCTTTCTCGATCCGTGCTCCTGCTCTCTTGTGAGTCCAAACTATTTACCCTCATGTTCTTCTTTCGGTAGATTTTTTGCCTGTTATATAAACAAGTTGAAAAAGATACCTATTAAATATATAATGTCTTTAAATTTTCTTTTCTTTTTTTAATTTCTCTGATGGATCTGCTCAAGTTGTGTTTCCATTTGTCTCAGACCAATCCAAGATATTCGTAGCAATCTTCGAAACATCTACATTTCTTTATATTTATATACTACTGTTATCAGTTACATTATCATTTCCTCCTTTATGGGTTCATGGCCAACATTACATTACAAAGTAGTAGTAGGTATATGTTTATACAAACCAGCCATGGATAGTGTTTGTATTTATTATGCATAAAATGCCATAAAAACTCTTAAGTAAAGGCTGCTTACAGCCTTGCCATCCTGATTTTGAGTTGGGCATTCGTGTCTCAGTGAAATTGATAGCGAGATAGTGCGAGTCGCGCTAGAAACAAACGCAACTATGGCATAGGTAAGAAGCTAATATATTATTAAATAAATAAATTATTTCGTCTTTTAACAAATTATTTTCAATCCTTTTCATAAATTAAATGTAGATTTGATGCTTTGGTGGATTATTTTAATTAAATAAATAGCGTACAGCCAATGCTCGAGCTTGGCCTGCGGACGCTGTGCGATGTGATAAATTTGACTGAAACTACATAGATTAGACATTTTAATGACCAAGACGTTTGTCTTTTTGACTCCAGAATTTGATGTCTAAACGTTGAATATCTCATAAAAAATGTCTAACTTAACTGAATTTAGACGAGACTTCTCTTTTGATTTGTAATTATATGCATGGGCGTAGTTAAGGGGAGGGGCAAGGGGGAACTGTCCCCCTTGAAAACTCCTTGCCCTCCCTAGAAAAATCGAGTCAATATCTCAATAACTATTTATGCTATGAGATTAATTTTATTCTTAAAAAATCAATACAGATTAAAAAGTGTAGATCTCAAAAAAAAATTATCTTCCCATAGCCCAGTAAATAGGGGGGTTTCAGCTTATATTAATTGCGGGGAAATATTTTCTTAGGGTCGTTTGGGTATGCCAAATCTAAGTTTGCGACCTCGAAAGTCTGGGGGACAACTTTTGGCGGCCGAAAAACCTCGAAATTTTCGGACTTTTTCCAGTTTTTCGCTTATAACTCGAAAAGGGTTCATATTTTGTAAATAACCGTTCTATAGTAAATTAAACAAGACAAATTTTCGCATTGATTAAAAAAAAGAAATGCAAAATTGTTTTAGTAGTTCAATTTTTAATGGGGATCCAAAAAACAGCCCCCAGGATCACCTTTGAATATCCCTAAAACTCGCACTTTTTTCGATTTTTTCCCATTTTGACGATGAAGGAGCACGTTTCAACAAAGAAGCCTCTATACATTTTAAAACTAGATTAAATTTGCTACAATTTAAACAAAGTTTCATATTAAATGGATAATGGTAACCCGTGCCGCAATGAGGTTGAAATTTTGAAAAAAATGCAATATTTTGCAAAAAATCTCAGTATTTACTTCATAAAATGAAAAGCATTCATCTTAGAAACTTGATTTCTATCTCATTCTCTAGAAAATTTTGTTGACTTGAACTTTTACTTGGACTACTTTTTTGTTAAAACTCTTTGATTTATAGATATCCAGAATTTTCCTGACAGGATATGATCCGAATCCTCATGCGTCATGGAAAATGCTGGAAATCTATAAATCTAAGAGTTTTATCAAAAAAGTGGTCCAAGTAAACGTTCAAGTCAATAAGATTTCCTACAGAATGAGATAGGAATCAAGTTTCTAGGATCAGTAATTTTCATTTTATGAAGGGAAAACTGCGATTTTTTGCAAAAAATTGCAGTCTTTCAACAAAAATTTGGTTGGGCGGTCGCCACACCTCGCTCAACCCTGGCAGCTTTTGGACCAAACTCAACCAAATTTTATATACATAATCTGTGGGTCACTAGAAGACTAGAAATGCAAAAATTAACCACCCAAGGGGGAGGAGGCAAAATGAAAATTCTTACCCTTAATAGCCAACTTAACCAAATTTTGTATATAGAATCTATGGGTCACTAGAAGGCTAGAAATGAAAAAACTGGGTGCGGGGGTAAGGTGCAGGGGGGGGGGCACGGGGTGAGGGGTGCAGGGTGGAGTGGAGGGTTTAGGTGATGAAGGTCCAGAGGCATAATGAGGGGGATCAGGTGATGGCCCAGAGGCGTAGTGGGGTGGTGCGAGGTGGAGTCCGGGGTGGGTGCGGGGTGGAAGGAGAGGTGGTGGTATCCAGGGGATGGTGGGGGTGGGGTGGTGCAGGGTGGAGTGGGGGGTTCAGGTGAGGGTCCAGAGGCGTAGTGGGGTGGTGCGGGGGCTGGGGTGAGTGGTGGTGGGGTGGGGCCGGTGGTTGTGCACGGGTGCGGGGGGCGGGAGGTGCTGGGTGGGGTTCGGGGGTGACTGTAGTGGGGAGTAGGGTTCGTGGGTTGGGGGTCCAGGGGGCGTGTCCCCTGACCAGCAAGAGGGCCGCTGAAGGCGGAGCCTTGCAGCTAGTATTTTATAAAACAATCATTAAATTGAATTTTTTTTTGCCGAGAGTAGCAGAATTTTTATAAATTGAAGGAGACAATAAAAGAGTGTGTTCTGCTGGAATTATAAATTTTTAATTTATTTATAACGAGACTATAGTTTCGTTATAAATAAAATTTATAATTCCAAAAGAAGACATACTCTTTTATTCTCTCCTTCAAAACAACCTTTAAACATTTAATTAAACCCAAACGTTTCGGGAGAATTTCACCCTTTATCAATGCAAAATTTTCAATTAAAAAAGAAAAAACTATTGCTTTTTCTAAGGGTCAAAAATGTATTGTAGTCTGAAAGGAGAGAAGCAGTCTGCTCATATTGTTCGGGACGACTCTATGGGCCGGTTGTATGTCGCAAAGTAAATGCTTTTTACCACTAACAAACGGTAGATGGTAAATGGAGCCACTGGGATGGCCAATAAGATGACAGGCATTTTCAGTTCCTGTCATCTGATTGGCCATCCCAGTGTCTCCATTTACCATCTACCGTTTGTTAGTGGTAAAAAGCATTTACTTTGACATACACCGGCCCATAGAGCACCTATTGAGCACTTACTCACTTTGAAGTACAGACAACCCTCGGCTCAGGTTGAGCCATTCGTGTCCGTTTGGCTCGACCTATACTCATATGACCAAAACAGGGTAAACATATGCTCATTCGGCTCAAACGCTCATATGAGTACCGGCCTTTACAACGTATAAGGCTCAAATTTGTCCCTGTCTCGAATACGACTCTCATCTGTGGAGAGGGGCCTCCAAGCATTCTCTTGCCACACTGAATGCAATTCAGAAACGAGCAATTAAACTAATAGGAGACCCCGCCTTAACTAACTCACTCGACTACCTGGCTCACTGAAGAACAACGTTTCTGCCCTTTCGCTGTACTACAGATACTATCATGGTGTCTGTTCAGTAGAGCTGAAATCAATTATCCCCCCCCACCCTAAAGCCCTCTTTACGAGAAACGCGCGGTTTTTGAACGCTCAGTAGCAAATTGGATAAAAATCTAACCAACTCTTTTATCTCTATGGCCTCCAGAGACTAGAACTCGCTTCCAGCTACCGTCTTCCCTGCAACTTATAACCTTCAGCTGTTTAAGACTCGCACCCAAAGATACCTTCGTCTCCTATCCAGCAAAAAAATCCCCTCTTATTCCTCTTTTCACGATGGAGGTGCTAACCCATGCCTTTAGGGGATGCAACTCTTCGGTGTAACTCCATCTCTCATCAATTTCATTAAAAAACCCTTTTTGTGTTTTTTCAAAATTTCTAAAAATTGGCTCTAATGATTTTGAAAAAGAATTTAGGTCAAAAAAAGCCACAAGGTATAAATCCAAATAAAGCTTCTAATGATAAACGGTATAAAAATATTAATTGATAAAGAAACTAGAAGGTATTGATTATATAATTCCTTTATTGAACCTTTTAGATCCTAGAAGGAGGAAAGATTCGCCAAAACTTCAGTTTTTAAGAGATTGTAAATTAATCTCCAAAAAATTATTTGATTTGGAAATTGTTCTTTTCATTATCCTGGGGTGCATATCCATTCAACTTCCAATGAAATCTACCAACTCGTCTCCAAAAAACTACTTCTAAGGAATTGAGGATTTTTTTTTGAAGAAATCATTTTTACGTCTTTAAGATTTTTGTAGACTATAAAAATCGCCTAAAATGCAATTTGTAAATTCGTTCCTTTCTAGGGGCTAGCTTTTTCAATTTCAGTTTAGTTTTTTCATGATTAAATAAATGTTTTTAAAAAATCGGTCAAGGATTTCTTATAAAGAAATTCAATGTTTCAATTAATACTGAAATCCATTTGAACCCGGAAAATATATTTATAAATCACATAATAGGTAGAGTATTAAATCATAGGTCATGACGTCTTTTAAGTCACAATGATGTAATGAAATAAAAATTTAAAATATTAATTAAAAATTAAAGTAAATAAGATTTCCATTGAATATTTAATTTCAGGTGTTTATCAGTAGAAAAGTTTCAATAAAATCATAGAGAAAAAACATTTTTAATGAGATATCCATTAGAATAGACAATGTTTCGAGCCCTGATTCTAGAATCGCTTTTTAATGCCTGAAAGAAGCCTAATTCTAATAAAGATTTTCATTACTTTTTGAAACTCCATTAAATAGTATTGGAAATACAATTATTAACCCAACATTAGAAGTATTTTACAGTTTAAAATTTATTATTTTGCAAGGAACAACTGTGTTTCATAAGAGACTAATTTTCCATCCATTATCTTTTCATTTTCTTGGTGAATATTTGCTCTTTAGAAGTTTTTTTCGGGTTGAACAAAATCTAGACACACGGCAGTGTCAGGCAAGTTCGGAAAAACGGGCGACGCACCGGCTGTGTATATTTACACAAACCATTTCAAGCTACTTTCGACCCCCCCCCCCCCCATAACTCAAAAACTATTAGACTTAGACACTTGAAATTTTGCATGCCTAATAAGAACCACTAGAACACATAGAATCCCAAATTTGAATAAATCTAATATAGTTCTTGAGTTATTAAGCTTTGAAAAGTGCCATTTTTAACACTGACTCACTCACCCACTGACTGACATATCAAAAACCTAAAGTACTTCCACTGATCCTAGAATGCTAAAATTTAGCATACTGGTAGAGTTTGAGCTACAATTAAAGGGAAAAATCGGAAAAGCGAAACTTTCTCTTTTTCAGGACCTAAAATGAAGGGGTGAAATTGATTATAGGCTTAATTAACATAAATATAGTGAAAATACAATCAAGCTAGAATTCTGAAATTTGGCATACTGGTAAAGCTTGGAACATTAATGAAGGAGGAAATTGAAAAACCAAAACTTTCCCTTCTTCAGGGTCCGAGATGAAGGGGTGAAATTTATGAAAAACCGACCGGATTTTTAACAGATATTTGATGAGAAATATTTAATTATTATTAATATAAATGTTTAAATGTAATTATTTAGATAAATTAAAGGATAAAACTTTTCAAAAATTAATATCTGACCAAAAACATAAATGTGAAAAAGAGGCCAATTCGGTACCAACGGCTTCGCCGAGAAGAATTGAGATCTAAACGGGTAGCAAGTTCCATAGTATTAGGTTGATGCATAATTATGGAACGTTTTTTAAAAATATTTTTATTCAACAAAAACAATAATAAAATTTAACAAAAACATGTTTAAATGATTATTCGGGAACGTATTCACCATCTACTTCAATAACTGCTTCCCATTTGCTTGGCAGATTCCACGGGCGAAGAAGTCACGATTCTTGGAGGCAATCCACGCTTTGACATCGGCCACCAAGTCATCCAAATCGTCGTAGATCTTAGTCTTTTGCCAGTTTTTCAAAGAGCGGTTGATGTGATAGTCCGTCGTTTCTTCGGTCGGTGAGTACCGCGGATGTGGGAGTAGATCCCAGCCCTTATTGGCGATGAATTCGACGACAGGTGACAAGATTCTTCAAAAATGGGGTTTGTTGGTTTGGTTGCAGCAAATCGGTAAAAATTCGAACGCGATCAGCCTTGTTGTTGTCGGAGAGTTCGTGGGGGACCCATCCAGCCAATTTCCATACCTTGCCAAGCTTTGTGAGGCGTCGAACGATCATTGATTGGTCGACATTGAAGTCTGCAGCCTGCATTCGTGTTGTAAGGCTTTCAACCTCTTCCACAGCTGTCAGAAGTGCCGGATCATCAAAATCCGATGGCCGACCTCTTCCTTCTTTATCCTCCAAATTAGTGTCACCTGATTTGAAACGGGCAAACCACTTCCGTACTGCACTATCAGTAATTGTTCCTTCGCCAAAAAGTTCGTTGAGATCGCGAAATGACTGTGCTGCCTTCCATCCTTTCTCGTAATGGTAGAGCATAATATGACGAATATGAATATGGTTTTCGACACGCATTTTTATTAACTATAAATAGAGAAGATTGTTTTTATTAAAAAAATAAACAAAACGCCATTTTTGGCTAAAGAAAAACGCGCCAATACAAACGTTCCATAATTATGCATCAACCTAATAGTTGCTTAAATCATAGCTATAGAAATGTACAACTATCTTCAATTGATTTAAAAGAAAATTTATTACGTTCTTTGATATTAAATTTATAACTTGGCAAGTTTTATATCCAACTAAATTGTTTGTAGTATAAAATAAGAAGAACTAGATAAATTTTAAGCTTGTATTAAATATCATCACGTTAAACGTAATTTATTGATTATTATAACTTGCAGAGTTATAAATTTAATATCAAAGAACGTAACAAATTTTCTTTTAAATCAATTGAAGATCGTTGTTCATCCCTATAGCTATGATTTAAGCAACTGCTATGGAACTTGGTACCCGCTTAGATATCAACTCTTTTGAAGGCCAAGCCGTTGGTACCGAACTTGGCCCCTTTTTCACATTTATGTTTTTGGTTAGATAGAGTTTTCATGATAGATGATATGAGTTGAAAAGCAAAAATGTGATGTAAAAATAGTACAGAGTTTTAATTAATTTTCCAATTTCATCATGATTCTGAACGATAATCTTTTTAACTTTGATTAATTGATAGATTCCTAATGATACGTATTTTATTGAGCTAAACATATCCTCTCTCTTTATTGGAGGAAATTCCCGTTTAATTACAAGAACATCGTTTGTGACGTGCTTGTTCTGAAGAAATTATATTTTCTTTATTCAACTCTTGAACTTAGGGAAAAACCTATAAATAAACCTGGGAAAACGGGAGTTTTGACTTCAATATTTTTATAAAGCATCTAGAAGATATTTATAAATAAATTACTAAGTATTTAGAACGGTTGGTCGATCTTAATGGAGATTTGATAGATAGGCAACCCAAGGATAATGAAAAAAAATCTGTATAAAATAATTTATAAGAACGTCAATCTTTTACAAGTCGATGTTTCTGAGAATTTTTCTAGGGTTTAAAAGGTCAATGAACTAGGCTTGTAATCACCTCCTTCTTATTTCCTTTTTAACATTTTGGATTGGTGTTAAAATTATTTTGATGTTAATGGTAAACTACTAACCAAAAATGTACTATTAATGGAGACAAGTTGGTTACAAGCTTCCTTCAATGACTCTTTTAAGCCTGAAGAAGTAGAAGTAAACTTCTCTGAAACGTCGGTATTTAAAAGATTGAAAATCACGTTCCAATTATTATATTCGAAATGTGTTTTTCATCAAAATAATATAAATAAACATTTTATCATAATATTTATTGACATTTTCGAAATTTTCTAGTATTTATAAAAGGCTTAATAATCTATGAAACAATCACATTTTCAAATCGAAACAAACGAGAACTGAAAAGAAACATTCACTGTTTTTTAGATTCCTGTTTCCTATAAATTACTGACCGCTGTTTGTTCTCTCTCTCTCTCTAGGTCAGAGATGGCGAACCTTTTGAATTTGGTGTGTCAAAATTCAGAAAAAACCTGACTTAACTCGGCTGATGTGTCACATCTAGAAATATTCATAATTTGGTGATTCTTGTAGCCCTAGTAAAAAAAGAAACATATTTTTTATACATTTATTTATTCAAAAACAAAACCAATTATTCTTTAATTTAGTGACTTAGTGAATTAAGCGCAACCTCCTTTGAATCTTCTTGAGCGAAGACCGTCCGTAAAATGATGCGTGTCACCCAAAATGACTTAACGTCTCACCACGAGTGTCATAGGTTCGCCATCACTGCTCTAGGTTGAAATTTTATCATGATAACAACAATATTCAAGTTAAATCACCTGTTGATCATGTGTTATCTTACCAAGGCTCAATTCAATCAAAGCTTCTTACCCCTGTCTCTGTGACGATTAGTTCGATATCAACGCCAATACAGTACAAATAATTACCTAATACATAATTATCAATCAAATATCAATACAAATTATTTAGATAGGCAATTTAAAATATTACTTTACCATACAGGGTATGGTCAAGTATTGTAATCGTGCATGAAAAAAGTGTTTTTTCCTTCTTTTTTTCGAAATATCTCAAAAACGGCTGAAACTAATTTGATTAAAAAAATTGAGCGAAACTAAGGCATTTCGCCCTACAAAAAAGCTCTAATAAGTGAACATCGAAAAAATTATATTTTTTAGATAATAATTGTTTTGTCAAAATGTCTGTTAGTTAGTCTGTCTGGTTGTCTGTTAGTATGTGCGTTACCAAATCTTTGTGGACGAGCTAGCTCAAAAATTAGTATGAATATCGAAACCAAATTTCACACGAAGTTTTGGTCCATTGAGATTAAGAGCTGATTTGATTTTGGTGCATATCAACCCAAAATTAAGGGGGGTGGAGGGAGGGGTTAAAAATTAAAAATCTAGGCCATTTGAGCAAACTCAACCAAATTTTGTATACATAATCAGTGGACCCCCAGAAGTCTAAAAATGCAAAAACTAACCGCCCAAAATGTGGGGGGGGGGGTCAAAAAATGAAAATCTTGGTCATTTACCAAACTCAACCAAATTTTGTATACATAATCAGTGGGACCCCAGAAGTCTAAAAATGCAAAAACTAACCCGTCTCCCCTACATGATTATAAATAATTTTAGGGGCCAGGTTGTATGGCAAAGTCAAGTGGATGGCCACATCAGAACACGTCAGCTTATTTTTTATTTGTAAAAATTATTAAATCTTGGAATAGTAGTAGATATAATATAACTATAACTTTTGATCTTTTATTTTCAGATTTAATGTTAAATAACAAGATGGCTGGAAACTGTACGAAAATTACTTTTTAATTAAGGCACCCATTGCTAAAAATAATTGTTCTTTTTTCTTGGGGGTGAATGCAAAGCTGAAATGACATAAATATGTTTCAGATAGATGTTCTTATTACTTCTCCATGCACTGTGGCGGAAAGTCACAGTGAGTGACCAGCAGGGCAGAGTCCAACTGCTCACTGCAAACATTTTATTACTCTACTTTGGGGGACGGTGCAAATGACTCAAGAGAAGAAAATAGTACTTCTCCATACTGGTACCCAAAAACTTTAGTCGTATACTAGCTGCAACGCCCGCCTTTGGCGGGCCTCTTGCTAGTCAGGGTACTAAGCTCCCTGGACCCTCACCCTCTGACCCCTCCCCCCTGAACCCTCTGTCCTCTATCTCCAACCACTCTCCACCCACGAACCATCTCCCCGATCCCGGAATTTTATTTTTTTATTTTTATAGAGAAATGTTTGCGGAATTTAACAGAATTAAATGTTTTTATTTTTATATAATTTCACTCATTTAAATTGGTAACCATGACTACTGTTTTTGTTGGGGAACGGACATGCATAGGTACAAACATACAAACATACAAACATACAGAGACAGGCACAAATGCCCTTTACTAGTATGTGATAAGCCTTATTTCAGAACCTCTCTGAAATGTCAAGATTTACCACTATCTGCTAAAGGAAAAATACAAAATATTTATTTAATTAAAAGGGCCTTGTATCAAAATTTGTCGTGGGCCCTTCTACCCGACTGCGGCGAATATTTGCTTACACACGTCGGGCCCCTGTAGTCCCGGGGCACTGCATCATTGATACGGCCGATACGGCGGTAGTTATGCCCCTGAGTTCTATGCCATTCAAACACACTATAATGCCTAAATAAGCACAACATTGAATCATTTTAAAAATAATATATATAAAAGTTCGGAACCCTCACTATGTGAGTACAACTCGCACTTGGCCGGCTTATTATTTTTATGAACCAATCAAGCGCTTTGAGCCTCTAAGTTATTTTCCAGGGTGACTGCGCCTCTACTAAACTCAGTCAGGCTTATAATTAAGCGCCATGTTTTTAAATTTACCGCTTCAATACATATTTGATTAGCTTAATTTTTAACAATTCAATATTTGAAAATAGTTGACATTATATATACGTTAAATTAAACAATTAGGTAATTCTCCATTAGTATTTAAAGATTCTCTTGATAAATAGTATACTTTAATCTCTAATTATTTAGTTTTTTATTTCTATCTATTTCTAAGTGTTTTTGTTATTATTAGACTTGCTAATTATATGTAGATATCGATATGAACAATAAATGATAAACCTAGCATGAATAAATCAATGAATGAACGGATAGAAAGTTTCATTAGCGGGCCAGGGTTTATTAGTCTGGTTTTGGGAATATATATTTCCAAAATTTTCCGGGGGAGGACCCCGGATTCCCCGGGCCTCCCGGAATTTCAGCGTTTTGGCACTGGTTAATTGGCGATGACACACCACTGTAGTAGGTATATAGTTAACCTTAGATATTGAAAATTCTAAGTTTCCCTTATAAACCAGTCATATTTGTATCTTTTAATTTGTTATATGTACTCATTTAATATTAATTTAAATTGTATTTTAAAATTTCTACCTTTGATTCATTTACCATATTAACTTACTTTACCTATATAATTATAACTTACTTTACTTATATAAAAGACAAATGTCGATATTAATATAAGGTGACCAGATTTTAACACTGGGGGAGCGGGACACCATTGACGGGGGGGGGGGGGGGGATTTGTTTAAAAAAATATAATATATGTAATAAATATAGTATTTTAAAAACCATTTATTCTAACACATATTTATCATTTGAGTGAATTTTTTTAGTAGATTAGATTGCTGTCTTTGTCATTAAATTTATCGCAATAACTTGTTATATTATATTTCACACATAATATAGCTTTCAAAGTCTCAACACTTAATTGTGAACCATTTCTCGGCGCGAATTCTTTCCAAAAATCGGGACTGTCGCACCAAAAGCTCGACGTCTGGTCAACTTATATTAGTAGCTTTAAAATTACTATAGAAAATCAAGAGAGATGGTCAATTACTAGATCCGAGATGTTATGGATTATATGGGGCCAAGGCCGAGGCCAGATAAAAACTCAGGGGGGGGCTACCCACCGAGGGGTTAGAGAAGTATGGATAAACTCCTAGGAGAGACGTATAGTCTCCCAGATGCCCAGATTGTTTTTTTTATCAGAGGATTGTTTTTTATTAAATTTTTATTGAGCGTTTATTTTCTGTAAAACTTCCATTTTTATCTCAACATTTCGAGTGGGGGTTCTAACCCCACCCCTCCCCCGCTGGCTACTGCCTTGTATGATGGGGTGAAACAACCCTTCTAACATACTAATGAAAAAAATCCATAACATCTCGAATCATGTAGTTGACCACCTCTCGTGATTTTCTATCTGGGGGCACGGCTTCGACAGTGCCCCATCCAAATTCGATTCGAGTGAGCCTGGAATGCCAGAATACCCATTACATAAGATGACCAGACGTCCCGCGGCGTTTTAAGAAAGTCCCGATTTTTGAAAAGAATTCGCGCCGTCAAATGGTTCACAATTAGAGTGTTGAGACTTTAAAAGCCATATTATGTATTTTATTACAATTTAACAAGTTTTTGCGATTAATTGCATGGCGTTTTGAAAAACGGCAGCAATCTAATCTAGTAAAAAATTAAAAAAAAATAAAAAAAAAACACTCAAATGATAAATATGCGAAAGAATAAAGAGTTTCTAAAGTTTATAATACTATATATTTATTATATATATTATATTTACAAAAAAAAATACAATACAATTTTTGGGTTCTATAAACATTTTTGTTTCTCTAGACCAGCGCTTCTTAAACTTTTTTCATTTCCGACCCCATTTTGAATGATAAATTTTTCGCGACCCCATATTATATAAATATATGGTATATAAACCATAGTTTTTACTAGGAAATCATAAATAAATTTATAGTGAAGCAAATTTTTATATAAACATACCTATTACTGTATATATATAAAGTAAAGAACATTTTTCAAAATTTTAAATATAAAATACTTTTAAAAAGTTTCTAAAAAATTTTTCGAAATATTTAAAATTTATTTAAAATGTTTCACCAAGAACCCACACCATTCTCACTTATCAAAAAAAATATTATAAATATAATTGTATTAAATCTATATAATAATTAAATGGATCTGCTTGTTTCTTATTAAATAAAGAGTCAAAGAGGAATTAATCAACTTCAACATTTGTCAAATTTTTATCTGTATTTAGATTTTATAATCGCCAATGCTGAACGTCGCTTCACATAAATAAATAAATAAATATATCTAATCACATAAATAAATATATCTAATACAAAATGGCAATAACAAAATTATTAGAAATTCGATGACAGATATACCTCGAATTCACCAAACATTAATTTTTGGTCGTTGCGCATTATAATTTTTTCATTGTTTCATTGTCATTGTTGCCCTATGTTTCGCGACCCCAAAATTCAGTGTCGCGACCCATAGTTTAAGAAGCACTGCTCTAGACCAATGTTCCGCAAACTTTTTGTGTTCAAGGTACACCTACCAAATCATCAAATTTTAAAGGTACACCAAAGAAAAAACCAATGTTTATTTAATATTTATTTATTATTAAAATCAATATAATATGAAAAGATGTTTAATGAGAAATGTGAGCCTACTTAACTGAGCACAGGCGACCCAAATTTGGAGCAAAATTGTTGATAAGGCTGCTCGCATAACTCACAGCTATGTTTAGGTGCATTATCTTCATAAAATTTGACATTTTTCTGCGGCACACCAACTAATGACCACGGTACACAAGTGTGCCGCGGCACCCACTTTGCGGAACACTGCTCTAGACCAAATTTTTTTAAACAAGACCCTCCTCCCCACTGCTTCTTATACTTCTTTCATTCGCGACCCCATTTTGAATGAAACATTTTTGCAACTTCATATTTTATAGATATGTATTGTATAATGTATAAAGCATCATTTTTACTAGCAATTTATAAATAAATTTATAGTGAAGCAAATTTTTATAAACATGCTCTATTATAGTGAAATTGTATCATTTATTAAAACTATATAATTACAATTATTAAATCTAAATAATAATGAAATGGATCTTCTCTTGTTTGTTATTAAATAACAAGTCAAACAAGTGTTCATTATCTTCAACATTTGTCAAATTTTTATCTCTATTTATATAATCCAATGCCTAGAACGTCGCTTCACATAAATAAATAAATATATCCAATACAAAATGGTAATTTCACAAATTATTGTAAATTCAATCACAGATCTACCTCGAGTTCACTAAATAATTAATTTTTGGCCATTGGTAATTTTTTTATTGATCATTGTTGACCCAAATGGGGTCGCGACCCATAGTTAAGAAGCACTGCTTTAAAGGAAACAACTCGATTGGATACTCGATTGGATACTCGATAATTTCGCACTGAATACCTGTACATGGCTGAAATTTTTTCCTTATTACTGACCCATAAGCTTAACTAAATTATGAAATTTCATATTTCTATTGCTTCTACCGTCCAAGTTAGAAGAAGCCAAAGATAGGCATTTTCGTCATTCACTCGCTTTAATTAACAAAAATTTGGATACTATACTAACTTTATTGATGATTTTTTCCTTTCGAAATTATTATTTAATTAAAATACATATTTTTACTATTTATTCCAATTATTTTTTTTAACTTATAAAGATTTATTTTTAATTAAAATAGGACTAAAATTTGGAAACAGTCGAAAGATCTTTTAATGAATGTCATTTTTAATTTTACTTGCCGAGCATAATGATTTTGTCTGGCTACCCAAACAAGTCAAAAATGCCAAACTGTAATTAGCACAAATTTTTTTCTTTAAGGTAGTTGTTTCGCAACAATACGAGCAAAAAGTTAATGCTAGAGTATATAGAACAGATAATAAGGATTCATAATTCATAAGCCCAAAATTTTTTGATGTTTATGTACCACTACTAGCCAATCCCGTGCTCGTTTGATAAATCTGGCAACACTGTCCGAGCTTATATATTTTATCATAGAAATTTCAGATAAAGTACATTATAAAGTGAGATTTATAAAACAAAAAGTTCTTAGTAAGCGATTGATAGCTGTTGCGACAATGGCTGAGGCGAAAAAACGTCAAAAGAATTACTAAAGTTAACCCACTTTTTAGATTAAATAAATGCTTTGTTGCCAGCTTGTTTTTAATGTAAATTTTTCATTATACATTTTTCATTATTTATTCATTAATATCTCAGAAACTGGGTTGTAACTATAAATTAAAATTTTCTTAAAAAATGTAATAGTTATTGTTTAATGTTGGTTTAGTATTTTATAACAATAGTAAGAAGAGTTTATTAATTATAATTAAATATGTATTTACAGTTTCCAATAACCCGTATAGTGCAATGTATAAGGGTCTGAAAAACCATATTTGTAATTTAATATCTCCGGAACTATATTGTTCATCAATTTCGTTTTGCCACCAATCGATGTAGAAGTATTTAAATAATAATCTGTCTAAATTTCAAAAAAATCCTAAGAAAACCCATATGGTGAATGAAACAACTACCTCAAGTTTTTTGAAAATATTTTTAAATTAAAAAAAAACAACAACATGCCTTTAGTAAGATTATGATTATTTTTATTTAATAATACCCGAGGGGTGAACCGCGATTAGAATTAGGTCTACACATCTTTAGAATTATGTGGAATTATTTTGGAATTCATTAGATAAAGCCCCTTCATCTATTGTCTTCTACTTGGAAATGAAAGTGGAAGTGGAAGTAGGTGTACACGATATTAGGTCGCGGTTTACCCCTTGATAATACCTATTTCAAAGAATAGAATTGTACCTTAATTTACATATATTAATATTATTATAGAAAAGTCTTTTTTTTTCTTAATGAAAACATGAATTTGTACTTTTATCCATAATAATGACATTTTCTTTCTATTTCTAGGGAGGAAAACCCTTGGCCGTGTGAATTTCCTTAGTTGTTCCAGCGCGGGGGACTCGGAGGTCTTATTTAAGCACGGACACTCGATGGTATTCGTCAGTCAGGCGAAAGGAGCTAAGTGCACTGTTAACAGGACACACTTTATAGGAGGCAACAAAGGCCAGTCAGAGTAAGTTTGCGCCACCTTTTTACCACCACTTTTAATAAATTAAAACATTTTTTTAAGACAATTTCATATTTTTGTTATTCGTAATTAAATCAATTTAATTGAAAAAAAAATAATTTATATTGTTTTTAATTTTAAATACCACAAAATATTTTTTTTTTTGGCAAATAAAATGGAAATAATTTATCTTACAAAGCTACTACCTACTAGCAAGTTTGTAATTATCAATAGCGGATTTTCCTAACTATAATTATTTTTACATTCAAATTTATTTGCAAAATTATAAGATATTTCCCGCGAGTAGCAGCAGAGTTAGTGAATTTATTAGAATAAATCAGAGTGTATCCTCTGCTTGATGTAATTAAATATACACTCATATACGTATATATACCATGCAGGAATTTTTTTCTTAGGGAAGACCCAAAACTTTTTGAAAAAAAAAAATCAGAATTTTTTTAAAATAATGTTCGTAAATATTCAAATAAAAATAATATTAATTACAGAGAAAGTCTTGATTAGAGGCGAAATGTTACTAAATTAAGGTTTTAAAATAATTAATAATAAAAAATTGTTTTTAACTCCCAAGAATAGACATTTAAATTAAATGTAATTTTAAAATATTCTGACCCCCGAGGTAGAGACAAATTTAAAAATAAAAATAAATAGTATCGTAAATGGCTTATGGCTACCATGGCCGAAAAGCCAAAAAAAAAAAAAAAAAAAAAAAAAAAAAAAATTATATTAGATTATCGTGGATTTATATTTACATATGTAGTATAATCTAGATAATTCCGAGGAGGCGTCACCGCCCCCTCCCCCCTATATATACCTATAATTTATAAAAATAAGATCAATTGATTAGAGAGAAATTAATTAAAATACAAATAAATAAAATAATTTACAATAATCATGATTTTTAACATAAATTTAATAATTTATTTACACATTCTTTGGAATCTTTTTTTATTAATTTTCTAATTTATTTAGTCTCTAAAATGTGATTAGACTTTATTAAAAAATAAAAATATATAAATATAAAAAACTATATAATTATAAGCACGCAGGAAGGCCAATAAATCGAATTCACTTGATTTTTTTTTTTGATTTTTGTTTATCGAGTCTAGATATCTCGTAATCATGGAGAAAGATTATTTTCAAACATGCTTTTTTATGTCTGTATGTCTGGATTTTGATACTTACGAAAAAAAAATTTTTTTAGAAAGTTCTTTCTGGTACCAAAATTTATTTCAAAATCTAACAACTACTTCATGTTCGAAAATAAGAAAATGTAAACAAAATCGAATTGTTATATTGGAAACCGTCGAACAGTTGTAACTAATGTACAGAAAGCTGGGACAAATGTTTGTGTTAATAAACGTTACCTACTCATGTGCCAAGTTTCAACTTTCTAACTCAAAGCGTTCGCTGAAGAAAAACTACCAAACTGCAAAAATTTGCCGAAAGCGTACCTAGTAGTTAAATTTTTCCATTTTGCTCCATTTTATTGAACTTATTATGTCTGTTCAAATTCAAAAAACAATTTAGAATATTCAAAATATTTTTTAGAGGAGATTAAAAATTAAAAATAATATTCAAATATTTAATAGAGTATTTTTTGAAAAAAATATAATGTAAAGGTTATTTTCCATTACACGTGAGCAGTGTCTAAAATTTAGACAACAAATAAATGCTATTTTTTCAGTAATATTATTGGCTTTGCTGCTATCAAAATTGTAATTTATTAGTTATTGATAATCTGTTATCAAAATAAAAACATAATACATATACTTGCTGTTTTTTAAACGTAAACACATTTAAATATTATGATGACATTTAATGTTCTTAATGGTTGGTTTTTAACCGTGTATCTTTTACTCGGTACAACCCGGAAGACAGGGGAAGCCAAACCGCTCTAGTAGTGAATTCGCTAGAAGTATTTTGTACCATTTGTTTTTAAAAATGTCTGAAACGTGGACAAAATTTGTTTTCAATTATAATATTTTTATGTCTGTCTGTATGTCTGGATTCTGATTCCCATGATAACTAAAAAATAAAAAAAGCTGATGGCATGATATAGACATAAATAAACAGCCGTTTTTCAATTTCAATTTATTAAAAGATGAATTGATAGAAAAGCAGCCAAGGATACATGAAAATGACGTTACGAAATAAATAATTTTATTCTAAATTCAAAGTTTCCATTAACTTGTTGGGGTGCCATTACATCAATTCACCACAAATTCTTTAGATGTCTAGACTGTCCCATAAGAAAATATGAATATTTCTAATATATCAATTTATTTATTTTAAAAACCACTATTATATTAGAAATAATTAAATAATAAAATTAACCAAGGAAGTGAATTTATCTCATGTTATTAAATCACAAGCTATATTTTGAATGATTTTGATTAGTTATGTCCATCGATTAAATTATTAAAGTTGTTATAGGGAAATGACAACTTTAATAATATATTTTTAATGGTTTAATGCAGGGGTCGGCATTACTTTTTTGGATAAGAGCCAAATTATACAGTAAAATACAAAATAATACTCGAACTTTGAGTGAAAATAAAATTTAAATCGAAATTTTCCAAAGTTGTTGGTGTTTCAATTATGAATTATTGTGTTAAATATATCTTCGAGTTACGTGACCGAGTTCCGTTCTGAATGACAGGGATCGTAAGTTGATCTGGTCGTATGTCGGATTTATATTTTTCACACTATTTTCATTCAAACGGGTTATAAATATATAAAACACAAAAATTCAAACAAAAGTTGTCAGAAACACATCCTCTGTTATAACTTTGCTTCTAACAAAATTTGCCGTAGAGTTAATAGTTTGGAATTTAATTGATTATTTTCAATATTACCCCCCGCCAAACCCCCTTTTGGTCAAAATATCAAAATGTTCTATAGCTAACATTTTAAGTTGGAAGACATCTGATCCAAATACAAAATATCCAGCTGTTTTTATGCCAATTGTGAGCAAAATTTGCGCGGACACCACGGAAACAGACAGACAGAGAGACAGACAGGAATTTTGTTGAGCGGGTTTTCTTTTATAATTTTGCTTAAAGCGTGTACATCCAAAATTTTGGGTGATTTGGAGCATTGTACAGACAAAACCTTAATTTTATATTATATAGATAGATATATGAAAAATGCATAATATGATATGTATTCTATTCTATTGTATTTTTATTTAATTATTTTTTATGGTCGTAAGTGCGGATGGTCATAATAGCATAGTCATAGTTCCTAAGACGTAGAGAGAATATTATTATAATATTATTTAGAATTTTACTTGATTATTCGGCCGAGGAATCAAAGAACATGGCTCTGAGTCGTGGTTTACTCATTTCAAGATGAAAAATGAATATTAATTAAAAATTAATTAATAAATGTCCAACAAATGATGTAGTCCATACTGATTATCTATCTTCCTTGACCATGATTATAAAGTAAACGACAAGGCCATGCAAGTTCAATTGACCAAGGTAGCTCTAACCGGTGAACGTATCAGATACTGAATAAGTTTTCGCTTTTTTCCTCTAATTTCTTTTTTTAATTAGTATAGTATTTTTTTTTTTAAATTATAAAACAATCAATAAATATTTTTTCTTTTAAAATTATTTACACATGTCAATCGATAGCTTTTAGTCATTTCAAAAAACTCAGAAATGAAAAACATATTTTTCTAAAGAATAGTAACTATAGTAATTGACACTAAAGATAACGAATTCTTATTCACCTATAATGAATTATATATTATGATTATATTCTCATTGAATAACGAATAATATATAAAAGTAGAAGAAAAATAATAATAAGCCGGCCAATTGCGAGTCGGACCCCATACCTAGGGTTCCATTCCATAAGTTATAATTTCCAAAATTCTTGAGATATCAAATCCGTTCTTATTTGTCATTGATAAGGAGAGAGTGAGGACTTTTGTGTAATTTTCTCAAAATTTTTTATGTTCAGCTATT
Source organism: Forficula auricularia (assembly GCA_024734495.1). NCBI lineage: Eukaryota > Metazoa > Arthropoda > Insecta > Dermaptera > Forficulidae > Forficula > Forficula auricularia. The sequence goes on from JALMQS010000087.1 coordinate 12,442,931, forward strand.
TTCAAACGCTAATCAAATTGATCACTTTGGGTCTCTCTTACACCGTCATTTTAAAGTGAAAAAACTGACCCCACATTAAATACGAACTTAACGAATAATTATTTGATTAAAATTTTAATAGGATTTTGAATTTTGGTGAGAATGAATATACACATAACTTGTAAATTTCAAAATTGTATCCTATTTCGTTTACGAGCTACGATAGTCTGACAGACATACCTACAGATAGATATTGTAGTGCTACTAATAGGGTTATGTTTTACTTTTGAACCGAACCTTAAATAAATTGACAAGTGGGCAAAATCCTGTGTCTAGATAAATGTTTTAGTATTTTTACTCACTAATTAAAAAATTATTTTTCGGGCGCCTCAAAAACTAAATGTATTTCATAGCATGAGGCTGATTATCCGCCTAATAGAGACTAAGGTCTCAAAAACTCAGAACTCTTACTTTTGAGCCTCATTATATTGCGAGTTTTGTATTAATTACAATTAAATTAACTAATATTAAGTTCCGGGCATTTGTAGTGCATGAACTTGAAAAGCCATTTAAGTTACTTAAAAAATTATCAAAAGGTTATATAATATATTAAATTAAATTAACATACGAAGAAAAGATTTTTATATTATAGACAAAAGGATCATCCGGGATTCGAACCCGGGATCTTCGCATGTGCGCGTTTGTGATCGATTGGGAGGCGTTTGAGAATAGTTATATAATATATTACATATATTAACTTTTATCATTAAAATTTAAAAATTTGCAATAATAACGATGCATCGTAAAAAATTTAATTCTTAAAAATGTAAACACCACAAGTTCTCTTTTATTGAAGTAACCAGAAATTGTTTGTTTTGGAAAGGTGTTTTTGTTTCTATTCTTTTTATTTACAATATTTGTTTTTTGACATTGGCCTAGAATTTCAGGCTAAGGTCAGCATTTGATAACTCCTTAAGGCCATCCCCTAGGGTCAAATATTGTATCATTAATATTCATTTCTTTATTTCATGAGAGGTCAGGTACCTATCAAAAATGATTTGGAAGGTTTTTTGGATTAGATCACCCATTTTAATTAAAATTTTCTAATTTATTATCTTGACTGGTTCATCTATCAAATATGGCTAGAAAAACTTTAATATATTCGAAAGTGATTTGGTTAAATTAATTATGAAATATATTGTCATATACAAATTATTAAATATTTATGACAGTAGTTCACTAATTGGCATTGTTGAGCCAGCAGAACGAAATTTAATCTGTGCCCGAGAATTTCATGACCTGTATTTAAGAAGTTTAAATCGTTTCCTGTAATCAATATCGCTAAATAGGGAAAATAACACTCCAGGAAAACATATTAGCTATCACAGTCTTCCAACCAGGTCGTTTAAAAAGTTCTTAAAACTTAGTTTTAAAAAACAGACGTCAATAGAATGTCAATTTAAGAATGTAATAATACTTAGGAATTGTTTTCAATTTAGGATGCTAAATTAAATCACGGAAAATGGTCGAATTATTAGAATTTTTTTTATAATACAAACATTAAACCACGCTTTATCCTATTAGTTTATCACACCACTGTAGCTTGTATATTCCAATAAATAACTTGATATGCTATACTGTCTTGAAATTTTCAAAATAAATGTTTTGAATTTCTCCGAAATAAAAAAAATTATTTAAATTTTATCTGATTATTTTAGGAAAGGTTGAATCTTCGTCAATTAATAAAAATATTTTATTTTATTTATTTATTTATTGAAATGTAATTTCTTATACAAGTTTGGGTGGCTAATTGTTAAATATTTAATGTATGGTACTGTGGCTAGCCTAGTGAATGTTTATTATTTTAATTCATATTTACATCGAATTTTATTAATTTGCAAGAAGTGAAAATGCCTGACATGTCTTTTCAGAAAATAAATTATCAATGTTTTCTTTGATCATATTCGGCATTATAATTTAATATTTTTAGAGAGAAATAAATAGCAATTCTTAAGAAGTTACAATTCCATAGATCGTCATGACACTTAATTAGATTTGATTTTATATGAGGGTCATATTATTAAGAAAAACTCGTTAAAAAGAAAAGAGCTATATTTTATTTTTAAAATTTAATTAAACTCCACGGACAATAAAATTTACAATTTTCGACAGTTTTTTGTACATTCAAAGCCATAATCTGGTTAAAAATGACAAGAACAAGTTTGCTATTTCAATTGTATCATTTTGGAAGACTTTAACGTTCCTCTTAATATATACGAAAGGTCCAGAGAATTTGCGATTCCTTTTAAAAATTTAAAGTTTTAACTTGCACATATAATATAGGGATCTGGTGGCCGCTCACGTAGTTTCATCAGTTTCAGCTTTGCTGCCTTGATGACGATCTTGGAATGGAAGGTCCAAGTTCAGACCTCGGTCTCGACAGAATACAAATTTGACCGGATAGAATCCAGCCCATTCTCTAATATTAGTAAAACTTGATTAATTATCATACTACGTCCCCACGGGCTAAATATAGTATGCTAGAGAAAAAACTAGTGCTTAATAGGATATGGGTCAAGTCTAAAAGATTTTTTCATAGTTTGAAGTAAAAATCTATTTATAACTTGGAAATAAAAAATAATATTAAATTTTATTCAATTAAAACAATAAACTAATCAAAATGAATATTGCAGTAATAATAATTAATACACTTGTTTATAGGTTAAATTATAAGGAAATTTGGTAGTGCTGTAATTATTTTGCTAATATTTTGAAGGTATCTTAACAGAAATACGACAAAGTCGTCTTTCCGACGTATAGTGCTTTAGTGCAATACTTCTCATTTTATTTTATCTGGAGAAATTTTCGAAATAAATATCTTCTAATAGTTTCGTAAACCATTAATTTTTTCCTAGAGACTAATTAATACGAGACTCTCAGTTTTTGAAAAAGCTCTGTTTTATAGTAAAATCTAGGAGAGCGCGACAATATTTATTACTGCCATCTGAATTCCTTGTCGCTACAAATATGAAAAGAAAACCATTGACCTGTTAAATCTTAATTTTTATTTCAATTACTATACTAAATAATAATAAATAAGTAGAAACGAGTTTTTTTTTTTTACTTGCGCTTTTGCAAATTCACGCAAAATCCTAGACTCGTGCTTGCGATTAATCTCAGTGTTCAGGGTATTCCTGGTTGGGTAATTCCCTCTATGTATAGACTAACTGTAAAGGTCGAAAATATTTTAATAATTATACCCATCGGGAACAAAAAAATATGTTTGATGTATTATAGGTACAAGTTAAAATTGATAGAGTACAATTTTTTAAAGATGATTAAATTTTATAGTCTAGAGAAAATCTCTAATCATCAATTAGAAAATTAATTGAAATTTTCACCGAAATACTTTCCAACTCTTAAAAGAAACAATAATTTAAAAAATGATTAATTTTACCGGATATACTAATTCTCTTTAATAATATATATTTAAAAAATTATGGCAAACATAAATACATTGAATCCTAGATAATCTATATTAATCATTGTTATAAAATATATATATATATATATATATATTGTTTTAAATAATCTAAAAATTTGTACATAAAAATATACTATATGTATTATTATCTATAACTATGTATATACTTAAAAATAAATTTATAATGGCACGCATATACATACATATAAGATGGCCTTCAAATATTTAACATGAGTAATATATTTAGATTGTAATATGAAATTTTTTAGTAGGGGTGTATAATTTTTATTTTATAAAGACTCATATTATATTTTTTTTTTATTAATAGTAATATTACAATCTAGCTGCTAGCCGCAGCTAATAATATGTAATTTTGCTATAGATTTAACTTAAAACAAAACACAGAAACAACAAGCAATCATATATTTCTTATATATAATTGTCTTTATCTCTATTTTTTTATTAAAATGTTTTTAACAAAGTTCATGAACTCATATTATATGAAAAAATCTGGCGTAAGCCATGGACGTGACGTTACGATACACCTAGCCTGTCTTGTATACTCATATAATTTTATTTCTAATAGAAAACTAAAAACTAGATGTAATTGTTCTGAAAAAAAATTAAATAACATTGGTTAATTTTTTAGGGTTACGCATTTAAAACATTCCTAATAATAATAATAATAATAAATTTTATTGAACCTATTATTTTACATGGATTAACGTATACATTTTATTTGAGCTTCGACTTCGGAGATTAGTTCCCCACCATCGACTGTTCTTGATCTTCTCGGGCTTGCGATAATGTTTTTAGTCCGTGTTTATAAAAAACATTCCTAATATTAATATATAATAATATTTGTATTTGTAATGAGCTATTAGAGGGTTTTAAAAGAAAAAAAATTAATTAATAAAATGAAATAGAAAAAAGTAATTATAAATTGTTATTGACACACCTGTGAATAATTACTTTAATTAAAAAGAAAAGAAAATCAAATTAAAGTTACCCGAAGATGAGACCCTGACAGATCGAATTGTCGACCCAAAAACTTCCTAGCCCGTGATTTTCATCGAAATCGCAATCGCAATCGTTCGAGAAACCAATTATATAGAAATATATATGTATAGGTTGCTCATAATAAGATTATTATGAATGAATTCATTCAAAGGACAAATAATTGATAGTTGAGGGCCAACATTGATTGAAACTGTGTGTAATTAATTATTTATGCGAATCATTGCTATGTAAGTTGACGTACGTCAAAGAGCCGTCAATCAAAAGGTCAATAAATGTAATTTGAATGCCCATGGTGTTCGTGGACGTTTTTGGTCTCAGACTTAAATCACAAATTAAACTATGCATCATATTTTGTTCTTCTGAAGACAGGAAGACGATACTTTAGGTATATATAATACATATTAAGAATAACTTTTTAACATTTAACTCCTTTATCAAACACCTACTTAAATATTATTTTCTGAAGGGTGTTCAAAATTTTTCTTTAAAAAAAAATCAATAATAAAAGAATAAATATTTTAATAAAAATAATATTAGATTGAATGGAGTATGAAAGCTTTTTACTGGACTCGGTACGCTCTTTGTAAATTTCAGAAAATTTATAATTTCATAAAAGCTTCAACTTGTCACAAATAAGCAGTTTTTTAATAGACAATTTTGCCGAATTTCAGCCTAATGCTGCATCTCTATTCAAAAGCTCTTGTATAAAGTTTCTATTTTTCTGATTTTCTACATTTATCATACAGAAGTTCTGAAGCTAGATAACTCATATGGTATAACTTAATAATTCAGGTCTTTGTTTTAATAATACAAACATTTTGGAATCAGAACGAACTTTTTACGACCTTTCTTTATTGTATTATCGTGAGTATCGTAATCCAGGCATAAACCCAGACGGTCAGGGAGGCAGAAAATAATAATTATAAATGATTTTTCTCTACGATTCAGATGTTCTACCATATAAACGAATAGGAATTAAGGGATATATTTATTTATCGATTTCGTGGATTTCATTTATTTAAATGTTCTGTTAATTTTATTAAAAAATACAAAAAAACAAAGCGTCTTTTCCCTGATAAATACGTTAATAAGTTAAAAAGAGTAAATCTCAGGTATGTAAAGTAAATAGCGTACTTTTAGGTTAAATAGATTTTTTAATTTTTTTAATAAAATGATGCAATTTGTTTTGGCATTGAATGTATTTAAATAAGAAAATTTTCGAATTTAAATTTGTATTATGAAATTCATTTCGTGTTAATCTAATTAATCATTTCGTTTCCATGTACAGTACTGTGCTTTCCCATCCTTTTAGTTATCTATTATGGAAAAAAATAAAAAGTTCGATACAGGTGTGATTAATCAGAAATGACCACAAGAAAAAGAAAAATATTGCAAACCTATTTTTTCCTTAGAAGGGTTCGCTCATTAAAATAATTTAATTTATCATAAAAAAAACTTTAAATTTTTAATTATTGCTTTGTCTAAAACTATTAAAAGTTGAGTTTTTTTTTAGCAGATTACATTTAAATAGAAAGTATTTGGATTACTAATCAAAAGAATACTTAATCGATTTTCGATTTAATACAGATGAATGATTTTGTGAAACTATTAAATTAGATTTCGTTTTTAAGTATTCACGATAATTTCTAATTGATAATGGTTTTGGAATATTTAAATATTTTCCGAAAATTATTTTAAAACTACCTATTTACTTAAAAGTAGAAAACATCCAAAATGATAGTTTTTTATTAAGTGGAAAAGCTACTTTATTAAATAATATTATTAATTATTTTAATCCCCTGAAGAAATAATTATTGAATCTTGAAAAATTTGACAAAAAACATAAGCAAATAGTCGTTATTCATAATCTTTTATATTTCTCCCCTGTTGCACGAAGAAAATTAAAATCAATAATAAATATTTTATTTGCCATTAATTCAATTCTCTGAAAATATAAAACAATACCCAAATCTAAAATAATTTTTTATTAATGAATAATTCATTATCAAGAAAAGCTTCATTTTTCTTCATTCTGATGTCCTTTTTAGAGCATAATTTCAGAGCGAATTCTTACTTACACCTCTGGCTAGAATAATAGAGATTAGTTTCGTTAAACCAGTCTTCGGATGTCTTATTACTTTATGATGATGAAGATGATCATTCAAAATTAGTTAAATTAGATTTAGATTTGTTATAAGACCCAAATCAATTTCTACTGAAAATTTTACCTTAACCTATATTTTTTCTTTTAGAAACAAAGAAAAATTTCACTAAATAAAATTTCTTATCTCTATAGTAAATCTGACATTATATATATATATATAACTAGCTTACAGATTACATCAAATGAATAAATGATTAATTCCCCGAGGCTTTAGAACTTGATCGAGACCACTCTCTTTTCACTCATTTTAGTAATTCATTTTCTTTATTGATAATTATATTCAAATATTTGTTATAATAGTGTTATAATTGTTTTATTAAAAAAATAAAGTAAAAAAATATAATAATATTGATAGATGATATGAAAAAATTTATAAAAGATGAAAAAATGAAGAGAAAAGTAAATGAAGTTAACTTTTCCAAATCGCATAAGCGTTGTAAAAATATTATCAATGAGGCCAAAAAGTCCTTCGATTAGAAAAAAAGCGGATCGCCTGACTTTATGTATGTCCTAATGGTAGTCGTCAATTCTGGTCTCTCGCGAAAGCAGTAGGTCGCAATTTCACAAGTTCTTCATTTTTCTCCCTCTCACTCTTTCTTCCTGCGCAGTAGCCATCAATGTCCCCGAAAACATCAAAACCCCTTTGCGTCAAATTAGAAACAAAACGAAATCTACTTTAATTCGTTTATCACTATGACTATACTTTCCCCAAATTCTACATGTTATATCCTTCAAGATCCGGCTCACAAATATCTTTGAATCATAATTAAATTTTTTATGGATTTGTACAATTGCAAAACGGATCCTAGTAACCGTATTACGATGTCTGTCTGCCAGAGTACTTATTCTTGTAGAACAGTGTTTCTCAACCTTTTGTAGAGCTAGGAAGCCTATTTTCTGAGGAACCCCCTAGCACGAAAATATGAGGTATTTAATTTTTCGTCAAAATATCAACATCATGCTACTTTTATAGCTTCCAAATAAACATACTGCCGTCGATGAGGGTGTTGCCACATTTTTAAAATTTGCTAGATTTTGGGAAAATTGGGTACAAAAAACGAGCATTTCAAATTACAATACCTAAAATATTTATTTTCATAAATAATATTATTATTAAATTTTTTTGGCAATGTCATTGGGGTTGGGATACCCATATGCTCCTTTCGGATCGGACAGTTTATTCTTCATATTCAATGTATTGTATACTCATAAATAATATTCTGATCTATTTGAAAAGCAATATTATTTCAAACGTCATTAATTTCAAAATAAAAATAAAACAATTTAAATGATATTTTCATTTTGTTACTAATGTAAAGTAATTGTTGTATTATAAGAAAGTTAAGGAACTTTAGAGCAACAAAAATGCTATCACTGAGACAATAATAGGGATGTTCATCCCATTCTTAAGTATCAATGGTTTTATTTGACTATGAGGTAATACTCATACTCTAAATTTAGTATTTTTTTTCATTACATGACAATTTTTTTGAGGAGTGATGCTACTAACTACTATTTTTGTTTTTCTATTTTTTCTTTTATTGACCTCTAGGCGCTGGGGAGCCCCAAACCTCCCTTTGTCGAACCCTGGGGTTCCGCGGAACCCAGGTTGAGAACAAATAAGATATGAACTTGAAATTTACAAGAAATATGTAATGAAAGCGACTCTAGAACTAGGCGCCAAAACGGAGTTTATTCTGATAAGTTTTTTTCATTAAGAATGTGCATTCTTAATTTCTTAATAGTTGATATTTAAAACTTCTCTTTCCAATTAATAGCATAATTATTTTAGGGGAGAAGTGACTTTTGCAATATGCATGACTGTATTTTTTATAATTTAATTCACTTTAAAATATATGCGTGGGTGGAGTCGACAAACTGGATAATTTTAAACGATTGTTGAACCTGTTATATTTCAGAACTACTCTACTTAAAATTGTGAAAAATCATAGAATTTATTTCATACTCCGTAAAAAATCGACAATTAAATTCACTTTTGATATTCCGAGGATTATATTCAACAACCAAAAGTTTATCCAGACTTATAGATATTTTATGGTACACCAGATTTACTAAGCAAATTAGTAAGTAGGCGAAGGGAACCCCAAACCTCCCTTTGGGCAGCTAATGATACCAAGTTCCTAATATTACAGACTAACATTCGAATTTATTCTATAAATTGTATTTATTTTCCAAAAATATGCAATATAATAGAAGGGGATTTTGATTTCTATAAATAAATCAATACACACTAAATATCATATATTATTTTTTGATGAATATCAACAAACTACACTAGAGATATTTCCCTATCATTTTGGTATTTTTTTGTTTCATCTTATCATTTTCCACTTTTAGAACATCGGCTAAACTATTAGTGAAAGAATTAATTACATTGATAGAGAAGCTGTGGCTTGGGCTGGATAGAATTAACATTAAAATAAAGTAAAAATAGGAAAACTATCCCTCCCTAAGAAAAATTAGATAGAATTTGCTTTAATTTCTTATTTATGTCATATAGTATGGATAAATCGTTCAAAATTACTTTTCATTCGACCAATGCTTTAATATAAAAATTAATTCTTAATTCTTGGTATAATTCAAATATACTTATATTCTATTCTATGTTCATCATATGTAGATATAAATACATATGTATAAAAGCAAACTACATAATCTTACCCCTAATCTTATCAGTCAAAAAGCTTCTAACATGAAGATTGGAACTGCTTTTTCGCAAAGCCCAATACAAAACTATTCTTAATCTTTATTAGATATTCATTCACCTTTATTGTGTCTTTAAGGTCATTGTGAACTTGGTTTCTTTTCCTCTCGAGTCTTTTGTAGAGTTGATTACAATTGTAAATAAATAAAAGACAACGGATGCCGCAATTTGATACCTAAAGATTTCAATTGGGAATTCCTTTCTTCATTAAATACTGTTCCATTAAAATATTTGTCTTGTCTTTTTGAAAGGCTTATATAATATCATTTTAAATAATAAAGTAGCTACACAAATTGAACTCATATTGAATTACACATCATTGTTACAATTTGTAAATTAATGTGCTTATTTAAACATAAAGCAAAATAAAGTGGCAATTAATTTAAAAAATTATTCTTAATTATTAATAAAATGGCCAGCTTCCCCGATGTTCTATGTTCTTAAGCCTTAAAAATAAATCATAGCGGTTGCTTTACTAATGAAGGTAAAGAATTGCAAATCTCAGTCTTACCCTTTAGCTCTTCTTAATCAATTTCAATAACCAGGTGCTTTGAAAATACCACTGCTGTTTAATTAATTATAATTATTAATTCAAATATAAGTATAGGGTGACATGGTTGACAGTAGATGATCCTTTTTTAAGGCTCCGTTTGTAAAGTAAAACTGGATCGCTACGCAGTGTCTGACTGTCAGAGCATTAAAGCTCGTAGACTAAATAAGATCAAAACTTGAAATTTACAAGTTACTTATATGGATTTATTTTCCCGTAAATCAGAAATCGAATGCTTATTTTGAGAAGGGTCGAATTTTATGTGGGGTTGAAAATAAAATATCATAGGGTGTGTAAATATGCATTATGTAGAATATTAATTTTTTTAAATATACTTAGATTTAAAATGACGGTGTATTGAATCCAATTTATATTTTTAGTTAATTTTTTACGTGTCGTCGTTTAGAAAAAGCTGAATTCAAAATTATGAAACAATTTCACAAATTTAATCATTCTTTCCTTCCTTATCAGCGACAAATAAGAACGAATATGATAAAACCAGGTAATATTTTGGGAGTTATTAGATACCAAATTCTCGGTATGGCACTTGGACGGCTTATATTGTAGAGCTAAAACTTCGAAATTAAAAAAAAAATGACTTGATGAAGTTTCCGCAAATTTTGGTGATTAGGCAATTTTTTTACGACCAAACGGCTTGTGTTTAATAGCTGATCTCGGAAGATTTGTATGTTATATTAATATAAATATGTATGCCGAATTTCAGCTCGCTATAACCATTCGATAGCTCTTCAAATGACAATAATTTTTTCTGATTTCTGCATTTTTCAATCGAAAGTTCTGAAGCTAGAAAACTCCAAATCTATTCAATTTTTTATTTTGGAAATACAAACATTTTGCCTCGATAATGAACTTTCTTTAACCTTGCTATGATAATATTTATAAAAATTTCAGACCAAGAGACGATCACAATACTTTAACTTACTTATATAAGAGAAAGTAATTACTTATGTAAGTGAAAGTAAAAAGGTGAAGGGTGGAAACATTTCTTCGATATGCCAAAGGATCAACGGGGCTAGCCAAGGCCGATTTTTCAATTAATTTTATATCTTGTGGCTTAATTGCAATAATGATTTCTTTTAGCATGAGAATTGATTAATTTTTTCTGTTCAGTTCTAAAATGCGGCGTTGCGGACTGAGTCCAAATTCAAGTAGCCTCAACCTTTCCAAGTTCTCACCCGTATAAATACGGTTTGTAAGCAGATGATAACAAGTTGGCTGTTTTAATCTATTAATCAATACACTTCCCATCTAAATCCATTAAAAAATGATTTTTTTGAGGGCTCCGTTTAAAAAGTAAAACGAGACCCTATTAGTATTGCTACAATGTCTGTATGTTTGTCTGTCAGAATATTGAAACTCGTTGATTAAAAAAGATAAAAACTTGAAATTTACAAGTTATATTTATTCATTTTTTTGCAAATTAAAATTGTATTAAAATTTTATTTTTGCTTAGAAATATTTGAAAAGTGAAGAAAATTAATTTTCAATTAGTCTGTGTGTTTTAAATTAAGATGCATACAATAAATCGTAAAAAGTTTGTTCTGTGCCAAAATGTTTGTATTTTCGAAACAGAGAACTGATTAGATTTTAAGTTTTCTAATAACTTCAGATCATTCAAAAATGCAGTCAATAAGAAATAATACGCTAATGAGCTGAAATTAAGTTAATAAATTGCATGTCTGTGCCAAGTTTTCTTTCTAATTCAAACCAGTCCCTGACAAAAAAAAAAATTGTAAAAATCAATAAAATTTGCGGTAAGTGTATTGGAGTCTTCCAATTTATAATTAATTTAAATAATTACTTCGATTTTTAATAATTTCATTATAAATTACCTTTTACAATGGTAGTTAAACCACTCCCCCCATTTGGCAAGAATTAACAAAAGAAAGACTTGAAAACACGTGACTTTACCATACTCCTTGCCCCTCTTGTATATTTATATAATTTTATTTCCATTATTGAAGAGCAAATAAATATATTTATTATATATGTAGATATCAATTGAAATATATATTGACTTTCTGAAGAGATTATTTCAGAAATTCTCAATTCCTCAAAGCATATATTATAAAAAAAGAGTTTGTAAAAAAATTGTAAAATAATATATAAAAAGCAACGTCAAAAGTATACAGATTACGATTAGAACCAAAATTTAATCACCTCTTGAATTAAATAATAACACGGCCAAGTGAGAGTCAGACTGCATATCGAGGGTTCCGTCTACCTTATAACACCTAAAATACTTGAGATATCAAATTCCTTCTTATTTTTGTTGATAAGGAGGGAATGATTGAATTTGTGGAGTCTTTTGATCATTTTAAGTTAAGCCGTTTCTAAAGACCGCCAGGAAAAATATCACCTATAAACAACTACTTTAGAGCTCTATCACAGCGTCATTTTAAATCAAAATAAATTTTCAAAAATTAAATCTCATTCTATAAAGATTCCGTAAAGATATTTACAGGGATATCTCACTCTAGGATAAAAAAATATTTTTTTTTTATTGACCCCTTTTAAAATTTGACACACCCTAAAATAATTCGATTAAAATTTTGATATGATTTTCAATTTGAAGGAAAAAGAATTCCTAGATAAGCTTCTACATTTCAAGTATTTATCTAATTAATTTAGGAGACGGAGAGACATTAATAGGGTCCCATTTTTCATTTTAAACGGTACCCTAAGACGTAATTAAATATAGCATTTCGTCTTTATATTCTTATTGGTTTTTCAGGTAGTATGCACACAAACTTCAACCACTCATTGAGAGACATTTTGAAAAATAATTAATATCTCTAGAAGTCAAGAAGTATTCATTTTTTCATGCTCATTATTCCATGATTTCGCTCAAATTGTTTTATCAATATAATTTAAGCCATTTTTTTAAATATTTCGAAAAAACTTATCAAAAATATCACTATTTATGCACGATTAGAATATTTACTCATAATACGTAGTAGTAGTTTGCTAAAGTAATTTTCTCTACAGTATATGGTAAAGTAAAAATAGATAAAAAAAACAAAACAGAAACAAAAATCTCATTAATTTAATTACAATCCATCCACTATATTACGATTCAGGAATAATGGAAATAAGAAAATAATATATATTCCTCGTCTCATAGTTCGCATTATGTAGTCCAACAGAAAATACTAACATTTTTCTATCAAATTTAGGGAACGCGGTGTTGGTTTTATAATGAAACATTTTTCTCTATGAAATTTAGAGCTTTAGTGGTTTGAACAAATGGCTTTCGTTGGAGAGTGAAATGGGTGTTGATTCCACCCGAGAGGCTTTAGGAATAAAATTTAATCTGAAAAATACATCTTATATCATAATTAATTCACTCCCATAGCACTCGGACTTATTGAGAGCATGCGCGTTAGTAATTTTATTCTTTAAAAATCTTACACAATTCTGAGAGGTATATAAATTATTATAATTTATCTCGTAAGTATCTCTCTAAATATTTCAGACATTTCGGGATTTATCGGTTTTTTAAAATAAACTTTTCAACAAAAGGATTCGCATGCAAACATACCATATGTACGATATATAATTATTATGCTTGACTGGAAATACAAATCATAGACTGTATGAATAATTTAGTTGGATGCGAGTGTAGTTTCCTGTAAAATTCAAACCAAGAATACATCATTAGCAGTATATATTTATTTTTCTTAATTTTTGTTATTAAGCCTTTAATTTGAAAATAGAATTGTAATTTATCATGTTTTTTGTGATATAAAATTTTAAGATTGGATATGACGGAATATCTGCAATCTAAAATATTTAAATATTAATACATAACTATTTAATGGAAAAACAATTTAAAAATAAAAAGACATAATGACTTTAATGTCATTAACAATAGCGCATTTTCCTGTCCTCATAATTATTTTTACATTCCCATTTTTAGAGAAATTTTTGTTTTAGGATAGATTTTGAATAAGTGACGAAGCAATTCAGAACCAGTGTGTCACGCGTACTACCAGTACATGAAACATGTTAGTGGTTCAAGAAATTTACTCATTATAATTATTTTGATACTTTATAATAGAGAGTTCATGATGTTTTCTCACGAATAAAAATAACATTAATTAAAAGGGAATAAATATTATTTTAGAAAATATTTCAGTGTTAAAAATAGTATAATATATTATGAGACCAGGCCCAGATTTACCAATAAGCTGGTGAAGCTACAGCTTATGCCTTTATACACAAAATTTGTTGAGGATTAAGTGATTATCTAGGAAAAAAACAATAGTAAAAAATGCCTAAATTTAGTTAATAGGTAGGTATATATGTTTGTCTCATTACATATACTGTTTCTGATCTCATGTTCATGAATGTTTTTTTTTAATGCAATCGAATGCAAGAAGGGGTGCACCAGTAAAGATGTAGCCCCTATGGATCTCGAAAGACATTACTTGCATTACCGAAGAGAAGGGAAAGTTGATTAAGTGAGAGGGTGTAGACGTAGGTGTCTATGCACCCTGGTTTTGAAGGTTTGAAGATCATAGGTGCTGGGAAAGATAGAGGCTGGGAGAGAGTTCCAGTTCCTTGAAGTCATGGGGATATATGTATTCGCTAATGAAGTGGTCCGGCACTTTTCCAATTTAACCGCGAAAGAGTGTTGGGAGTCGGCAAAACGTGTGCTGCGTGCAAAGCATGCTTTGGGGGAATTATTGATTTTATCTCATCAGAGCACCTGCCGTGATAGTATCTATAGAAAAGGGAAAGGGCAGAGACATCTCTTCGATGAGCCAGCGAGTCGAGGGAGTCGGTGAGGGTAGAATCGTCAATTAGCCTGACGGCTCGTTTCTGAATTGCATCAAGGGTAGCAAGAGAATATTTTGAGGCTCCTCTCCACAGATGAGAGCCGTATTCGAGACAGGGGCGGATTTGGGCCTTGTAGGTGGTGAGAAGTTGTGGGGGTTTGTAGAATCGCTTGGACCTGAATAAGAAGCCAATCTTCCTTGCTGCAGATTTCGCCACAGAGGAGATGTGTTCATTCCAAGACAGGTCAGATGCGACAGAGACGCCCAACATGGATAGGCTGTCACACATTTTCAGGGTATTCGAATCGAAGTGAATATCAGGGAAATCTCTATTTTCGCGCCTAGAAATTAGACAACATTGAGTCTTATTTGAATTAAAGTTAACTAAATTTTGAGAGCCCCATTTATTCAGTTTGTCTAGGTCGAGAGTAATTGAGGAGGCAATATTGATTCGATTATTCGGGAGAGAGGGTTTGCCGTGTAGAGTGCTATCGTCGGCGTAACAATGAGTGGGGTTTGCCGTTTGATCAATAAGGTCGTTTATATAAATAAGGAAGAGTGTGGAGGAGATTACAGAGCCTTGGGGAACACCAGAGTTTGTGGAGAACGATTCAGATGATGTTCCATCCACCACAACTTTTATACTTCGGTTTGTCAGAAAGCTTTCTATCCATTTGCGAAGTGTTGGTGTGAATCCAAAGGCTGGCAGTTTGGCAAGAAGATTTTTGTGCCAAACCTGGTCAAAAAGCTTTGGAGATATCAAGGGCTACAGCGAGGGTTTCTTTCCGGCCTCTAGAGTTTTTTTTTTTAATGCAATCGAATGCAAGAAGGGGTGCACCAGTAAAGATGTAGCCCCTATGGATCTCGAAAGACATTACTTGCATTACCGAAGAGAAGGGAAAGTTGATTAAGTGAGAGGGTGTAGACGTAGGTGTCTATGCACCCTGGTTTTGAAGGTTTGAAGATCATAGGTGCTGGGAAAGATAGAGGCTGGGAGAGAGTTCCAGTTCCTTGAAGTCATGGGGATATATGTATTCGCTAATGAAGTGGTCCGGCACTTTTCCAATTTAACCGCGAAAGAGTGTTGGGAGTCGGCAAAACGTGTGCTGCGTGCAAAGCATGCTTTGGGGGAATTATTGATTTTATCTCATCAGAGCACCTGCCGTGATAGTATCTATAGAAAAGGGAAAGGGCAGAGACATCTCTTCGATGAGCCAGCGAGTCGAGGGAGTCGGTGAGGGTAGAATCGTCAATTAGCCTGACGGCTCGTTTCTGAATTGCATCAAGGGTAGCAAGAGAATATTTTGAGGCTCCTCTCCACAGATGAGAGCCGTATTCGAGACAGGGGCGGATTTGGGCCTTGTAGGTGGTGAGAAGTTGTGGGGGTTTGTAGAATCGCTTGGACCTGAATAAGAAGCCAATCTTCCTTGCTGCAGATTTCGCCACAGAGGAGATGTGTTCATTCCAAGACAGGTCAGATGCGACAGAGACGCCCAACATGGATAGGCTGTCACACATTTTCAGGGTATTCGAA
The DNA here is from genome assembly GCA_024734495.1 of Forficula auricularia. Classification (NCBI taxonomy): domain Eukaryota; kingdom Metazoa; phylum Arthropoda; class Insecta; order Dermaptera; family Forficulidae; genus Forficula; species Forficula auricularia. Next base: position 12,459,189 of record JALMQS010000087.1, read on the forward strand.
TCGAAGTGAATATCAGGGAAATCTCTATTTTCGCGCCTAGAAATTAGACAACATTGAGTCTTATTTGAATTAAAGTTAACTAAATTTTGAGAGCCCCATTTATTCAGTTTGTCTAGGTCGAGAGTAATTGAGGAGGCAATATTGATTCGATTATTCGGGAGAGAGGGTTTGCCGTGTAGAGTGCTATCGTCGGCGTAACAATGAGTGGGGTTTGCCGTTTGATCAATAAGGTCGTTTATATAAATAAGGAAGAGTGTGGAGGAGATTACAGAGCCTTGGGGAACACCAGAGTTTGTGGAGAACGATTCAGATGATGTTCCATCCACCACAACTTTTATACTTCGGTTTGTCAGAAAGCTTTCTATCCATTTGCGAAGTGTTGGTGTGAATCCAAAGGCTGGCAGTTTGGCAAGAAGATTTTTGTGCCAAACCTGGTCAAAAGCTTTAGAGATATCAAGGGCTACAGCGAGGGTTTCTTTTCCGGCCTCTAGAGTATTGTTCAAGGTGTGGGTGACATAGGTTAAGATGTCGCCTGTGGAACGATTTTGTCTGAATCCATATTGCCTATCGTGAATTAATTTATTGTTTTCTAAGTGATGAAGGACGTGTTGGTTTATGACTAATTCCATTAATTTGGAAAGAACAGAGGTGATCGAGATAGGCCCTTTTGCACTCACATACAAAATTATACAAAAAGTCCACCATAATGGTTTAGCTTAGAGCCTCGCTGATCTTAATCTGGTTCTGTAGAGATCATATTAATTAACTCCGAGGGGTGAACCGCGATTGGAATTAGATGTACACGTCTTTGGAATTATGTGGAATTATTTTGTAATTCATTAGATAATGCCCCTTGATCTCTTGTCTTCTACTTGGAAATAAAAGTGTAAGTAAGTGTACACGATATTAGGTCACGGTTCACCCCTCGAATAACTCCAATTCGGGATTTTTTTAAATATGCAATTGGATGTTGATGAAAGCAGTCCACGGTGGTTGTAAAAATAAGACTATAGAGGTTTTATTATTTTACATTTATTTGTTTAAAACCGACGTTTCGGAGATTTATTCTATCCTTCTTCAGAATAAATCTCCGAAACGTCGGTTTAACAAATAAATGTAAAATAATAAAACCTCTATAGTCTTATTTTTTACAACCACGTGGACTGCTTTCATCAACATCCAATTGCATATTTATACCAGTCCGTCTCCTAAAGAAAAACTCTATCAATTTTTTTTTAATTTTATTGCTAAAGCACATGATTAATTCTTAATATTTTATATTTAAAATAAACCTCAGGCTTATTAAATAAAAAAAATCTTTGATTGATAATATCAGAATCCAATGTTTTTAATTTCTTTATTTCGGAATATTCTAGTAACAATTTGAAGCCAAAAAAGAGGTACACTTATATTATAGTAATACACATTAAAACGTTTAATTGAATTTATAATAAAAGGAAGTTAAAAAATATTATTCTACTTTCTGTTTTTTGGAGTTAATCAATTTGGTAAATGGGGGCTCATATAATAAAAGCAGATAAATGTGACCCTGGCTCTGGCTCCTAAGGTGAGAGGGAGGGGGCGTTGCCAGACAGCTTTAAAGGCTCTTATATCGTGACTGGGGCGTCGAAATAAAAATTACAATAAAACATTTTAATAGAAAGATATATTCACCGGTACCAGGCTCTTCTAAATGGTGTACACGTATATTGTTTCATGAATTTTTTTGATTTGTTATTCAAACTAATTATTTTCTAGCAAGCAAAATGATTTTTCTCAAAATTACTCACCTTTAGCTATTAATTTTTATAGAATTTTAAATAAAAGTAAGAGAAATGAATTTGCAGGCTTATAGCGCGAGACTAAGGGTGCTAAAATAAAAATTAAAACAACTTAATTGTTTTTTCCTTATTGATGTTTAGAAATATCTGAAAAGTTAAGGAAAATCATTTTAAAGTATTATTTTTCATGTGGTCAAGAAATAAATTCGAATAAAGTTCGTTCTGGTGGAAAAATGTTCACTTCCAAAAAGAAGAACATCTAGGATTTTGAGATTTCTAGCTTCAGAATTTCATATTAAAACATGCAGAAAATCAGAAAAACATCCAATTGGATATCTATGGTTATAGTTATAGCTAATGAGCTGAAATTCGGCACACCAGTTCGTATTAATAAACTGCACCTCCCTGGAAAGTTTCAACTTTCTAGTTCAAACCTTATGTTCATAAAAAATTGATAGATCTCAAGATTTGTGGAAAGCTTAGTGAATTTTCACATTTTCCTCAATTTACTTATTTATTTGAGAATATTTTCATTAGGTACTAACTCTTTAAGTAGATATAAATAAATTACGCAATCATCAATCAATATTGCTAAATAGAAACACCAACATGAAGCGAATTATTTTTAAAATAGCAAACAAAACACAATCGAGTAACTTAAATAAAAATGATTTATTAGTAACGTTAAATAGTAAAATAAAAAATATTAAATAATTTGTTCTGTTGTTATTCAAAAACTAATAGACTAGTTGTAGGCAAATTTTTTACATTAAGTTAAGTACTTTCCTCAAATAGCTCATATCCCGTATCTTGAACTAAGGTTGTGTGGGTTGAGTAGCCTAATTTGCAAAAATTTTAAATGATTGTCACATGCGAAATCATTAAGTACATTTCAAGAAATCTCTATGTTTTTTAATTTCAGATAACAGAAATAAAATAATAGCATTCCTTTAAAACATTTGAATCAAGCTCATTTATTTACCTGTATACATACATATAAATAATTAATACATTTATCTTATTTTATCTTCCAAAAAATAAGAAAAAAATTCAGTGTTATAAAAATTACTTATAGTAATAATAATAAAATATATAGTTGTCCCAATATCTTGGTCGTTAGATTAAGTATTACAAATTTATCAGAAAACAAAAACATACGTCAAATGCATTAGAACTCAGTAGTAAACACTTAATAAAAATTGAATAAAAAAAAATCACTCTGCTAAAAAACAGCAATCTAGGAGGTTATTGTCTTATACTCATAGGAACTTATGCATACTTCCCTTATCCCTCGATGCCCCCCCCCCTTTTTTTCTGGATACGGCCTTGGATGAGAGGTGCCAATTTTTTTTGTTTTACTATTCTGCAGGTCATCAAATTCTAGCTTAAAATTTAAAAGGGAATAAATATTTGGTTAGTATTTTAATACGATTGAGCGAGCTTATTAAACGATAGACGCTTTTACTGACGGTTTATATGTTATTATTAGAGACCGGATTCGTATGCAAATGTATATTTTGTTTGATGCGACATACGACCCAGGAGATGATTTATCTATCCGAATCATGCATTTAGGATATTAAAAGTTAAATTTTATATTGCATATTTTTGCATATTTGACTAATATTGCATAATTAAAGGATTCTTACAAATATTCCATATTTCAAGCCAAATTCAGATGTTTTAAAAGTAAATTTTCGGAGTAAGAATCGCGTCCGTATGTGCAATGTTGTGCGGTGCACGACAGCGCCTTTTTTACAAGTTAGTCATATCCTTAACTGATCTGTCAATTCAGTTGTTTAAGTAGCAAATGCTTCCTTTAAACGAGGTGTGGCTATTAAATAATCTGAATGACCCTGTGATGCTGCTACTGGCAAACAGCGAGCGTGCTGCTACAGGTTTGAACATGATTGTGTCTGGTGATGTTTCCTCCACCCTCTGCTTGCTAGAGAAGCCTAGGCGTCGCTCAGTTTGTCTGTAGCAATCGTCCGCAGTAGTCTCTGCGAAATATTTGACACTTGATACCTAAAGCTTACTTTATCAGTTTATTCCTTTCATAGCACGCCTTCAAATATATAGTCGTTTTGTCTTCAATTCTAATTTTTTAGTGGATAAAAAAAATTATTTTGCCATCTTTTACTGCATATCTTTTCATATTTCAACGTATTATACTACATATTACTTACATATTTCAGCATTTTTAACTACATATTTTGGCAGTTTTTACGGCATAAAAATCCGGTCTTTAGTTATTATGAACTATAATTTTTAATTAAATACTCAACATTTGTTTTAAAATCCTGATAATTATGATAAAATACTGAGAACTTTTTGCTGGTCAGTTTAATACATCGATATTGATAATATTCAGACCATTTGGATAAAGTACTAACTAGAATGATGACCATTTAGTTAAAATACTGACCAAAGACGAATTAAAATAGTGACCAATTAAATGACAGCCATATTTTCGTATCTACTGACCTGAGAAAGCAGAAAAGACAGTAGACAGATTATCTGAGTTCCGATCTGTATATTTTTACGAAATTCTGAAAATGATAGCAAAAGCGCTCTGACTTTCTGAAACTCACTAAAAAAATTTTTACTAGATTTATTAAACAAATAAAAATTAATTATTAAAAAAAAAGTAATAATAATAAACTGCAAATGGATATAATTCCGGGTTCGTAAACGTTGATGTGGTCTATCTATAAGTTTTTCATCATATTAATTAATTTCTAGTAAGATTATGAAACCAGCAATAAATTAACTCAATACAGAATTCCTCTCAGAATACAATTGTGTGTGGTATCTCAAATGTTTTCCGAATTTTTAATTAGAAAAAATAAATAATAAATTAAAATAAAGCATGAAAATAATTGTTTCTACAATAGTTGTAAAAAAATATTGATTTTTTTTTTATATAATTATTAAACCGCGAAATGTGTGATTAGCTCACGAAACTACTTTTTTGTTATGTTATCTTAACAAGCGTGAAAAATCATTTGTCATGTACGTCAAAAAATAAAAACATTCTTCACGCACCAAAAAAATCAATTTCCCACACTTAATAGAATAATACAAAAATAATTATTATGTGAAGATAAGCCGGTTTTTTAAGGTTCCGTACAAACGGAAAACAGAGCACTATTTTATCTTGTAAAATAAAACTGTTTGTCCGTCTGTCACAGGATTGAAGCTCGTAGACTAAATAACATACATACTTGAAATTGAAAAAATATTTGTATTCATTTTACTAGCCAACAAATAAATGAAATTTTATTGGGATTATTATTTTTGGGGGACTATTCAAGATACAGAGCTGAAATTTTACACATGTAATTATATTATCACTTATATGCTGGCTAAACTATGTTCCCGAGGACAATAAATAAATAAATAAAAGATTATATGATTAAACTTGTGGACACTATTAAATTTAAATAATATAGGATAAATAGATTCTGAGACATGGACCTTAGAAAATAGCTAATTTTGAAATTGTCTGGACTGATTCTCTCAATGACAGGTCATCAAAACCTTTCATTTACTTCTAATCATTCTATCACAATGAAATTTGAGATGCTTGTAGAGTTTGGAACACAAATGTTGAAAACATTTTAAAAACCAAACTCTATCAAACCCAAAAATGAAGAAGTGAAAATTGTAGGGTAAATTTGCATCTATCTAATATTAATTATATAAAATGACCCTAAGATACTACAATTTGGCATGATGGTAGAGTTTGGAGCAATGTTAAAGATTAATTCGAAAAATCCACACTTTCTTTCTTTCAAAATGAAGGGGTGAAGTTTGGGTAAATTTCTTAAATATGTAATGATGTCCATATGATGCTAAAATTTGGCAGTTGGTTGATCACGAATTTAATTAATTTACCCTAATGGTATAATGCTTGACAGGCAACTTTCAAGGGAAAATTTAAATTAAAAATATCGAATATATAAATCTAGATCGTCATTTAAAATAAAAAGAATGCGTTTTAAAGTAGTTGAAAGTACTATTTTCTCGACTTAATTATTCTTGGCGAATTTAACTTGACTGAACCCATATTTTCTACACTTTTTCGAACTTGGCTTGTTTTTTCACAGAAACGTTTTGGGTGGGATTAAAATATCTTCATCAAGTTGATTATCCTCTATATTTATGGTTTTTGAATCCGTAATATTTTTGAAATTTTTGAATTTATTATTGTGAAAAAATTTCGAATTTAGTCAATGGTTCGTTTATAAATGACAAATAAGCGTAATTTTGATACTTCACATTTCGGGAGATTTTTTTATATCTAAGTATGAGGAAACTATCATTTGCACAGGTATCTACTTTATCAGGATTTTATTTAAATAGTAAAAAGTCAATCGTTTTATACAAAGTTTTTAATTTTAATTTTAGGTGAGCCTAAAGTTCACTTAAGCAAAAGGCCTGAGTTTTAAAACTAAATTTGACTGGCGATAAACTGACCCCTAACACTAAGCCATAAATAAAAACTACCATACTACATAGGATCTGGCCAAATGAACAGTAGTATATATTCCAGGCAAAAAAAAAATAATAAGATAATTATTAAACAACTCTTTTTCATTTAAATTTTAACACTTACTACACACATAAGCCAGGTAAATTGACAATATTAATAATAATATCTAATTTTAAAATTATAGTTATTTTTCCAAGAGTAGTAGAATTTTTGAAAAAAAAAGTAATAAATGATATTCATAGAATGGAAATATTTTGAATTATGCTTAAAGAAAAATCTGCTAATCTCCATTAATTAAACGTGTTTAGAAATGAAGTACAGAATCCTCAGAATGCAAATCCCGCTCGGGCTTCAAAGCATGAATATTATGTTACTTTAACAACCGTGAAAAAATGTTTGTCATGTTTATTCATCATGCATAAAAAATCGATTAGTGAATTACAGTACAAACACATCTGAGTACAACAAGTACGCATATATATATATTAGTGGCGTGCGCTCCATGGATGCTGAGGATGCGGCGCACCCCTAAAATTTCAAACATTTAAAGTATTTTCATAAATATATAAGATCGACTTCAAAATTTCAGGAGTATCTTTAAATTTTCAAATTATTATTCGTTATTTCAAATATTTCTATAAAAAAACATTTTTTGTTTTGAAAATTATATTGGCTCTAGAAATAAAATAAAATTATTGCATAGTTTCAAGGGGCAATTAAAAAGAATGATTTTCCGAAAAGCGTGTAGATAAAAGGTTTGAAGTCCCTGTCTGGTATACTATATCTTCCAGTTCAAAGATGAACAAAGACAAGTCCAGACGAGTTTTAGTCGAATAAAAATTGTTCTCGCTTCGTAACTATTAAAATAGTAATATATACAAAAGGAATAAATAAAAGATGATCGAGAATCTTTGGACTAATCCATTTCTAAGAACTCTCAATATATCGGAAATAACTAAGAGTGCTATAGACAAGTCATAGCTTGCTTATAGCTATAGAATTAGAAGCAATTTAAGATTTTCTTATAGGAAAGGCTCATTCATTGTGGAAGATGGTCGATTTCCATCTCAGGGACTCCGGAGTTTAAGTCACAAGAATTAATTTCTGACTCCTACCCTCATTCACACAAAGCAGTATCCGTATGGGGTGAAGATCTCAAAATATAATTTTTAAAAATCTAATGTTAAATTTGAAAAATAACGAAAATTATGTTTTATTCGATGAATTTTGCAAAAAAAAAAGCGAAAATTAAAATAAAATTTCAAAAAATAAAGGGTTTTCCCTGGTTGAAAAGTCACCAACCGCCACTGATATATGTATATATAATATATCAGACTAACAATCTGAACGATAAGTGAAATTTGGTATAGATATTCATTCCATTGGTAATTATTCTGCCTTACTGCCAGGATAATTCATTAGATTCTAAAACAAAATTTAATAACATAATCAAATACAAATAATAAATTGATTTGAACACTGAAATGTAAACTCTAAAAAATATATATTCTTATAAAAATGGAATGTTGATAGGTATAAAAGCTAAATAAATATCCGATTTTTTTATCCACCTGCAAAAATTTATCGAAAATAAAAACATGGATTGCTTACAATTTAAATATAAATTTAACATAGGAGCTTTTAAAAGTAGAATTATAAAAATGAATTACTTTTTTGTTCCTAGTGGAAAAATCTGAAAACCAAGTCTCGAAACGAGGAGGTCAAGATGAAAAGTCGGACGCATTGCAAGCAGCAATGGGGGATTTTGGGTGGTGGCAAGCGAAAGTCTGTCTTCTAGTTTCCTTACTAAAGGTAGGATAATTTTTGTATGCTATTCTTTAATTAATTTATTAAATTAATTCTTTTATATTTTCTTCAAGATTCCTGTTGCCTGGCACCAGCTTGGAATCGTATTTTTGGCACCTCCAGTTGAACATTGGTGTGATGTTCCAGGAGGAAGAAACTCAAGTGATTCTTGTTATATTCCTGGAACTCAAGAAAAATGTCAATCATGGATCTATGATAGATCAATTTTTACAGAAACGATAATTACACAGGTAAATTAAAATCACATTATATAGTAGAGTGGCCAGTCATGAATTTAAGGAGATCTAGTCGCAACAAATTTTGAGCATTTTTACCACCGTTCCAGCAAATCAAATATTCATAGAATAGATAATATTGAACAAAACAATTTAAATCATATTTAATATACAGGTCACAATATATTATAAATATTTACAATTTTGCATGTTTCTTATTACTAGTATTATGTAGGAATTTGTCCACTGATGCTGCAGAACTAAACTAAATGGATTTATAATATTTTAAATATTGTTTTTATATTTTGAAAATTTCTCAACTCTATAACTAGATACATAATCATTTGCTAACATTAGCTCAGATTTAAATAGTTTTTAGCTGTTTTGATTTGTCTGATCAGTTCATCAGTGAAAAAAACTCCTTTCAGTATGGGCAGGCATTTGAACCTATATACACTTTCAAAGCTTTTTAGCAGATAAAATTGTTTTTGTGGTCTTGCTTGTTATTGAAATATAGGAGAAATAGAAGGTGGGGAAAACAAGAGGATCTAAAAAAATTAGCTCAATAGGGGAGAGTTGGTAATCCTACTATAGTCGTTCCCAAACTTTCAAAAGACGAGGACCCATTTTAGAAAATATTAATATATTTTGGCGGACCCCTATTTTCAGTCAAGAGTGTAGGATAAGAATTTCAAATTTTTGTTTTCTATTTTTTTCTTAGAGCTTAGTACAAATTCACAATTAAGTTGGAAACGATTCAAATACTTTAATTGTATTTAAAAAATATTGGTTTCTTTATAGATACCTACATCATATTTGCAAATTGTTAAATCAATATTTTTGATTTGATGAATATAAATTACTCTGGAAGAAATTGTGTATATAAAAATTACCCGTAATACCTAATATGTTCAATTTTATTTTTTCAAATGGCCTTTATTTATATATACTATTATTTTCATTACATACAAAATTATTATAAATATAATGTTATATCCATTTAAGACCATCTATCCATAATAAATTCGTGTTTGATTTAATTATTTTGAATTATAATAGAAGGAGATAAAGATAAAATAGGAATTATTATTAGCATATATTTTCTAATTTTATCACCATACTTACTTTTTTAATTTGTAGTGGGATCTTGTTTGTGGAAGAACACAATTAGCAAATCTGGCCCAAACTACTTTCATGCTGGGAATTTTATTTGGAAATGTTTTATTTGGAATCGCCTCTGACAAGTAAAATATAAATAATTTATGAAAATGATAAAATATTTTAATAAATGCAATTTATATTATTTTATTTACCTTAGGTTTGGTCGGAAAATACCGATGATGATCGCAATATTTGGTCAAGTGGTTGCAGGTGTTGCCACTGCCTTTGTCCCTAATCTTGAACTTTTTATGGTCGTCCGGTTTTTGCAAGCTCTAGCTACTGGAGGCACAATGATGACGAGTTTTGTAATTTGTAAGTAGATTTATTATTAGTTAAACAATAATATTTTACAGTTATTTAGGGATGATTCTTACCATTTTTTACAATCATACATATCTCTCGCGCACTGGTCTAGATCTAGAACTAGATAATGGGATTGTCCAGGAAGTCCGAGAAAATTTTTAATTTTCCATATATATATTTATTCTGTCAGTTTGTCTTCCGGTTCCGGATCTCATCTCAAGATGCAATTGCTGGTGGGCTGGTGTATTAAAAATTTTAATTCTATCTTACTTATTCGTATTTAAGAACATAGTATAAAATCGTTTTCAGATATAATTTTTTCTAGCTGTCTATGTGTTTGGTTTCTGAAGCAGCGAGAACTGAAGCTCTTAGAATGTTCGTTCTGGTATTTTTTATTTATTTATTTTTTATTACAAAGATTTCTAGCTTCAGAACTTCCAAAAAATTGATTATTATATGCGAATTCGTTTAATGATTGTAGCTCACAAATTGTCCCAGAAGTTTGTATTATTAAAGCTGCACTTTTGGGTTAAGTTTCAGTTTCCTAGTCAAAAATTGCTATATCACCAAAGTTTTCACTTTTTCCTTCAATTATTGATTTTTTTCTTGTTTATTTCTTCACTCTGGACCCTTGTATTTAGATAAAAGTCACTCCATATACTTACCATTGAGTATTTATTAATATATTTTAAAATAAAAGCATTAGAAACATAAATCGAAAATATTTTACAACTATTTATTCTTATTGATGTTTAATTAGGTATGGAGGTTGTTGGTGGCTGGTGGAGAATGGCTGTTGGAATATTATATCAACTGCCCTTTAGCGCTGGTCACATTGTTCTTTCTGGTATTGCCTATTACGCCCGGGACTGGCGTTCGTTTCAATTGGCAATCACTTTGCCTAGTATACTATTACTTTCTTACTGGTGGTAAATATCTCTAGAGAAATAATTTTAAATTAAAATAATATAGTTAATTAACAATATTAATTAGAAGATAAATACAATTCCACTATAAAAACAATCAGAAATTTGTTTAAGGTAGTACTTTCGTGAGAATCCACACAAAAAGTTTTAGCCTAGTAACCACTCTATAAATATGAACAGCGCTAAAATTTTAGGTTATGTTTTTTTAACGTGACTGTAATTTTTACACTACTATATTCTCTTTATGAATTAATCGTTTCCAAGACATTGATCTTATATCCCCCCCACTAAAATTAAACGCCCAAATATATTTTTATTTTTTTTATTTTTCATCAAAACTACGAGGTAAATAATTTCAAATTTTTTTTTAAGTTACTCCGAATATAATATTCTAACAAATATTAGTTTTTCATCAAGATGGTGAAAGTCCTTCACTGAAAATAAAAATAAAATAATGATCATTTTCCCATCCTTTCCCAATCTACCATATGTAAAAAAATTCATTTTTAATTGCAATTATTTCATGTTTGGTGTGGTAAATCGTCTTTAAATTTTAACAGTGTGTTTATTATGCTTTTAATGACTTATATTCCAAGTTTCGAAGACTTCTTGAATTTTTGCATTTATGAAAGAACTACATTAATTAAGTATCCACTAGGTATATTATATCACCTACCTACACTGGTCAAAGAAGTTTTGCGACCCCTGCTCTAGAGTATTTTAAATATTTTTTATTTATTTCCTATAATATTTTTTTAATAATACTAATAGAAAAAAAATTCTTCCCAAAATATCTTGTTAAATTTTCGAAATCTGATCTTTTGTTGACTGAGTTTTTTTTATTTAAAATTTCACTCTTTTCTCAAATTAAATATTTTTCATTATTAAGCACTTTGGAGATAGAAGAATCAAAATTGTCCCGAATTCGTTGAGTGACTAGATATAGAATGGTAAAAATAATTTATTTATTTATAGCCTTTTTTGGTTTCTTACATAAAATATAGAATATATACATCAGTTATTCAGGTAAAAATAATAGTCCTTATCAAATATTATTATAAATGGAAAATTCTTTATTAACCAAATTCCTGATTGTTTTTTATTAACTAATTCTATTTATTTTTTTAACATAATAGCATAATTACCTTTTGATAATATTATTTATAAACAAAATAGAATACATACTTAAAAGAGTTATCGTTTCTCTCACTTTTTAGTTATGTGAAAGGTAATTAAATGAAGATAAATCACAAATTCTTAATCTATTTAGAATATACAATATTTACATTTGAAGCATGAATAAATGCTACCGGAAAACAAATAAAAAATATCTTCTACAACCTGATGATTATCACGCGTGAAGGTCACGATCCTCCGTAATGAGGCAACGACTAAAGAAGACCAGCCATTGTGAGTTGCGTCTTTTTTATGATAGGGATGCAAAAACGTGCAATTCCTAAGTCAAGGTTAGCTCTTGCATTAAAAGAGAGGTTTTATGGAAGATTATTGATTTTATTGTGAAACTTGTCTGTAAAATTTGAATTGTTGAAGAAATGTAGGGATTTAAGTAAATATAACAACAATCATTAATATAACATCATAGTAGTACATACTTAGCATAAATCCAAGCTTTCGATTTTTATTAAATATGTTAATCTTCGGGAAATTTATTAAACATTCATCTTAAAAACAAGTAAGTTTTTTGAATTTTGAAAAAGATGGTATTTTTCGAAATTCCAACTTCACTCGAAACTCCCTGCCAACTACCTAGCACTTGGGTTCGATTTTTATTTAATAACTGAAAACACGACAAATCTTTAATAATTTGTTTAATTAGTACATTTGACATGGAAAAATAATATGTATATTAAAAATCGTAGAAACGTCTCTACGAAGCCCAGGGATTGTGTGAGCTTCCAAGGCCTTTTGAAATTTGTGGATCGATACTTTGTTTTTGCCAATTTTTTCAATAACATAATTCATGTCTACAATGTAAATATTGTTATTTTTATGTAATTAAAAAATTTAGTAATGAGTGGAATTTCATTTATTTGTTGCCAATTCTCTTAAAGCTAATATTGCGTTTGTTAAGACCGAACAAAATATGTTCTTTTAAATTAACCTACTTGAAAACAATGCTAGGTTTACGATATCTCTTTAAGTAGTATTAAAATATGTATAAAGTGACCAGATGTTTTACAATGGAATGTGGGACATGAATCTGTATGTATATAATTATTTTATTATCATTTATTGTAAACCATAATGGAATAAAAGCAGTCATACATAAAATTCAAACATCAACATAACAAATAAAGATATAATCACTCGAACTTTTTCCAATAATTGATTATTTTGTGATATATTGTTACAAAATTCCTCACAAGTATTGAAGAAATTGCACTTCACTTGCAAAATAGCGTTCAACGTTTCTAAGCACAGGCCGGTCATGTAATAGTTACACCTCGTATAATGGGAGCCCCTGATATTTAGACAACTGAATTGGCAGATTAGCTAAGGGTATGCCTAAAAAAAGGCGCAAGTCATTTTTATTTTATCCAATGCGAAGCAGATGGACTATTCACGATTGGATTGGTCTCGCGCCAAGCGTGTCTTCAAAGGATGATCAGGTAAGACTACGGAACTCTTAGGCCCGGTTGTATGTCGCAAAGTAAATGCTTTTTACCACTAACCAAGGTAGATGGTAAATGGAGCTACTGGGATGGCCAATCAGATGACAGGCACATTCAGTGGGTGTCATCTGATTGGCCATCCCAGTGGCTCCATTTACCATCTACCTTGGTTAGTGGTAAAAGCCATTTACTTTGCGACATACAACCGGGCCTTAGTCTCAATCAAAGTCACAAATTATTGTATTCATTTAGGTTGAATTTTCGCACGAGACGGTTTTAAAAAAAATAGGGTCTCGTCCAGAAACTTTGTAAAAATACAAATAATTAATAAATATAATTTTTTTTAATCCACAAGACAAAAGATTGTCCAATGTGGGACACTTTGCGGGGGGGGGGGGGGGGCATTTTCGATGTGGGGCAAGAAACCCAAATGTGGGACAGTCTCATCTAATGTGAGACGTCTGGTCACTTTAAAACTTTAAATATGTAAGTTTTATAAAAATTTTAATTTAAATTATTTATTAGATACTAGCAGAAGTGTTAAAAAATTCAAAAAAATTGTTTTCTGCTTAATCTAAAATGTTAAATCATGTGTTATGTCGTCAGAGTACATCTCATTGATTTTTTATTGTAATTATTTATTCCATAAATTTTAGAAATTAATCTTAATATTATAATTTTATAAGGTTAGTTCCTGAATCTCCTCGATGGCTTTTGGCTGTTGGTCGTCATACTGAGGCAATCGCAATTTTGGAACAAGCCGCTAAACGCAATGGACGAGATCCAACATTAATAGCTCAGGCAGCAAATGAATTAGTTAAGGTACGAAAACTATATACCAATTACTATTAATCGCACTTCTAAAAGTTAATGTACCACTATATGTATCGTATTTCGGACATTGTGCAACCAGGTCAGAGGACAAATAAAGAATAAAAACAGAAAAAATCTTCTAAAAAATTATAGCTTTATTGTGTTAATTATTAAACTATTATTACTTGTATTCCATACTTATGTTATAGCTAGTCTTGTTTCATTGAAACTATCTTGATATCGGTCTTTATTTTCTAACTGAAAAAATACTAGTTATTAATTATTTTGTCAAAATTTCCGTTAGTTCGTTAGTTAGTACGTTACCAAATGTTGTTGAACCCTCTCGCTCAAAAGCTAGAGTGAATATCAAAATGAAATTTCACATGATATAGGTTTGGTGCATTGAGATTAAGAGCTGATTAGATTTTCGTTGAAATTGAACGAAAAATTAATTGGAGATGAGGAGGTTAAAAAATTAAAATTATAAAATTTTCAAACTAAAAAAAACAAATTAAATGAAATTTACCTACTGTAAAATGAACCTTTAATAAAAAAAAGAGAGTTATTATTTTTCGGGGGCCGAAATTGGGGGGGGGGGGGTCAAAAAATAGAACTATCTATATATATAAAATTAAGGTTTTTTCTGTACATTGCTCCAAATCACGACAAATTTTGCACACGTTTCAAGCAAAGTTAAAAAATTCTTGTATGTCTGTATGTTTCCGTCGTTTCCGAAAATTTGCTCACGATTCACATAAAAACGGCTGAAGGGATTATTATGAAATTTCATATTTACATCAGATGTCTTCTAACTTGCGTTTATAGCTATATAAAGTTTTGATATTTTGACCCCAAAAAGGGGTTTGGGGGGGGGGGGGAGCACGAATGCAAATTAACAAATAACTCCTAAACTATTAACTCTACGGCAAATTTTATAATGACCAAAGTTGTAGGGGGTGTGATTTCTGACAACTTTTGTTTAAAAAAATTCCCCCCCAAAAACCACCCAAAAAGGGGGGAGGGTGAAAACTATATAAATTATTGCTCTTGGAGCAAACTCAATCAATGGTGGTGCAGGGTTGGTGGAGTGGCGGGTTCAGATGAGGGCCCAGTGGCGTAGTGGGGTGGTACGGGGGTGGGGGTCCGAGGTGGGTCGGGTGCAGGATGGAGTGTTGGGGTGGTGGTGTAGGGGCGGGGGTATGGCACGGGTGCATGGTGCGGGGGGTAGGGATGCTGGGTGGGTTTCCGGGGGTTGTGGGGGTGGGAGTGGAGTGTGAGGGTGGGGTTCGTGGGTTGGGGGTCCAGGGGGTGTGCCCCTTGGCCAGCAAGAGGGCCGCCGAAGGCGGGCCTTGTAGCTAGTCAATATATAAGTCCTAGATCCTTAAATCGATTTATACGGAATTTCCCATATGCACCCTATACGACACCTTATGAAATTGACTCTCCCTATGTGAAATTGACATGACCAAAAATAGAACGGGGGGGGGGGGGTTCAAAAGTATTTTTAAACAAAAATCGAAGAAAGGTGATGTTTCTAATAAAATAGTCTCATAATTAAACGGAGATATCATTAATTGCTAATGGCCCCAAAATTATTAGGGGGTTGGGGGTCTTTTGGAAATAATTACAAATTATTTTATTAAATATTTAATATAAGAGAGGGGCCAGGTGTATGGTAAAGTCATGTGTGGGTGCCCACATCAGTTTATTTTTCTAAATTTTCATTATTAGATTAATTTTCGGTGGACCTATTTGATAATCAAGTAAAAATTGTATACTAAAAGAAAATTACATATTCGTGATTCCGAGGATATCCGTAAATGTTTTTGACTTTTTATTTCATATCTGTGTATGACCTGGAACAGAGTAATATGCCACAGTTTGAGACCCCTTTTATATAGAATTAAAAGTGCTATTGTGAATCTTTACATTTATAAATTTTTTCTAACATTTTTTCTAATTTTTAACAGAAACTGAATAAACAACAGGAAGCATCAGGAATTGCCCATAAAGCTAATCTTCTAGATCTTTTTAAAACCCCCAATCTTCGTAAAAAAACGCTTAGCATTTATTTCAACTGGCTAGTATGCGGACTTTGTTTTTATGGCCTCGCTCAATATATGGGTCAATTGGCAGGCAATATATTTACAAATGTTGCCTGGTCAGGTAATTTTTTTTATCAATATTTATTTTACTAGTCTATATCTATAATTTATGTAGAATAGTACTGTAATTATAATTCAATTTTATCTTTAAAAGGATACTTTGTAAATAATTTTTATTTTAATCTGTTTTTTTTTTAGTAGTATTTTGAATAAAAATATTTTAAATAGATAAAAATATTTACAATTAGATTAAAAAACGAAAAAATTTTGTTAAAAAATTCTATTAAAAATTGGAAATTCTGCTTATATATTGTACTTTCTTTTATTTATTTATTTTTATTGTTTTAGGTCTGATTGAAATTCCAGGCACAATACTTTGCATTTATTTTATGGGACGTTTTGGTAGAAGAAATACACTTCTTGCTTCTCAACTTGTTGCAGGGATCAGTTGCCTTGGAATTATGCTGGTGCCTTCTGGTTAGTTCTTAGTGATTTAATAATTAATACACCTTTTCCTTCTATTATACGAAAGTCACTCCTGTCTTCTAGGTTGCATCATCTTGGTGTAACACCTTACTTTACAACCTTGTCATTAAAAACAAATGAGTAAATAAATAAAATTTCTATATTTTATTTTGGATTTTATAGGAATTCATTGGCCTAATGTGATGCTAGCTTCTTTTGGTATTGTTGGAATGTCTATTGCCTTCCCCGATGTCTATCTTTTTAGTGGCGAATTGTTTCCAACTGTTGTCCGAAATGCGGGTGTTGGATCATCAAGTATGTGTGCTAGAATTGGATCAATGGCCGCTCCTTTTATCGCTGGACTTGTAAGTTGCTTATTTATTAAAAATATTATTGTATATACAGGAGGCTTTCAGAGAAAATTCGAGACCTAGGGCTAGTAATATTATTGAAGGCCTTCAAAATTTAAAATAAAACTATGAACAAGGTAATTAAGGTAGTTGTTTCACCATATGGGTTTTCTTAGGATTTTTTGAAATTTAGACAGATTATTATTTAAATACTTCTGCATCGATTGGTGTAAAAACGAAATTCATGAACAATAAAGTTCCGGAAATATTAAATTCCAAAGATAGAGTTTTTCAGACTCTTATACATTGCACTATACGGAAAGTTTTCATACATATTCAATTATAATTAAGAAACTCTTCTTACCATTGTTAGAAATAACTAAACCAACTTTAAACAATAACTAATACATTTTTAAGAAAACTTTAATTCATAGTTACAACACAGTAAGTATCTGAGATAATAATGAAAAATTTACATAAAAAACAAGCTGGCAACAACGCATATATTTAACCTAAAAAGTAGATTAACTTTAGTACTTTTATTGACGTTTTTTCGTTTCAGCCATTGTCGCAACAGCTTTTAATCGTTTATTAAGAACTTTTTGTTTTATAAATCTCCCTTTATAATGTACTTTATCTGACATTTCTATGATAAAAATATTAAAGCTCGGACAATATTGCCAGATTTGTCAAACGAGCACGGGATTGGCTAGTAGTGGTACATAAACAGCAAAAAGTTTTGGGCTTATGAATTATGAATCTTTATTGTCTGTTCTATATACTCTAGCATTAACTTTTTGCTAGTATTGTCGCGAACAACTACCTTAAAAAATTATATTTAATATTTATTCAATTATAACATTTATTTATTTCACAGAAGCTTTTCGTCCTACATTAACAAATTCATTTATTATGAGGCCCCTAAAATGGTGAAGCCCAAGACAGTCACTTCTCTTGAACCCCTCTGATAATCTCTGAATATATATATTTAAATAAACAAATGCTAAAATGATGAATATATTTTAAATTCTATTATAATTTTAGGGACAGATTAATGAAATGCTACCACCGATATTGTTCGGTGCTGGACCAGTAATAGCAGCAGGCCTGTGTTTATTTCTCCCTGATACAACTGGATTTGAATTACCAGACACTCTTGAGGAAGGAGAAAATTTTGGAAGGTATTTGTCTATTGTTTAGTTTAATATTCTCTTTAAAAGGGACTGTTTGGTAAGACTCGATACGAGGGATGAGTGACACACCGCTGCGTAGCATTTATGATGCATTCCTTCAAACCAGTCCTCCGGTTTTCGAATTTTAATCTAAGTTAAAGAATATAAAATTTCGGCAAATTTCCATTAGACGATGTTAGCCAAAGGGTTGTGATTTGAAATCGTCGATACTAGTCTCATTCGTGATTAACTTAATTTCGGTTCTATAATTTCATTTTTTTTTCTTTTAGAAAAAAAAATCGATTTGAAACAAGTTACAATTCGGTTTAATTAGATAATATGGCTCTTATCTGTGGAGAGGGGCCTCCAAGCATTCTCTTGCCACACTGGATGCAATTCAGAAACGAGCTATTAAACTAATAGGAGACCCGGCCCTAACAAACCCACTCGACTCCTTGGCTTACCGAAGAACCGTTTCTGCCCTTTCCCTGTACTACAGATACTACTATGGTGTCTGTTCAGTAGAAGCATCAATTACCCCCCCCCCCCCCCTCTAGAGCCCTCTTTGCTAGAAACACGCGGTTTTCGAAAGCTCAGCACCCATTCGCTGTCAAATTGGATAAAAGCCGAACCAACGCTTTCTCCAACTCTTTTATCCCTATGATGCTGACTAACATCATATAATAAAAATTTACTGAACTTTCTATGCACATCTATTTTATCACCCTTGCCCGAGGTTGTTTATACTGAGACAAATTCATTTATGTTTATATGTTCAAATAATTCTTGAAATAATTTAATTTACAAAACAATATTTATTTATTCATCAATATTTATAATGTTCCTTTAAAAAAGAGTCCCCATCGAATATATGGTATTATATGCCATTGGTTACTCCACTCTTCAAAACACTTCTGAAACGCAGATTTTTGTATATCGTTCAGCTAGCTCCTCCAGTGATTTTTCTTCATTGTTCGTAAAACATTTTCCTTTCATTGTTTTGTTTCATCTTTGGGAAGAGAAAATGTCCCATGGCCCTAAATCTGGCAAAGAGGGACATTACAGTGCTATTTTTGTCCATAATGAAGGACTGGAGAGTTATCACGGAGCAATGTAAATATGTCCGTGTTCTACGAATTGCTTCACGCACCCAACGTAACAAGCTCAAAGTATTCTTTATTAAATGTAGTACCTTGTAGTAAAAATTTACGGTACACAATACCAAGAAAATAAAAAAAAAACTATGAGAAGAACTTTCACAAATTTTTTGATCATACCTCATTTACTAGAGAACTGTCCAAGGAAATATCATTTTCGGCAAAGCAATGTAGTCACTCTACTTTAGGCATCACTTTGATGCGTACAACGCTTACTTGATGTTCATTCACTGCAACCTCTTGCTACATTCAAAAAATAAGTATGCAGCATTATGTGTCTTCACTTTTCCCTCATGCTCACCGACTCTAGGCCGTCCCGGTCGAATTCAGAAAAAAACGTTTGTATTTACCGACGCCTGTGAAGTGGGCAACCTGTTTTCTTTCTGATTTCTACTTAAAAGAGTTATCTGTTTTCATTCATTCTTTCAAAACCAAGAAAGACCATACAATTAATAATTAATTTGCTTTTAGGAAAAAATCTGTATCATATCAGTCTGGTAAAGATAATCCAGCTTTCGTAGGAAGTGACGAACAAAGCGCCCTTTGAGGTTTATGAATATTGAAGATACCAAAGAAAGGAGTATTAATCAGTATTATGTCCAAACAAATTAATCCCTATTTCTATAGTCTACCAAAAATAATTGTTCAATAATTTATCACATATTTTAAGAACAATTAAAATCTAAATAAAAATAATGAAATACTAGGTATTAATTAGTTGGTTAATGAAGATATTGATGTAATAATCGTCATGATCTTCTTAAGGCTTGACTTTGTCAATGAATCCATTTCTCTCTATATAGCTGCTCCATTCGGATATTGATACCAGAATGTCGATCCAACAGTATATCTTAAATATTAATTTTTTAATGAATGGAGTTCCAGGACATCACTTTTCAGGGATGTACTACATCTCGTAGGGACATATCATCTTAGCTTTTTTTTCTGCTCAACCGATCTTTTTTAATTTATTAATGACAAAGAATTAAAAATGTATATACCTATATGGTGATATACCTTCCAGTGAGAATACTTGCAAGAAACCCAAAAAATCTACTGGGTCTTAATAAAAATATGTATACCAATATATTTTTTGTACTATAATTTTCTTTTGTATTTTAAATAGTTATTTATGTTATAGTATTAAGTTTACTAAAATTAGTGATTTGATAATATTAATAAAATAATAATAGTAGATTTAAGAAAAATGATTTTTGTATATTCAAAAATATATTTAACAATATTTATTTATTATTTCTTGTATTTATTCATTCCTTAAGTATATTTACATCAATCAAGTGAATCGTATTTACACTATATCCAGGAAAAATTCAAGGAAATCACTCCTGTGAACAAATTTCCAAAAAAAATACTAAATAGTAAGTAGTCTATAATAATTACCAACCCTCCAAATCACACAAGAAGAAGGTGCATTTAAATACTTTATAGCGGTTGAGGTTGTCCTCTGCTTAATGCAAATAAACATATATCGATATACAGCGTGATTCAAAAATTGGTTCCAGTATGGGGGTCACTCTCGCTTACAATAATAGTTAGAGCATATGTTCAAATTGAGCAAAGTTTCTAATTTATGAGCTGTTCAATAATACAAAAAAAAATTTAACGATTTTGTAGAAAAATTAATAAGTTATTGGAAACTTCAGTGATTTCAAGAAACATATATTTAGTGTAAAATTATAGTATACTATAGTACTAGCTCCCATTTGAGATTTAAAGCGTGATCATATCTTGTTTTGCAAAATCACCTAGGACTTCATTCAGAACGGGAGTCGATTCGAAGAAACCACAACAGCGAGCAGGCCTCAATTTATATAGCCACTTGGCCCACCGAATGGCTGAATTGACAAGGGTCGTTGGCTAATTAAGAAAAAACTACTTGATCACTAAATATAATTCCAGATCTGTTAGAAAGAAAAATTGCTGGCTGAAAAAAATTGTAGCGCCGAGTAATTTAATCCTTTCCAGTTAATTCCCAATAATTCTCCCGTCACAGGTACTGACCGCAGAGGGGGGTTAATAAAAGTAACTGCATATATCACTGTGCATGCGGATTACAAATAAATTAACTATAAGGAATCTAGAAAAACTAAATTAACTACAAGAAAGAAAATTAATAATATCCATTTTTCTTTCATTAGTTAATTTTCAGTAAGTATTGATTTATTAATGTAGGGAAAATTTCACTTTATTGGCTCTTAGGTGTCAAATAAATAACACACGTAAAAGTATTTATTTACAAAAAGGGGTTTACAGATTTCTAGGGGTAAATCATCTTAAAACATCATCGTTAATTAATACATCGTAATGGGTCAACTCAAATCAACAACGATCTTTTAGCAACTCTCGTTTTCAACTGAAGTGTCTTTCTCTCTTCCAATTTATTTTCACATTTACACATACATATGAGTGGTGGGGGGGATTGACCATATGCACTGTCAATCGACAAACTTATTTACACGGATTCACTTGTTCGTCAAAACAACTTGTCATGATAATATTTATTATCGGATTAGCCGAGAGCTTAAAGACACTAGCCTTCTAAGCAGGAGTCCCGGGTTCGAGTCCGAGTCCCTGCATTGATATTTGACCGGCTATAATCTGATTCCTAGTCACCAATCCGTCTGGCAAGCGTGGTGACTTAATGCCAACCCCCTTCCATTTGATGGAAGAGGCCTATATTCAGCAGTGGATTGTCGCTATCGACAGGCTGATGATGATGATGACTGTCAATCGACAAACTTATTTACACGGATTCACTTGTTCGTCAAAACAACTTGTCATGATAATATTTATTAGATGATTTTGGCAACAAAAAGCTCCTACGGGCCTCAAGTGTCAGCAACCTATACAGGGCCTGGGACCCAGACACTACCCAGAAGTTAATTAGTAGAGATTGTGGTGTTGGTGCAAGGTGAAACATCTTTAATAAAGATAAGAGTAAATAAATATTATATTTAATATTGATTTACTATGAGTTAAGAGATACTTCTTCTTGAATCCACGGAAATAAAATATGCCTTGTCGAACGACGAAAATATTATCAATAATCAACTGGATGTAAAACAAAATATAATAATTGACCTTTTAATATCTAAGCGGAAAAATTACCCTCAACCTAGCGACACAAGTCAATGAACTTACCACCTTTCCTTTCATCTAAAGATGCCTATGTCAACAAACGCCAACCTGATATTCTTTCTTAACAATAGCTTAAGAGAAAGTGTCCTTTTAAAATAATTTAAAAATTCTTTCCCTCTGTTCAATAAACACATATATAACCTGTTATTCAATAAGTTGAATTAGTTACTTTCTGTACTTCCTGAAGATGGGTTGATAGCCCGAAATATATATATAGAAAAAGAAAAAAAAATTATTTCTTTTAATTTTTTAATTTTAATGTGAAATAAGTGACCTAGTATCCTTAACTCATAGTAAATCAATATTAAATATAATATTTATTTACTCTTATCTTTACCAGAAGTTGGCCTTTCGAAAGAACAAGAAGCCGTAATCCTCGACTGACACGTGCTAACCATATGGTCTTAAAGCAGAAATTAAGAAAATTCAATTAAATGATTTCCCACATTAATTTATTTTATTTATTTGATAAATATGGTATAAGGACTATAGTAGTTCACACATACAAAAAATATTCACATATATGGTACATTACAAAAAAAAGCATGCATACATAATAAATAAATTGAGTGTTACATCACATAAAAATAATAAGTTACCATACTGACTAGTTTAATAATTCTAAAGTAAAATATTCATTCTATTCAAGCAATAATAAATTTCCGGAAAAAATGATTTATTTTATTTTATTTTTTCATGAAATGTTAAATATATCTACATCCCTATTATTATTACCAGTTTCCAAAATAAGATTCGTACCGAAATATTTCAGATATGAAAATCTCTGACAAGGAGTAAAAAATAATGGTGGATTTCGTGTTCTATGAGTATTTACACTGAAAGTGACCAGTTCTAGAAGTTGAGGAGCTATTTATTTTGATAAGATTATAGAAAAAAAGAGGAAATCAGATTGGTCTCTTCTCAAATTAAGAGCCAAAAGATGTAGAGTGAGATATAAGGGTTCAAAGATAAATTTATTATTGGAATATTGAGTTTAAAGGCGATGACGACGTATCTTACGAATTTACGGTCCACCCATTCAAGATTTTGGATATGAATTTTGCAATGGGGTGACCACACGGGACTTGGATAGTCAAATCCACTTCTAGCAATCGAACAATTATTTATATATTTTTTTTCATTTCAATTAAAGTGTTTTAAAGGTCACTTTTCGTCTAAGGGGGAGGGTAGATGCATCCTCCCCTAACCATACTGGTTACGCCCATGGACATTTCCCAATTTTCAAATATTATAAATAAATCTTATCAATAGGGGATTCGGGTGTCCGAGAACGCTAAGGCACTGACCTGATTTACATTTAAAAATATGTATATAAATTAATTTATTAATATCCTTTAATATGCTATATTATTTATTAAAAATATTAAAAGTATTTTCTTTTGGAGAGACGGACAGGTAGAATTTCAGTGGAGAATTTAATTGATGGAAGGTTGTTGTTTTCTTTCCCTTTTGAATTTTGGTTAAATGTGCGTGGTCGCTAAAAATAAGGGCGGCGACCTTCGCCCCCCCCCCCCCTCTTGGTTACACCACTGTTATTTGGATTTAATACATTTGAATAGTTGAGAGTGAGCCTTAGCTGCTTCAACTCACGGCTCATGGATTGGTAGGCAGAGTATTGTAAGAACTTTCTTTTATATTGGAGTTGTATTTGTACCCGAGCTAGTGGGGCTGACTTCTAACGTCCCTGCCAGAAAATTAAATTTAGTTTTAAAAAAAATCAAGAATTTTCAGAAAATATTATTTAAATTTATTTTCGATAAAATATCTAATATAAGCCCAGAGAGTCCTAATCGAAGTGAAAGGTCGTCTGGAAATCTGGAATTTTGATGGGACAAATTGTTGGGAGGCGGCAAACTATATTGTCCGCAAATCCAGGTCCAAATTCCGTTTAGGAAAAGGTTTACGGGAGCACAGGTAGAAAAGTTCCAAAATGTTGGTTTAGCGGGCGGGACCCATTCTAGTTGAGATATTTTTTAGTATTTTTCAGAAAGGCGGCAAATCCGAACTTGTACCAGAGGACGCACAATATGGGTCAAGAACGGCCCTGCCCACATCTATAAATATCTCCTTTATCTATGGACCACATAACTTTTTGCCTCCAAGGATTTACAACAGCCTAATCCCCGCTTTCAATTTAACTTCACATGGAATCAAGCAATCAGGAAGATGAGTTTTCTATTTCAAATAACCGCGCTTTAGCAAAGCCATACACTTTTTTGCGTTGACAATCCTTTTTTTAATATGAAAAATAAATTTATTTATTCATTGTAATTACAATTAAAATATTTATATAAAGATTTTCTTCTATCATTAGGTAATTAATTAAAATTACAATACTTTACTCATGCTTCGCATTGGATAAAGTGATAATATATAATAACTAGCTGCAAGGCCCGCCTTAGGCGGCCTTCTTGCTAGCCAGGGAGCACGCGCCCTGGACCCCCCGCACCATGCACCCGTGCCCCAAGCCCGCCCCCATACCACCACCCCGCACGCCTCTGGACCCTCACCTGAAACCCACTCCACCCTTCACCATCACCCCCACCCCACCCACCCTGGACCCCCCACCCTACTCCTTCTTACTCCCTCACCCCGCCCTCATACCATCCCCCGCACCTCATACCCTAACGCACCCCCACTCCACCTTCCCATCCCCCGCACCCAGCTTTTGCATTTCTAGCCTTCTAGTGACCCACAGATTATTTATACAAAATTTTGTTGAGTTTGGTCCAAGAGCAAGAATTTTCATTTTTTTGACCCTCCCCCATTTTGGGTGGTTAGTTTTTGCATTTCTAGCTCTCTAGAGGCCCACAGATTATGTATACAAAATTTTGTTGAGTTTGCTCCAAGCAGGGCAAGAATTTACATTTTTTCACCCCCCCCCCCTTTTGGGTGTTTTTGGGGGAATTTTTTTAAACAAAAGTTGTCAGAAATAACATCCCTACAACTTTGCTTATAATTAAATTTGCCGTAGGGTTAATAGTTTAGGAGTTATTTGATAATTTTCATTCGTGCGCCCCCCAAACCCCCTTTTGAGATCAAAATATCAAAACTTTATATAGCTATAAACGTAAGTTAGAAGACATCTGATGCAAATATGAAATTTCATAATAATCCCTTCAGCCGTTTTTACGTGAATCCTGAGCAACTTTTCGCGGAAACCACGGAAACATACGACAGACAGGAATTATGTTGAGGGTGTTTTCGTTCGATAACTTTGCTTGAAATGTCTGCACACTCCAAAATTTGGCGTGATTTTGAGCAATGTACAGACAAAACCTTAATTTTATATACATATAGAGATGTTAGAAGACAATTAATAATAAAATTAATTAAATATAAATATTTTTATAAAAATATGTATTTAAGTTCCATCTAATATATTAATTTAACTCAAAGAAAACCGTAATTTTTTTAAATTTATTTTAAATCTATTTTGGGGGATTTGAATTTCATATGTTGGTATGGCAGCGTTTTCTGACTAAAAGTGCAAATGCCGCCATTCTCACTCGTGTTCTTGTCTGAATTTACATGAATATTTTATTTTTTAAAAGTGATATTATAATTATTATATTAATAATGTGATTGAATATATTCTTCCTAAAAGTTTTTTAATATTATAAGGAAAAGTTTTTGATAAGTTATAATACTTACTACCATATATTGTTTATATACAAGCAGCGGCTTTAGAAAGAAAAGCCTCATATTTGTAAATTACGCTAAATAGATAAGTATTATTATTTGAAAATTTTATTTAATAACTTTTATTACATTTTAAAAATTATCTTATCAATTTAATATGGATAAGTCAGAGGACATTGAAAATATTGAAATAAATAAAGATGTCAGTATAGAAAGTGATAGTGCAACTGAAGAGGTTGCCAAGGACCAGCCAAGCCAGGAGAATGAAATCACCCCAATGGAAATTGAAGAGGCCGAAGAAAATACAGAGAATAGAGAATTAAATGAAGAGGAATTGTTAAAAGATGACGATGAGAGAAATCGTACAAGTGAAGAAAATAAATCTCCAACAACACATGATCTGAATAAAGATAATAGTGACATTTCAAAAGATGAAAATAATGATAAACTTGACGAGGATTCCAAAGATAATGATGATATAAACGCACCTGAAGAAGTTATGGATGTAGATCAAAACTCAAATGAAGATATAAATGAAAGTTCAAAAGAGAATATTGATGATAGTGATAAGAGAGCAAATGAAGATAATATCGAAAGTGGAGAGGATAATCTAGCATGTACGGAAGAAATGAATACAAATAGAAATGAATCTCCCATAGATGAAAACAGTATTAATTCTCTCCTGAATCAAGACGAAAATAATTCCATGTTAAATCAAGATGAAACTAGTAAAAATTCAAATATTAATCAGGATGAAAATAGTAGAAATTCAAATATCAATCAGGATGAAAACAGTAGAAATTCAAATATCAATCAGGATGAGAATAGTAAAAATTCAAATATTAACCAAGATGAAAATGATACTAATGATGTTTCTTCAAATAAAGAACCGGAGAATTCTAGGGATAACCTTGAGGAATTAGATGAAAACAGCAAAACTAATGAACCAATAGCTAAACCTACTTCTGAAGCGTCTGATGAAGAAAATCATTCAGAAGTAGGGAATGATCAAAGACAAGAAGAAGAAGATGAGGATGATTCTCAATATCAGGATCCTGAATCAATTATGAACATGTGTTCAACCGAACTTATTGAAGGCTCAGAGGGGGATTTAACGACAGAATTTGTTCAAGTTCAATTAATGGATGATGATG
This sequence comes from Forficula auricularia, assembly GCA_024734495.1. Classification (NCBI taxonomy): domain Eukaryota; kingdom Metazoa; phylum Arthropoda; class Insecta; order Dermaptera; family Forficulidae; genus Forficula; species Forficula auricularia. Next base: position 12,486,568 of record JALMQS010000087.1, read on the forward strand.
CAAATGATTCTAACTCACTTCAACAAAATTCAGAAACGAACGAAAGGGCTTCTACATCGGGAAAAAAACCCTCACAAATTGATCCATTAATGAATTCTTCGATTGTATTTGCGGAAATCCGAACTTTGAATAGTTCTGCAAGTGAAACTATTATTGGTGACGATGAGGATGAGGACGAACCAAGTTCTAATCTAAAAAATGTTGAACTTGTAAATAGAGATGAGGAAGAAATGTGCATTGTTCCTGATGCAATGCCAGCTATTATCCCAATTGAAGACAAATCAACAACTGAAGATGAGTCAACAAAAGCTATTTCAGAAGATAAAAACACTTCGGAATCTGTAGGGGAAACATCCACTAAAACAATCATGATAAAACCAGTTGAAGCAGATCCTAAGGTGAATATATTTTTCTAATTTAAATATAATATAATTTGATTGATATTTATATTAAATATTTATACATCATCTATATTTCTTGAATAAATCGTCCTTAAATGCAGGGGATATAAACACTCACATGAATTCTGAAGCTACATCTTCAATGTATTTGAGTGCGCTGAAAATGAATATGATTATCTTTTCTGTGGCGAATCGGTTTTTTAAAACAATATTTTGATGAACACCTGTTTGGACGCTCTTCGTATACAAAACGGCTCCTGTTACATCAGTTTATTTCGGCTCTTTAGTGATCAATGTCAGGGGCACTCTGACTTTTTTGGAAATTAACTTTTATTTTATACAAAGCCTAAATCAATTAAAAAATAAAATTGATAATAATTTATTTAACTTGTTAACCTCGATGATCATAATCTTTCTCAAAAAAGGTTTCAATTATTTTGTATATGAAAAACGATCATACACTTGTTTATTTTACAGAAACATCGTTTAAGGTAGTTCTTTCACAAATGCAAAAATTGAAGAAGTCTTTGAAACTTGGAATATAAGTCATTAAAAACATAATACACATACTATTAAAATTTGAAGTCGATTTACCACACCAAACATGAAATAATTGCAATTAAAAATGACATTTTTTACATAGGGTAGATAGGGAAAGGGTGGGGATGGATCATTATTTTATTTTTTTTCATTGAAGGAGTTTCACCATCTTGATGAAAAACTAATATTTGTTAGAATAATATATTCAGAGTAACTTAAAAAAAAAATAGAAATTATTTACAGAACATACATAAAAAAAAAAAAAAACATATTTGGGCGATTATTTTTAGTGGAAGGGATATAAGCACAATGCCTTGAAAACGATCCGGCAAGTATGTTTGTATCCATATAGATTTCTTAGTGTGAGTGGTACAGTCAAGTTAAAAAACATAACCTAAAATTTTAGTTTCGTTCATATGTATAGAGTGGTTACGAGGCTTTTTGTGTGGATTGTCGCGAAAGAACCTCCTTAAAATTCGATTTAACCCTATATGCTAAAGAAAAGACTATCATGTCCGTTTTCACTGGCATTTCATATCCCAGTAAAAAGTAACTAAACTGATAGGATAAAAGGGTAAATTGCCTAATAATAAGCTATTATATATTTGAAATGTTATTTTAAATACTTTTCTAGCTTTATCTAAAAGACTACGAAATAAATAAAAGTTATAATTTTTTTTTTAATTCGAAAAAATGAATTAGGACCATTTTTCGGCATTTAATTTTTTTTAGAAATTACTGTGACATATGTTCTAATCAAATAAAATTAACAATCCTCTCAATAGCCTTATTTGCGTATAATATAATATGCTATTTGCAAACATTTAACACCCCTTCACCGTAGAAGCAAATCCAACCATTGAATTCATGGCTATAATTTTCAAACTGGGATTCCCATCTTTTTCGAATAAGACCCTTCCTTCCCTAGTGTGATGTTACCTGTTTTGCAACTTTAAATTTATAGTTCATTTTGATTAAAAAAACATTACGATTATTATTTTTTCACATTTCACAAAAATCTTAACTCCCCCTCCTGCCCCATCGAGTCACAATTTGTGGACCCCCTCTTAAAGTATGTCGTAATCTATGTATTGGTCGGATCTATTTGGTAATTTTTAAGCACCTCTCCCATCCATTTAATCATTGGTCATATAAATAATAGTAAAAATGATTTAATAGTTAGGAAATTAATGTTTTTGTGGGTTTAAAATATTTGTTAATTATTTTTTATTAAATATTACTTTATTTCTATAATTAATCATTATTATTTTTATTTTTAGCAAATATCCAAATCTAAAGTGTCGAAAGATAATAGCTGCCACATGTGTCGACAAGTATGTAATGTATTTTATTATTTTGCACACTATGATCTATTATTTCTTATTTAAATAAAATGAATATGTGGATGTATTATAAGTTAAAATAAGAGGAGAGGCAGCCAGGAAAATTGATTAGTTTTCTATTGTCAACGTTTCGATTACATATTTAATCTTTCTCAGGACCTGAACACTAAACTACAACAACAATTCAATATTAACAGGTATCATGTTCCTTACGTTATATACAACTATAGAAACAGCTAACATTAAGATATACATAGTACTTACATTATATTTTCAATTCACAAATCCAAATATATATATATACATTTGCTAGCAAGTCAGACATTTCTAGAATTATTCTAAGGACCAAGAATGTAACTATTAATCAAGCACTCGAATTTTTTAGTTCATGATTTTTTTACTTTTCCAGGCCCCTCTATACTTGTGAAGCTCATGTTTGCCAATTTTAATTTTTATTAAAATTTCCAAAACGTTTTATATTTAAGCACATGAGTGAGGACGTCTCTGAGTCGTGATACCCACGCCTTTCCCGTTAACTTTATATAACTACTATATCTTTCAAGAGTGATAAATCTTCGGGTCATCTCTGCTTCAAAATTTTTTATTTTCGTTCACAAAATCTTACCTTATGGCCCTACATATATAAAGATGTGGCATATAAACTTGAACGGCCTTTCAAATGAATAATTAATAATTTTATTATTAGGTAATTTATTTTTCTTATCTTTTCGAGCGTAATTGCTCTAGAAGTGGATCTATTCTCATCTTTTTTAAGCGCTTCATATTCTTGTTACTGTTATGGCATATTTAGGGGTTGCTAAATAATACAACAAAGTCTACTTGATAATAAGTTGCTCAATTCAGTAAGTTTACAGAGGGGCGGCCAGGTGTCAATCCGCCACGATAGTCTCTCCTACCTGGCTTATGCACAATCTCTCCAGTTCAAGCTTTGGCAACTCGGCAATCAATCGCTCCTCGTGCCTACACTTGGGTTCATGAAACTCGCTGAGAGAGCATATCACAACATTACGAATGAAACTTTTATCCCATGCCTAGCGTGCATTTCCAATCCAACACAAGGTTTAAGTTTAGGAATATCATCCATATAATTGAATAGATAATGCAATCAATCGTATTTGTGGGTTTTGAGGCTATAACAATATTGCAACCTACTTGCTACGACTATTTCTAATTGTAACTAATCACTGGGTAAAAAACATAGAGGCGTGGTAGATTGTATTATTATCAACAGATTGCTGGCTAGAAATTGTTATTTATAGTCTTTTCAAAAATTAATCAAAACTACGCCCTCAGAAGTAACAACTTAATATCTGCTCATATAACTAATTATTCTTTTTTTAATTTTTTTTTTACCTTTCTCGGTAACTGGTGAAAGCTAAGCTGTGGGTCCCCTTTTTTAAGCGCCAATTTCTTTGTCAAAAGGGTTCCCCCAACCTGCCCACCTCTTCCTCCCCTATTTTAGTTATTTGAGCGCTCCCAGGACGCAGCACTACATGAATATTTACCCGGGGGCTGACGCCAACCGAACCGTCTTAAAAACCAGCCCGAAAAGGAGCTATACGAACCCAACCTAGCCAAACTGAATATATACTAACCGAACCTCCGAAAGTTTAGCCCGGGCGGGGTGTGTTTCGGGCTCCCATTTTTTCTTAATCAAACACACATTGAAAACCGAACTAGCCAATCGTCGGGTGGGGTGTTTCGGACTCACATTTTTTTTTATAATCAAACACACATTGAAAACCGAACCAGCCAATCGTCGGGCGGGGTGTGTTTCGGGCTCCTATTTTTTCCTAATCAAACACACATTGAAAACCGAACCAGCTAATCGTCGGGCGGGGTGTGTTTCGGGCTCCCATTTTTTCCTAATTAAACACACATTGAAAAACCGAACAGCCAATCTTCGGATATAAATAATAGTGAAAAAAACACCTTGGACTCTTGTATTTCAGTGAAGAAAAAAAATGAGGGCATCTGATTTTCGGTTCAGCCAAAAGTATTGCTGTATGTATATCTTATAAAAACAGTGTCAATTGAAAAAGTATGTTTAATGACACTCCTTTTATATGATCTATATATTTTCAAATGAGCGATTTGAATTCCCGCTCTCTTTTATCATAATATATATATATATATTAAAATAATGGTTTATGGCCAAGTTCACACACATTAGTCCCGGGAGACAAGGAGTAACTGTGCTCTACTGGTGGGGGAACACTGATGACAGCGAACCTGGCGGTGCGAAAGCATAACACCACTCGGACCCACAAGAAAATGAGAGACAAAAAGACAAAAAAATGGGAGTCCGAAACACCCCACCCGACGATTGGCTAGTTCGGTTTTCAATGTGTGTTTGATTAAGAAGAAACTTCTTCTTTCTTGAAGGTTTGAGGTTGATGCCAGATCGTATGTCCGTCGAGAACTGGCCTCTGCTGGTGGAAAGCAATCTTTTATAGACGAGGTGAGCGCACCTGTAGCTTGGTCTGGATAGTCCGTTATTGCAGCCAATCAGCATAACCCTTATTATGGCCAATGGTAGGTTGGCTAGGCTTGGCTGGAGTGTTGACAGGAACTCCCGCGGTGGCGCTTTGGTCGCTCTTGAACTCCTTTGTGTGGAAAACAGGTTCCCCACAAATATACTAAAAATTAACCGTTTTTGTTGATGTTTAATTGTTGTTCTCACTTGTTGCGTAAGTCCTGGGGATCCTTAGTATTTATTCGAAACGTCAATAGAAAACTAAAAATTTTAATTTCCTGGATGCCCTCCTTTTATCTTAAATTATTTAAATATTTTTTTTCATTATCCTCCTGAATTCTAAACAAACTTGTTTATAATTCCCAAGTTCTCTGGTTTCTATTATTTAGTTTAGATTAATATCCTAAAATGTATACACAGGAATTATTTAACGGATTATAGTGGTGTTTCACAAAGTGGAAATAAAATTAAAAAAATTAAAAAATCTTTTAAATTAAGATTGGAGTAATTTTTGGAGACGGACTGATAAGTGAATTAAGTGGATATCGATGAGGCAGTCCAAAAAATGAATAAATGAATAAAAAGATAGTGTAAATTATCTTCTTCTTTTTTGGACTGCCTCATCGATATCCACTTAATCTTTTAAATTATTTTGGAGATTTTTTTATAAATAAAATAAATAAATAAAAAATCTCCAAAATAATTTAAAAGATTTTTAAATTTTTTTAATTTTATTTCCACTTTGTGAAACACCACTATAATCCGTTAAATAATTCCTGTGTTTAATATGTTTCACTATAAACCAACACCGCTTTCCTTAAACTTTATATCTAAAATGTATAATTTGATTTTAATCAATTAATTATTTAATTAAATCCCTCTTTAATTTTAAATAATAATAATTTCCTTACATTGTAGCTATTATATTTATAATATATATTTTTCATTAAATTGAAGGGTTGGTTTTGTCACAAATATAATAAAACAATAATTTTAATAACTGTTAGAATTATTTAATTGATAACTATACAGTTTCGGTCACCACTGGTCGACCATCCTCAGTAGTTCTAAAAATTGAAATGAAACATTTATTTACATTTTTTCTTTTTATAGAGAATTATATAATACAAAATTTTTTATTTTTTTTATTTTTACAATAATTTGAAATCATACATACATCTCGTTCAAGAACCGGAATTTGTCATTTCACATGAAACATTCATTCTTAAATCTTCAATATAGATACATCACACAATTCATTACAATCACACACATACATATATATAGCAACAATTTATAAAAACGTTTATCACTGAACTAGAAACTATTTTGAATTAATGATTATATTAAATATTATTTTCAATTTTATTTTTTTCTAATTATCTCATTGCATCGTCAATTATTATACAATTAAAAAACCCATTATAAATAATCCATTCTAGAAACACATTATAAGTTAAATTTATTCTTTATTTTTAATTTTTTATTAATGAAATATCAAAATACACATCTCCCTATTACATTTTTCTTATAAAATCAATACATGTTTAATCAACATACTAAATCAAATCAATATTCTCACAACAATGACACAATGAGACTATAACATTCTGATATGTTTTCCGAATCCATTTTGAAATTTACACAATTATCGATATCCTTCAATATATAAAGAGATTCTTTTATTTTTCTCTTGGTCCAATTTTTCTCATAATCTAGTATCTTTACTCCTTCAAAATCGAAACTATGCTCGTTGTCAATAGCATGAATGGATAACGCGGAGACCAATTTATTTCCATTAATCGATGAAATATGTTCTTTAATTCTTTGTCTCAAATGTCTTGAAGTCTCACCTATATATTTGTGTGTTTTTTTATCTTTTTTACATGAATCACAAACCATCTCATAAACAACCCCCATTTTATCAAGTTTTTCAAGATGAGTCTTATTATTGAATATGTTCATGAGTGGCCTGCCAACACTGTGTACTAATTTTATGTCATTATTATTCAGAATTCTCAAGATTTTCGCAGATAAATCATGAATATATGGGATGGAGCCTTTAATAATTTTATCTTCTTTTTTAATCACTTCCGTTACTAATTTATTTTTTCTATATTTAGTTAGAACTTTATTGAAAAATTGTTTCGAATATCCATTGCTTTCACATTTCTTTTGCAAATCAATCAATCTTATGTCTCTGTAGCTCTCATCACATATTCTATCCAATCTACCTATTTCTCCATATATTAAACTAATCTTATGCTGAAGTGGCTGTATTGATTTAAAGTTCAACATTCTATTTGTTTTTGAATCTTTCACATACAGGTCTGTCCTCAAACGTTCCTCAACTCTGACAATTTTAATATCCAAAAAACTGATGTTATTGTTTATTTCTAGTTCATATGTGAAGTCTAAATTATCATTGAAACTATTAAGCGCCTCAATACAAAGGTCTACGCTGTTCTTCTTAACAATAGCCAGGCTATCATCAACATATTGTATAAATAGTTTCAACTTCATTGGTTTTATTACATCAACATATATTTTATCCATCACTAAGTCCGCAATAATGGGATCTGAGACATCCTCCTATTGGAACTCCTTTTAATTGTTTGTAAATGTTATTATCATGTCTGAAAAAACAATTGTCGAGACAAAAACTTGATAAAATGGGGGTTGTTTATGAGATGGTTTGTGATTCATGTAAAAAAGATAAAAAAACACACAAATATATAGGTGAGACTTCAAGACATTTGAGACAAAGAATTAAAGAACATATTTCATCGATTAATGGAAATAAATTGGTCTCCGCGTTATCCATTCATGCTATTGACAACGAGCATAGTTTCGATTTTGAAGGAGTAAAGATACTAGATTATGAGAAAAATTGGACCAAGAGAAAAATAAAAGAATCTCTTTATATATTGAAGGATATCGATAATTGTGTAAATTTCAAAATGGATTCGGAAAACATATCAGAATGTTATAGTCTCATTGTGTCATTGTTGTGAGAATATTGATTTGATTTAGTATGTTGATTAAACATGTATTGATTTTATAAGAAAAATGTAATAGGGAGATGTGTATTTTGATATTTCATTAATAAAAAATTAAAAATAAAGAATAAATTTAACTTATAATGTGTTTCTAGAATGGATTATTTATAATGGGTTTTTTAATTGTATAATAATTGACGATGCAATGAGATAATTAGAAAAAAATAAAATTGAAAATAATATTTAATATAATCATTAATTCAAAATAGTTTCTAGTTCAGTGATAAACGTTTTTATAAATTGTTGCTATATATATGTATGTGTGTGATTGTAATGAATTGTGTGATGTATCTATATTGAAGATTTAAGAATGAATGTTTCATGTGAAATGACAAATTCCGGTTCTTGAACGAGATGTATGTATGATTTCAAATTATTGTAAAAATAAAAAAAATAAAAAATTTTGTATTATATAATTCTCTATAAAAAGAAAAAATGTAAATAAATGTTTCATTTCAATTTTTAGAACTACTGAGGATGGTCGACCAGTGGTGACCGAAACTGTATAGTTATCAATTGAATAATTCTAATAGTTATTAAAATTATTGTTTTGTTGTATTTGTGACAAAACCAACCCTTCAATTTAATGAAAAATTTAAATCAAGTCACTTAAGTTCTGGAAGAAATTTAATAAATATATATTTTTATTATCTTTTATAATTATTTTCTAATATAAGTAATTGAAATTTAAAAAAAATTGGAATTTTTTATTCTAGAGTAGTAATTTATTAGAAAAATTTAAGTGTAACTTATAAAATAAAAATACTTTTATTTAACTCTTTAGTTTAAACACATGTTAATAAAAAGTCTAAAAGTATACATTATTTTTATAGACCAAGCAGAGTCGTTTCATGATACGTGTTGGAAATGAAACTCGTCACCTTTGCGACAAGGCATGTGTTGACAAGTTCAAAAAAAGCGTTTCGAAACAGCAATCATTTGGAAGCACAATGGATTTCATATCTCAAAAAGATCCTGAACCACGTTCAAAAGTTTCACAACCGATTCCTCGGAATTGTGCTTGTTGTCGCAAAGAAATTGTGTCAGAAAACAACAATATTTATTTATGCTGGGAAACATTGGAATTTTGCAGTGAAAATTGTTTAGGTATTTTCTTTTTAATTATTACTAGAATTTAAGTCATATATCTAAAACCATTTAGACATCAGAAGGTTGAATTTATATTTAAATCACGCATAATACTTAATTATTGAAGTCAACAACAAATAGTACAATATAAATATAACTACGACGATCCGTTTACTCTGCCTTCGAAACCTCATAGTTAAATTATATTATTTGTTGTTGAGTTCAATAAATAGTTATAATTAATTCTGTACAAAAAGTAAAGAAAATTTTTGAAAATTTTCTTTACTTTATTTAATATATGTTTCACCAAAAACCTACACCATTCTCCTTTAACAAAATTCTGTACAATTCAAATAAAAAAAATTTAGTACTTGTGTCCATGAGAAAGAACAAATAAAAAATATATTATTAAAAAGATTTAAGATAAAGGTCAAGCCTTTGGAATATACGCAAAAAAAAAATTATATACATTCATTTATATATAGGTGTATGTTTATTTACATCAGTGGTTTCCCAATCTGGGTTCTGCGGAACCCCAGGGTTCCACAAAGGGAGGTTTGGGGTTCCTCGCGCCTAGAGGTCAATAAAAGAAAAAATAGAAAAACAAAAAAAAAAATGTGTCATGTAAAAAAAAATACTAAATTTAGAATAAGTATTACCTTATAGTCAAATAAAACCATTGATACTTAAGAATTCAGTGAACATCACTATTATTGTCTCAGTGATACCATTTTTGTTGCTCTAAAGTTCCTTAACTTTCTAATAATACAACGATTACGTTACATTGGTAACAAAATGAAAACATCATTTAAATTGTTTTATTATTATTTTGTTATTAATGATGTTTGAAATAATGTTGCTTTTCAAATAGATGAGAATATTATGAGTATACAGTAAAAAAAACCTGTCCGATCCGAATGGGGCATATGGGTATCCCAAAGACATTACCAAAAAAAATTTAGTAATAATATTAAAATGCATTTGTGAAGGTTTAAGGGATGTAAAGGAGGTTCTTATATATTATTGATTTAAAGGTAAGTGTGGAATACAAAGGCAAAGTTTTTTTGTTTAGAAATTTAGAATTTATTGTAACGAATTAATTTGTTTAGAAGTGATGTGAAAATATATGTTTATGAATGAATAAAAAAAAAAATGAATATTTAAATGAGATTTTAAAGGCTGGTATATCTATGGATGGGCCATATGTAACATCAGGTCCATTCTGGTCCCTTCCACACGCTCGTTGATAAGATAGTTACTTGTGGCTAGACCCGGAAGCTGGAGGATGTAGGCCAATGCAAATTTCTTGTTCTTTCTTTCTTCTAGATGTTTATGTGGGAAATGTCAGGCCGAAATTGATCAAATTTGTAAATAAATGATCCCTCGGCTTCAGTGTATTCTCGACGATGAATAATAGAAAAAGAAAAATAATGATTATATGGGCTCTATTCTGGAGCTCAGCTTTAGATGTTGCTTGTGATCATGCTCATATAAGAATGGCTGGGTGCCCTCTGATCGGCAGCAAATTAATTCTTCTTAGGAAAAATATAATATTTATTTAAATAATATATTTTATTAAGATTGGAGTAATTTTTGGAGACGGAGTGATAAGATATGGATATGAAAATGGATATGGATATGATCGGATATGAAAATATAAAATATATTAAGTGGATATCGATAAGGCAGTCCAAAAAAAGAAGAAGATAATTTACACTATCTTTTTATTCATAAAACCGACGTTTCGGAGACTATTCCCTCCTTCTTCAGGGTTTTGTTAAGTCAGTGAAGGAAGTCCAATGCGGCATTCCCCTCTGTCTCCTCTTTCAGTGGCAGTAACAATAATATCTTGTATTTCATTCTCAGCAGAATTATAATGTAGTAATCTACATTGTTACTGCCACTGAAAGAGGAGACAGAGGGGAATGTCGCATTGGATTTCCTTCACTGACTTTTCAAAACCCTGAAGAAGGAGGGAATAGCCTCCGAAACGTCGGTTTTATGAATAAAAAGATAGTGTAAATTTTCTTCTTTTTTTGGACTTCCTCATCGATATCCACTGGATATATTTTATATTTTCATATCCGATTATTATCAGGATTAAATAAAATAGCCAACCAAACCAATTCCATTTATTTATTCATTTATTTATTTTATATAGATTAAATAATTATTTTATTATAGATTAGTCCAGCATTATATTCGTATTATCATAAAAGGGCATAAGAGCGACTGGGCATAGATCCATTGCAATATTATTCATGAACATAAAAATGTTCTTCTTCTTCTTACTTTTAAACCTATAGGTTTGTTTCTTCCAGAACGTCATACCATCTCTTCTTAGGACGACCTCTACTTCTTATTCCAACCGGCTTGTTTGTCATCACTTTCTTTACCAGTCGGTCTTCTGGCATTCTTCTCACATGCGCATACCATTCCGCTCTTCTTCTTTTAACCCATTCGCCCACCTTTTGTATTCCACATTTTTCTCTAATATCTTCACTCTTCATCCTATAAAAATGTTAAGTATTGTAATTTAAAATGCACGTTTTTTGTACCCAATTTTCCCAAAATCTAGCAAATTTCTAAAATGTAGCAACACCGTCATTGGTGGTGGTGTGTTATATTTGGAAGCTATAAAAGTAGGATTATGTTTATATTTTGACGAAAAATTAAATATCTCATATTTTAGTGCTAGGGGGTTCCTCAGAAATAAATATAAGTACTCTAGGGTTTCTTGCTTTACAAAAGGTTGAGAAACACTGATTTACATTAAGCAGAGGACACCTTCATTGATTTTTTCTTAAAAAACATTTGACAGTGTACAACCATTTATAACTAAAACATAATTATGTTAATTTAAACTATTTATATTTTTTTCAGAAACCTATCAGAAGCAATTAGGAGGAGAATGTTCCAATTGCAAGGGTCCAGTTTGTGAAATTAGTTTAGGAAAATATTGTGTTCGTTTTGGATCAGATGTAAAACAGTTTTGTTCAAGTGTTTGTTTAGATGAGTTTAAAAAAGGACTAAAAGTTTGTAGTTATTGTCAAAAAGACATTTCAAAAAACAAGGATGGATTTCTTGCCCCCATTGGAGATAAAGGGCAGTTCAAAGAATTATAAACAATCTTAGATCATTTATTTAATTATTTTATATACTTTTTTGTTAATTAATTTTTTTTTTTAGGAATTTTGCAGTCAGAATTGTATGGAAGAATATGAGAGAATGAGTAGTAATTTGCCACCACCAGAAATCACTGATGAATGTAGTGTATGCTATAAAAAGAACACAAGAATTTATAAAGAAATCATAGATAAAGACAAAACTCACATGCTTTGTAGTGAGCCTTGCTTTGCTGCCTTTAAATTTGTTAATCCTATTGTTATAGGTAATTTCTCTCAAAATATTTTGCTTAAATTTTAATCTTAATGCAATTGGATGTTGATGAAAGCAGTCCACGGTAGTTGTAAAAAAATAAGACTATAGAGGTTTTATTATTTTACATTTATTTGTTAAACCGACGTTTCGGAGATTTATTCTCTCCTTCTTCAGGGTAACAAAAAGTCAATGAAAGTAGTTCAAAACATAATTACTTTCTGTCTCCTTTGACAATGCCAAAAACATTATAAAAATTTTTTTCATCTCGAATAGAAAATAAAGTAACAAGCAATTGATGATCAATATGTTAATCATCAATTGCTTGTTACTTTATTTTCTATTCGAGATGAAAAATTTTTTTTATAATGTTTTTTTTGGCATTGTCAAAGGAGACAGAAAGTAATTATGTTTTGAACTACTTTCATTGACTTTTTGTTTACCCTGAAGAAGGAGAGAATAAATCTCCGAAACGTCGGTTTAACAAATAAATGTAAAATAATAAAACCTCTATAGTCTTATTTTTTACAACCACCGTGGACTGCTTTCATCAACATCCAATTGCATATTTATACCAGTCCGTCTCCTAAAGAAAATCTCTATCAATTTAATCTTAATACATATATTCTTGATTTATATAATTAAGTTTATAATATCTTGATATCAGGAAAATTTTAAATTTATTTAATAGAATATTAGTAATTTCCTAATATTATAATTTGAAATAAGATGATTTGACCATCCATAATTATGACTTTACTATACACCTGCCTGCACCCCCTCGTATATTAAAAATGAATCAAATATAAATTGATTTTTTTTTCCTAAGACATTTGATCATTTCTTATTTTTAATCATAAGTTCCCTGTATTTGATTCCGATAGCGAATCGAATGCAGATGATTTTTGTTAAATATTAAGTGAAAATAATATCCGAATTTATATATTTCTAAATTCGGGTATTATTTTCACTTAATATTTGACAAAAATCATCTGCATTCGATTCGCGATCGAGTTAAATACAGGAAACTTATGATTAATTAATGGCAAACACCTAACACACCTTAACAGATCGGGCGCTCTGGACTGGGAGATTGAATATATAACATCTCAGATTACAAATTCATTTGGTGATCCATATCAGTGTTTGATATAAAAAGTGTAATGCGGGCCAATCGAGAAATGATGCTGGATTATAGCCAAATGGATCACTTCTTTTTCATTCCCTCTTGGTCCAGACTCAGCAGACTCCAATAGCTTCAACCAGTAGTAGTCTCGCGATATATATCTTGTTTAAAAAGCGTGATCAAAAACAATTCTCGTTAATGTGTTAATTTGATATATTAATGAGAAAATTAACTTCACTATTTCTTATTTTTATACCGTAGTGTCGTTTAAAGAATAAAACGGTCCCTATTAGATTCTATAGGTTCTCTATATTTGTTTGTCCGTTTGTCATAGTATAAAAACTTGAAATTTATAAGTTATATGTATTCATTTTCTCGGAAATCAAAAATCCTATTAAAATTTTAATCGAATGATTATTTGGGCAGGGTCAAATTTTATGTGGGGTCAAAAAAATATTTTTTATCTCAGATTGTGAGGTATTTCTGTAAAGATCTCTCTCTAAGTAGAATAAGTGTAATTTTTTTAAAAATTTATTTCGATTTAAAATGACGGTGTGAAAAAGCTCCAAAGTGGCCGTTTTTAGGTGATTTTCGGAGCTGTCGGTGTTTAGAAATCGCTTAATCTAAAATTATGAAACAATTTCACAAATTCAGTCATTCCCTCCTATCAAAGACAAATAAGAATGAATTTAATATTTCAACTATTTTGGAAGATATAATCATTTTTCTGCTACTACACTCCTCTGTGCGAGCCAAGCCTGGATTTCACGAAGTGACTGGTCATTCATCTAGTTATAATATATAAATTTGTTACGAAATCCCCGACTTGCAATTGTCCGGCTTATTTTGTATTCTCTCTATTTTGGATCACTATTAATTGCTGATGACCCAGATCGATCAAGGAAATAGGAGTATATAACGCTAATTTTATTCCCCCCTCCCACTTTGGCCCCTTAAAAAATATTCACATCTTTTAAATAAGGGACTAAATATCAGTTCTATTGGTTTCTTACGATAGTTTTATAATTTTAATTTTTTTATTCTGAGATATTAAAAAAAAACACCTTTCTTATTCCCTATTACAATACTTCACCATACCCCGTGGGGTAAAGTAAAAATAAATTTAAAATTTTTCTACCTAATAACACTTTTTTTTTTTTTTTTCATTTTAAAGATAAAAGTTTCCTAATTTAATTATAATCCAATACAAATTTCATTTATTTTTAATGTATTAACAGTTCTTTTTAATTTTTAGACAAATGTGTAATGTGTAGAAAATGTTTCAACCGTGAAAATACAATTGAATACAAAGTTTGTTTTAATAAAAGTGTTCAGCTATACTGTAGTAAAACTTGTATGAATGTATTTATTTTAGCCTATCGAAAAATAATCTGTTGCGACTGGTGTAAGGTATGAAATTAACTACATATAATTTAATCTTAGTGTATATTTATCTATTTTTATAATTTTTAGGTGAAAAAATACAATTTTGATATGATTCATTACGAAAAGGGCTCACAAAAAAATTTCCTTTGCTCTCTAAATTGTATTAAATTATATAATGTTTCAATTTCAGCCTGCACTTCTCAAAGGTAGATATATACATATATATTCAGTTAAATTTGCATTTCCAAACGTAATATAATAATTGATAGATAGGGTACTATAATGTTTTAAATTACAATTTTGGTGTTTTTTGAGGCTCTTGAAAACCTTGGAAACAGATAGAATGTCTTCATTAGGAAAAATAAATAAAATTTCCTTATACATATTCTAACAATTTATTTTCACGAAAAACTTTTGAGACGTTTCAGCGGGTATTCTCACACCATCATCAGTCCAAGCTTTTCATAACATAGTACATGTAGAATGTCATTCTCTTTTTAACCGACTTCAAAAAAGGAGGAGGTTCTCTATTCGATTGAATTTTTTTTTTTTTTTTTTTTTTTTTTTTTTGTGCCTATGTTACCTCATATCTCCGCCAATTGTCAACCGATTTTGAAAAATTTTTTTGCATTGGGTCCAGTCTAGCTTCCGATTGGTCCCATTTTTTTTTCGATTTTTTTTCATAGGTATTAGACCTTTTTTATTAGGTTTGTTTAGACCTAACCTCTTTGTTTATGAACCGATTTCGATGGTTCTTTTTTTATCCGAAAGGGGTGTCTTAGGGATGGTGTCATATTAATTTGGTCAAGTTCTGATGATATAATCACTATTAATAACATCACTAAAAAGAGAAAAATAAAAATTTTTAAGAAAAAATAATAACCGACTTCAAAAATTAAGTGCAACAAATATAAAAATACACTAAAAGGTATAAAATAATTATTATCTTATTTAGTTACAACTAAACGACGAAATATTAACACGAAATTACTTTTTGAAGTTGGTGCCAAACATATACCTTTTATGAATCGCACTCGACGGATCTTACTTAGTACGTTTGGCGGGTACGCTCGCTTATAGGTATAGTTTGTTTGGCACCGACTTTAAAAAGTGATTTCGTGTTAATATTTCGTCGTTTGGTTGTGGCTGAATAAGATAATAATTATTTTATACCTTTTAGTGTATTTTTATATTTGTTGCACTTAATTTTTTGAAGTCGGTTTTTATTTTTTTCTTAAAAATTTTTTTACAGTTAATGACATTATAATCAAAAAGCTTGAGTTTTTTTGTGTTAAATTATTATTAATATGATATGTCAATATAAGTGAATATATCATATATATAATGAAATGTTTTAAATCTTATAAAATGCCTTTCTTTAAATTGTTTTCTATAATTATTTCTCTTAGAATATTTATTTAACAATAATTATAAATTAAAATTAATAAAAACAATTAATAACAATTTAAAGAAAGCTATTTTATAAGATTTAAAACATTTCATTATATATATGATATATTCACTTGTGAGTGGAGTTCGAACGTTGGTCGAGGTCAGACGTGTTTTTGTCCTTCTCTCTTTCTTGAGATCTGCCTAGTGAAATAGCCTGGTGAGTTTTGCTTTTTTCGCTTCTTTACTGTGTTTTTCGTCGCTTATTTACTCGTTAATTACATCAATCGATATGGATAAAGAAGAACTAATCGAAATTTTAGCAAATTGGAAGAAGAAAATGATGGATGAATTTGGTAGGAGAATCAACGTTTTGGCGGAGAACATTGGAGTGATGATGGAGGAGAGACTATCTAGGGCTGAAAGCAGGATTTGCTACATGGAAAGAGAAAGTAAGGCGAAAAATATATTGATACATGGAATAGAGGAGAGGGAAACAAACTTATTCGAATTAGAAAATGGTATCATTGAATTTATAAAAGAAAAAATATACAACGAATTTAATATAAACCAAATAAATTTTGTAAAGAGAGTGGGTCGACCCCAAAAAGGGAAAAAAAGACCCATTCTAATATCTCTCCTCTCTCTAAGAATTAAAAATATCCTAATGAGAAATAAAAATAAATTAAAGGAAGATCACCAGTATATAACGGAGGACTTCCCCAAAGACGTTTTGGAGGCGAGGAAGAAACTAGTTCCTGAATTGGTGAAGGCTAGAGGCGAGGGAAAGTTCGCTATCATCAAATACGACAAACTTATCATAAAGGATTCCCCAAAACAAGACAACAACAACATTAAAAAGAGACCCTTAACAACATCACCGATAGGAGATGTTGAGGGCGAAGAGGGGAATGGATGTGTGATACAGAGTGCGGAAAAGAGGGGGAAGACCGATGTTATTTACAAACAAAAGCAAAAACTGAACCAATTTACTTTTCTTAAGGGAAGTGGATCACAAAGAGATTCAAACTCTGATTCTAATCCCGGAACTATAGTATAGAATTATTGGCGTGGGCCCTCGAATACACCGGCTAAGAGCTCCATCCACCACCCAGTAGGTCTGGTCAACCCGGGTGATTTAGACCAAAACCTCCCAAATAGGTATAATAATCCCGAAAATACAAAACATTTTAACTATACATCACCGAATAATTCTAATAATAAATCAATTAATCCCGATTGCAATACTATTTTTGGCTCTATTAAAAATGATAATATGAATTATAAAATTAAACAGAAAAATATAAGTATTAAATATAAAAGCGACATTTCCTGCAAAAATAATAATAATAATAATAACAGTAACGATATTAATCCAAATAAAGATAAAAACAAAATTAAGATAAACAAGAGAATGGAAAATGTTACCAAAATTGGCACATTAAATGTTCGAAGTCTAAAAGGTGAGGAAAAATTGTTAGAATTGGAAAATGCTATGAGCGATTCAAAAATAGATATCCTTGGACTGGCAGAAATAAGACGTCTTGATGAGAAAATTATTAAAAGAAAAAGTGGATACACTTTATATCATAAAGGAACAATTGCAGGTCAGAGAGGAGTGGGATTCTTGATAAGTCCGGACCTAGCAGATAGGATTGAAGAATTTAAGGGTATCTCCGACAGAATCGCAACTTTAAAAATAAAATATAAAAATGAACATTTCTTAAATCTAATTCAAGTCTATGCACCTACGTCAGAGTCAAATGAAGAAGCATGCGAAGAATTTTACCAATTACTTAACGAAACAATAAAAAACAACACACCTAAGTACAACAACCAATTAATTATCATGGGTGATTTTAATTCTAAAATTGGACAAAGAGAAATTAATGAAGAAAGAGTTATGGGACCTTACAACTATGGAATTAGAAACGAAAGAGGATACAAATTAATAAATTTCTGCCAAGAAAATAATTTGAAAATAGTTAATAGCTATTTCAAAAATAGAGCAGGAATGAAATGGACCTGGCTCCATCCAAATGGATATAATAAATCGGAAATTGATTATATAATTACACCATATCTCAATATAATAATCAAGTTTAAAATTCTAAACAAGTTTTCTTTTTACACAGACCATAGACTCTTATATACAGAAATATCTACACACTCAATAAGAAAAAGACCTCGGCCTGAATGGAATGGTAAACCTATCACAAACTTCTCAAAACTAGATAATGAAACAATTAATAATATGGAAGAACAACTAAAAATTATGAATTTCCCTTTATATACTGATACTCAAAAGCAATATAATGATTTTGAATTAATTTTGAAAACAATACAAAACAAATCTTTAGAAACAATTAAAAATGAGCCAATACTATCAAACGACACTAAAAATCTTATTAAAATAAGAAATAATTTAAAACAAAAGAGAAACACAGCTATTGGTCGAATCGAACATAATCAAATGTGCAAATATGTAAAATACAAAATTAAGACAGATTTAAAAAACTATTATGATAACATTATTAAAAAGCTTATTGAACCACATTCATCTGTTAAAAAAATGAAAAAAGATATGTTTCCACATAAATATATAATTCCAAGTATGAAAGATAAAAATAACACTATTCAATACAGTCAATCAAATATCTTAAAAATAATAACAGAATTTTACAAAAATTTATATACATCTAATACAATTAATGACCAAATTGACATATCAAAATATATACCTGAAAATATCCCAGGTATTCTGGAATCTGAAGTATCAAAATATAATTAGTAAGTTAAAAACAAATAAATCACCTGGAAGTGACGGTATTAAAAACGAAACTTTAAAATATGCCCAAGAAATAATTACAAAACCACTCACTTTAATATTTAATAATATAATAAAATCTAGAATAATTCCTATCCAATGGAAACAATCAAATATTATCATTATGTTTAAAAAAGGTGACCGAAACGATATTAACAATTATAGACCAATTACACTATCTTCTAACATAGGAAAAATATTTATGAAAATTTTGGAGAATAGATTAAAAAATATAATAAATTTTAACCAACCGCTCGAACAAGCTGGTTTTAGATCTGGATTTTCTACATGTGATCATTTACAAGTCATCAATCAATTGATAGAAAAAACTCGTGAATATCAAATAGATATATATTTAGCATTTCTTGATTACAGAAAGGCATTTGACACCATTGAACAAAGCTATATATTCAAGTCCATGCTCTCTCAGGGAATAAATCCAAATTACGTTTCATTAATTCAAGAAATTTACTCAAATTCAGAAGCAAGAATAATTCTAGAAGAAAATGGGCCTTATTTTCCAATTAATAGAGGTGTTAAGCAAGGCGATCCGCTGTCACCGGCACTATTCAACTGTGCTCTTGAAGATATGTTCAAAAAATTAAATTGGACTAACAAAGGTATAAAAATAAACGGAGCATATCTAAATAATCTCAGGTTCGCCGACGATCTTGTTCTAATAGCAACTTCAAAAGAAGAACTAAAAGAAATGATTAATGACATTAATATAAAAAGCAAAGCACTTGGCTTAGAAATTAATTGTAAAAAGTCTGCATTTGTCTCAAACAGGGTAGAATCGGATATCGGTTTAGAAAACAACAAATCACATATAGAATATAAATCTGAAATAATTTATTTGGGACAGATAATTAGCTTCGAAGGCAGAACAAGTAAAGAAGTTGCAAGAAGAGTTAACCTGGGTTGGAATAAATTTTGGTCATTAAAATTCATCTTAAAAAACAAAAACATGGACCTAATCTCCAAAATAAAATTTTTTAAAGCATGTATAATACCGGTCTTGATCTATGGAGCTCAAACATGGCCCATTACGGAAAAGATAGCTAATAAACTAGAAGTAACACAAAGAGCCATGTTAAGGAGTATCCTTAATATCAAAAGAAAGGATAGAATAAAAAATGAATATATATACAAAAAAACAAAATTGAAAAATATAACATATTTAATAAAAAAATTAAAATGGAATTGGGCAGGTCACATAGCCAGACTTAGCGACGAAAGATGGACCAAGATCGTAACAGAATGGTGGCCTATCGAAGGAAAAAGAAGACGGGGAAGACAACACAAGAGATGGTGTGACGATATTAGGAAGATAGCGGGAAATGAATGGAGCAGAACTGCCATAAGAAGACCGATATGGAAAGAAAAGGGAGAGGCCTACGCCCAAACGGGCCTGGTGCAAAACGAATGAACAATACTTAAATAATATATTATACTATACATGTAATAATACTAAAATCTTTTTTGTAACTTGTTAGTTATCTTTTATTTTCTAAATACTGTATAAATATACAAAATGTACCAAAAAAGGCTTAAATAAATAAATAAATAAATTCACTTGTATTGACATACCATATTAATAATAATTTAACACAAAAAAATCCAGCTTTTTGATTATAATGTCATTAACTGTAAAAAGAGAATGACATTCTACACAGATAGAATATCCGCTGAAACGTCTCAAAAGTTTTTCGTGAAAATAAATTGTTAGAATATAAGGAAATTTTATTTCTTTTTCCTAATGAAGACATTCCATCTGTTTCCAAGGTTTTCAAGAACCTCAAAAAAACACCAAAATACTCAGGATCCAAGTAAACCGACTCTCACAATCGGAATTTCCTTCACGTTATTTTTTCTTGGGACTGAAAGTGAGTCCATTCACTTAAAATTGTTTTCTGTTTGCGATTGCTTGTGACAATCATCTATTATTCTAGATACAAAATAATTCTAGAAAGTAGATTTAGTAAATGTTATGTTATATTTGTAAATTTTTAAATATAAAAATAACAAATTATACTAACTAATTGTTCGTTTCTGTTAATACCGATCCTAAATTTCTCTTAAAGGGGCCCCATATATACTAAAGTGCCGAGAGACCCCACATGCCTTAAGACGGCTCTGATTAAAAGCCAGTATCAATATCAGTGAGAGTGAACTCTTATGATTTCTAAATTAACATTAATAACATATTTGATACTGGCATTTAATTTATTTTTAATTAAATATATTTCTTTGGATATGGTACTATAATGTTTTAAAATTATAAATTGTGGTGTTTTTGAGGCTCTTGAAAACCATGAAAACAGATGTAATGTCTTCGTTAGGAAAAAAGGAAATAAAATTTCTTTATATTCTAACAAATTTTATTTCCTTTTTCCTAACGAAGACATTACATCTGTTTTCAAGGTTTTCAAGAGCCTCAAAAAACACCACAATTTATAATTATAAATATATTTCAATTGCATGACAATTGACTCTTGAAACTTGAAGATATGTGATTTAATTATTCATTTTATTATGTATTTTATAGAATGGAATGTAATAATTGTCTTAAAGTTAGTACAGCTAATTTTCATCTTGCGATGTCTGATGCAACTTTAAGAAATTTCTGTTCTTATGAATGCGTCCAATTCTTTCAAACGCAATTTAATCGTCAAACTATACTTAGCAATTTGATGCAACAAGGAGAACCAATACCATTAGGTAAGAAAAATCTTGATAATTTAATTATAAGTTTATATTAGTTTGGTGCTATCTATTATAGATTCCAGAATCGATTGATTATATAATTTCTTTATTGGGCCGAGGAGGGGGCCTCCTCTTACAGACAGAAACAGTTACAGTTACAGTTTGGTCAATATATACAGTGGGATTTTATATTAATAAAGCAAAGATAAAATTTCATAGGGCGGGTCATTAACTGATTTGGGATAAATCCCTTGTCACTGGGTTTGATTTTTTCAATCTATTTAAGTATCTCTCCTTTCTTAAAATTCCCCAAACCCGGCTTTAAAAAAAAATTACCCTGGTGACTTTCTGTTATGGGAAGATAGTGAGGGAATCCAAAATACAGGATGTTGAGTCAATGAACAAAAAACATCTCCTATCTCTATAAAAATGTTTCCTTTATTTTTTTTTCTTTTGTTTTATAGGACAGCCAAAACGAATAATACATCCAGCTAAAGAACCAAGTAAGATTTTTCTATTATAATTATGCATGTGTTCGGAAACAGATTTGTTTCTTTCTATTATATTAAGAAATATTTTATTTACCTTTAATAAATTAATGATTATATTTATTTTAAATAGATTTTTCTATTTCATCCGTCGAGTCTCTAGCTACTGCCGAAAAAAATGCTCAAGAATCCAATTTACAGGTAAAAAAAAAAAAAAAAAATTTATATTTTTGAAATTCATTACTAATCTAAATTTAAACCGATTTTAATTTAATTATTAACACATGGATAGAGAGTTTCAGGTAGTATTGAAAAAAATTGATAAAACATTACTTTAGAAATTGGCTTCTTTATTTTTATTATTAAATGATATTAAACAAAAAATAGCATTAAAAAATTTATAGAATTATTTAGAAATATAAAACGACTTCTTAAATTCGCCAAAAATTTTACTATAAATGGCCTTATAACAACTCCAGGAGAAATCATTGATGCATTAGATGTATTAATTACACTTAATTAATTATATAGAGTTATAGACATTAGGTAAAAATATTTTAATAGATTAGCTTATTTAATGTTTTAGCATGGTTTTAGAAGTATACTTAAATTTTTTTGTGAATCCCATATTTATCAAAGCGAAAAATCAAAAAATTTTCATATATTTATTTAGAATATTGCAGAACAAAATATTCGACTAGAAAGAGAAATTCGACATTTAAATAAGCAAAATCAATTGTCTGGAGAAACTTCTATTTTAAAAAATACACTAAATTCTTATTATGAAAAGAAAGCATCTACAAACTACTTGCAAGAATTTACTTATGATCCATTAAAATCGTTGTTGAAGGTTTGTACCTTTCTTCGCCCATTTGCATTATTTTAATTGGAAATATATTAATTTTTATTTTGCAAATTGAGACGAATAAAACAATTTTTCCTCAGCAACGCATGTTTTAAAATTAAGGTAGTTGTTTCGCGACAATACTAGCAAAAAGTTAATGCTAGAGTATATAGAACAGACAATAAGGATTCATAATTCATAAGCCCAAAACTTTTTGCTGTTTATGTAGCGATTCTAGCCAATCCCGTGCTCGTTTGACAAATCTGGCATCATTGTAAGAGATTGAATATTTTTATATTAAAATGACAGATAAAATACATTTTAAAAGTTAAGAAATTTCTATAAAAATCGTTTTTTTTTTTAACAAATGTAATCAACGCCTAAGTTAGACCTTATGAAAATTATAATTTTGAATAAATCTAGCGCATGCGCGCTTTATACATCTTTCGCTGGTTAAATAAATGCGCTGTTGCCAAATTGTTTTTAGTGTACATTTTTTTTATACATTTTTCATTATTTATTCATTATTATCTCAGAAACTGTGTTGTAACTATGAATCAAAATTATCTTAACATATGTATTGGTTATTGTTTAATGTTGGGTTAGTTTTTTATAAAAATGGTAAGAAGGGTTTCTTAATTATAATTAAATATGTATGTAAATTTTCCGATATCCCGTATAGTGCAATATATAAGAGTCTGAAAAACTCTATTTTCAAAATTTAATATATCCTGAACTATATTGTTCATAAATTTCGTTTTGCCACCAATCGATGCAGAAGTATTTAAATAATAATCTGTCTAAATTTCAAAAAAATCCTAAGAAAACACATTTGGCGGAACAACTACCTTAAATAGTTTTTGGACATCAATATTGATGAAATCCAATAAAAAAAAAAAAAAATTGTAAAAATAAAACGTACCTATATTACTTTTGAAATATTGTAATAGAGTGAAATTTCATAAAATAGAATCCTATCATCATTGAATAAGTTTTAGCCAATTTTCTATTTATTTATTTATGTTTTTGAATTATTTTATTTATTTTAAACTCTTTTTTAAATGATGGTGTTGTTTTTTGTTTTTGTTTTTTTACGATTGAGTTTATCTTGGTATAAAAAATGTGTTTTAACTTCTAGACTTGTGTTAATGAATGAATATGTTGATTTAGTTAGTTCTTAAATAATAATACTACTATTAATCCAACTTTAAAATATCTCAACAAATTAAGAATCCTGAGTGAAATTAATTTTCAAGAATATAGAACTTTTTATTTTTTTGAACAAAATATCTTCTTATATATAATAGGGTGACTCTTGATAACGTCAATTATGAATATTTGTGCTCTCGCTCACTCCTTAAAATCATTCAATGTTAATTTTAAAAAAATGTTCAAAACCCTTGTCCCGTGTATTAGCATTAGATAAACCCGTACCACCGAGTTGTTAAATTTTAAATTTAAATTATTTTGTAAAACGATATTAGGTTTCATGTTTTTTCTCTAATTTAATTCATTATAAACACTAAGGATTATTTGTTTTTATTAATTTATAAAAATATGTGTATTTTTAACATTGCATAATAAATATTTAAAAATATATATTAACATTCATAAATTATTATCATTACTACCTATCTATTTACCAGGTGTATAAGTTTAAAACGGTGCTTTTTTAGTAAAAAAACACATGTTTTTTTCATAGAAAACAATATCGAATTTATTCAAAGTACTGGCCCTCACTAGATACACATTTTTGCCATCTCTCGGGCAATTTGTGGATACCACGCCAAAAAAATTCCTTCTCTTTCGAGGCAAACCACTCATCAAGCCATTTTCGGACGTCTTCGTAAGAATCGAAGTGCTGCTCAGCGAGCGCGTGGCCCATACAAAAAAAGGTGGAAGTCAGAAGTGGCCAGGTCTGGTGAATAAGCGGCATGGGGTAGCACCTCCCAGTTGAGTCTCTCCAAGTAGTTTCGGACTATTGTTCACGTGTGCGATAGCGCGTCGTGGAGGAAAATCAGCTTGTCATGTCTTTGTTGATAATCCGGTCTTTTTTGCAATTTGATCAGTTGTTGGTGGTGGTTGGCATTGACATTTTCACCAGGTTTCAACAACTCATAGTAGACGATACTCTGCTGATCCCACCAAACGCACAGCATCGTCTTCCGTCCGATTTGATCTTGGGGAAGATGATAATAAAACTTGAGCAAGATGCGAGTTAGGTTTCTCAAAAAAAGAAATAAAACAAAATTGAGATTTGAATTCGATATATATCGGCTTTCTTAGACTCCTGATGATGGGCTCACCCCCGAAATATATCGAATTCAAAACTCAATTTTGTTTTATTTCTTTTTTTGTGAAACCTACCTTGCATCTTGCTCAAGATTTATTATTATATTAAAATCCTTAAAAGTTATTAGGGAAGATGTTGATGGTTTGTCGGGATCAATCCACGATTTCTTGCGTTTAGGATTCTCATAATATATCCACTTTTCATCCCCAGTCACAATCCGATGCAGGAACGACTTTTTTTTGTCTGGTGAGCAAGATTTGGTTTGCGTCGCTTCATCTGCCTATCGTTCAATTCATGCGGCACACATTTTCCAATCTTTTGAACCTTTCCCATGGCACGTAGGCGCATGGAAATGGTTGGTTTAGTAACACCCAATTGCTCGGCAAGCATTTTTTGCAATTGGGCCCAAAAGGGACTGCAATTGATGGTCCTCAACGTTAGTGGGTCGATTTTCATGCTTCTTGTCGCTCAGCTCAAAATTGCCGTTTTTGAATCGATGAAACCAATCTCTGCACGTTGTTTCTGATAAAGCACTGTCGTTATAGGCCTCCACAAGCATTCGGCAATCGAATTCAAATTAAATCAGAAAAGCAGAGCTTGCCGCATATGCTTTTTTTCTGACAAAAAACTAGACATGATTACCAAAGGAAAAATGTTTGTTGCTGTATGAAATTGCTGGTGATTTGCACTCATCAATGTTTACAAATGTCAAACTCATATGAAGAGGTTATAACCTCTCGGTAAAGTAGCTTAAAACGCTCACTAACGCACCGTTTTAAACTTATACCCTTGGTATATTTCAAAAGCATTTTCCAACCACAGAAATAATAAATTTTTGATGAAGGTCTCTTCTGTGATGATGCAAAAAACACATTATATTATCTAAATATAAATGAAAATATATAATTTTATTTTCATCAACCAGAGGACACTCACCTCATTTCATGTTTAAAATCAACTGTTAATTTCATTAAGAAAAACCTTTTCAATTTCATAATAATTTTTTTTTCAGAACTTTTAAATATTCTTTTTTTGTGATATATTTGCTAGCTACTAGAATTTTCATTAATCTTCTAACTTAAATCTATTATTAATTATAGTCGGTCTCTAATTTAATACTACATGCATGAGAGTGTACTTTTAACTTTCAAAAAAACAAACAGGCTTGTGTAGTAAACCATTAAATAATGATCCTGCAGTAAATAAGTTAAGCTGAAAAAACCTTTAATATAAAGTAAAATTAAAATTTTATGAAATTCAATATTATTTAAATGTAAAATTTTAACAGCTCAGTGCCACAGGTTAATAATTTATACGTAACACTATTTTTAGGAGATGAGAACACAAAGAATCTTATTCAACTTTATTAAGGTCTAATATATAAGGAAAATTTTAAATACATTTCTAAATTAATCTAATTTTTTTTTTAATATTTTCTCATACTCAATACATAATTAATTACTTACCTGATTAATGTGATATTTTGGCTGCTAACATATACGAAACTAATATTCTTTAATTTCAATAAATGAACTTATAAGCTACATAAATACCAATAATAATAATTAATGTTAAGGAGTTGTTATGTTGGCCTGGCCAAAATAAAAAAAGGGAAAAATGAGCATGGAGTAAATTGTGCGAAAAAATATAAAATTTGTGTGATGAAAATTATATACTTAAATTTCAACAAAATTAAATAGAATCTTGAGTATGCTCACCAATAAAATAAAATTAAAATAGTTTAACAGCATTTTTGGGGCCTCGGCGGTATTCCGATTACCCCCGATGCTTTCGTATGTTGAAATGTCGTTTCTTCCTTGGGCTCAACAATCTCTTTGGTAGGAATTCTTTTGCGGGTTGATTATTGTAAAAAATAGTGAAAACCAAACGTTCAAATTTTTGGTTAATTGATAAGACGAATTTAATAAATTGCCAAAAATAACAGAACATTCGGCGTTCCTAATTTTTGGTTAAAAACAACAAAAACGTGAACGATAATAAACAAAAATTTACTTAAAAAACAAAGTAAAAAAAAAACAACTTCAAAGGCGCACTGAAAAGGATAAAATGATATTTTTAACTCAGTCTCAAATTTGATATAAGGTATATTGTATTCAATAAAGTTCCCTCTAAATCAATTTGGATGCCGACTTATAAAAAATTATTTTATCCTTTTTAAGAGTACCTTTGAAATCGACGTTTTTTTTTTGTTTTTAGTTTTGTATTTTTATATACAAAGATTCGCGCAATTTAATGAAATATAATATTTTCATTAAATTTCATTACTATTTTGTTAATTACAAATTTTGTTTATTTATTCAACCACCTATTTTGTTTTGTTTTGATTTAAAATTGGTTAATTCTCCTGTCAGTTTCTTGATTATTTGTCTAATTTACAGTTATCGACGCATAATGAAACTTAATGGAACCACTGTGATAACAGCCCCTACTTAATACAAAAAATCTATTCGAATAAATGATTCGCATCTAAAATTATGCTCACACGTACAAAAAATATATCTCTGGTGTTTGGGAAAAACCACATAACTCCAAAAATGATTTTTTGCAATATACTATACAATTTGCATATGGTAATAAAGAAATAACATAAAAAAATGTTTATTTAATAATAAATACAATGATATTTTTTACAAGTTTTTTATAATGATACCGATACAAGAAGAAGTTGCACCGAAAAGTCCTCGGTGGATCCTTGTATTTTTTTTTTTTTTTATTTAAATGAAAATGATGAGAGAAGGAGTTACACCAAAAAGGTGAATCCCTAAAGGCCTTGATTGGCCCCTCCATTGTGAAAAGAAGAAGGCGAGGCGATTTTATTGGCTGGGCGGGGGTCGAAGTTATCTGTGGATACATACATATTAAATAGCTGAAGATAAGTCGAAGGAAAGACGGTGGCTGGGAGCAAGTTCCAGTCTCTGGAGGTCATAGGGATAAAAGAGTTGGCGAAAGCGCTTGTTCGATTTTTATCCAATTTGACAGCGAAGGGGTGCTGAGCGTTCGAGAACCGCGTCTTTCTCGTAAAGAGGGCTTTAGGGGAGGATAATTGATTTTAGCTCGACTGAACAGACACCATGATAGTATCTGTAGTACAGGGAAAGGGGAGAAACGGTTCTTCGGTGAGCCAGGGAGTCGAGCGAGTTAGTTAGGGCCGGGTCTCCTATTAGTTTAATTGTATCCAGTGTAATGTATCTTGAAAATAAGAAGAGATTTAGGGATTGAGTCGGAGTTAGAGTGTTCGTGTTCCTCAATTACTATATTCTAATTATATTTTTTTTTTAATTCTACTGCAAAATTTTTTTGGACCTATCGAGTTTCCTCAAACACCAGAGATATATTTTATGTACTTGTGCGCATAACTTTGGATGCGAAACGTATATTCGAATTCGGTTTTTTGCATAAGGTAGGAGCTGTTATCCCATTCTCTGTATAGGTTTTTTAGATTTATCAGATTTCTCTCAAACACCACAAATATATCGAATTGATGACCTCCTCCTTTTTTGAAGTCGTTTAAAAATGTAAATTTTTATATTAATTTATCGTTAAATCGAAATATATAATTTTCCGTTTTCTAAAAATATCATTATTTTATTATTTTCAAATACTTATAAAAATATCTAAAATTCGATTATTTCAATTTTATAAAAAAATCATTATTTTTGTTTATATGTGTATCTAATAAAATCTTATTATATATTAAAATCTTTATATGTGTATCTAATAAAATCTGTTTTTAATTATGCCTATCTAGATGAATAAAGGTCATCAGCCTGAAAATCAAGATTTCCAACTAGAAGCTTCCCAAAGAGATTCCAGTGGACAAACTAGAGACATTCAAGCCCAAACAACTAAACACATAGTTATTATCAAACCTGAACCTCCAAAGCGGCGGCGGAATGTAGCTACGATGTGTTATCCTAATTCTTTCGTGGCAGAAACTCAGACAACTTCATCCTTAAGTTCTTGTGACGCATCAACACAAACGGGTCCGTGTGATTTCAACAACTCGTCTTCGATCAACATAAATAGTTCTAATAATACAACAAATAGCCACTCTAATTCTAATTCAAGTTCAAACTCGAATGATATTCAAATCATTTCTCTTATTTAGATTTTAGAGTGTCTACAAAATTATTATTTCTTATAATTCTATTAAAATTACAAAATATTTTATAATTTTATATGACAGCTTCTTGATTTATCTTTTTTCTTTGATAGTGGTGAAGTCGTGATTAAATCTAGAGAATTTTAACAAATTTCCTAATTTGACCAACCATTGTTCTATCTGCAAGAATTCTCTAAATCAGTGGTACACTTTATTTGACCGCATTGCCCATGTTAAATTTATTTATGGTAATTAACTTTACAATTCATTCTGGGCATTGAACACTTAAAATAAGAGATAAAATAAATTTTGCTTTCCATTTAATTAAAAAAAAAAAATCTATTTTTTTACATAAGAATATTTTTTCATAATTTTTAAGAATTCTAATTATTTTTTTTTATTTTTTTAGCTTTTAAAGCAAAATTTAAGATTAGTATTTAAAGAAAGTCTATAACTAACTGTCGATTTTGTTTTAAAAAATTGAATACAAGAACATATAAATTTGTTATAATTGTAATTTGAAAATTATTTCATTAAATTAATATTGAATCTTTCAATAGATTTAATGTTCTTATTATATATTATATATATATATATATATTAGCCTCAGATATAATTTTCAAAATTGATCGAAATATTAAACAAACCTTGTATTATTTTGCTTAATGTTTAATAGCGTATTCGACTTTTTTGCACTGGCACCGTACCCAATCCGCCTGGGTGAGCCGAATAAGCTATAAACTATTTAATTAACTAGTCATAAATTTGGCTTTGAGCTTTTTGAATTAACTTTTCTATAAAGTGGAAATTGGTTTATAATTTCACTTGAGGAAATGATAAGAATTTATTTAAAAAATATATATAAATTTTTTTTTATTTTATCTTTTTTGATAAATGATGGCCAAATGGTGTCCACCGAGGCCAAAGGAAGAAAAAAAAAAAATATTTTTTGATATAGTGATGGTTCCACAATATCATATTTCGCTATTTTCTGTTATAATTTTGGAGTAGCATAAACTTGAAACTTAAAATGATTTTAAATTGAATAACTATTAGCATACCTATTTGTCTTAATTCACTCGCACAGCTTGCAGCAAAAATTTGTCAATAGAAATTTAAAGTGCGCACATTCAGTGCGAGTGCATTAACTTAAATACGTTATAAGACTTAATAAAAGCATTCATTCATAAATAAAAATGCAACGTTTATTATAATATATATAGGACAAATCAGGAAAATTAAAATTTCTATATATCTCTTCTTAATTCAAATTATACTTTATAATTACCAATTTCTAAAACTAAATTGAACTTAAATTGTATAAATAATCAATTTGTTAATTAATTAACATTTGAATGAAAATATTTTTTTAAGAAATATTAAGTGAAATAAAAATCATAACCATAATTGTTACTTAATATTTATTGAACTAATTGAATTAAATAATTGAAAAATAAAAAAAATTCTTTTTTTTCCTAATTTTAATTTATCCTGATTTATCCTTGTTATTATTATTATTATTATTAAATATATCCGGCTTTTTTGTAGACACTCTAAAAATAAATTTAATATTAATTGTTGGAAGTTAATTTTAATTTAAAATGCACACAATTTAATAATAATAATAATAATATTTTTCTTCCACCGTTAAATTCATTGAAATTTTTCTAGACCTATTTAATTTTTCCTAAAATTTTCGATTACTCTTTCCATGGAATAGATCAAATTTTTATTAATTTTCATTTAAATTTTATTACTGATTTATTAAGTTTGTTTCATAATATATTCTACAAGTCCACGACCCTTTGCTTATTATTATTATTATTATTGTTGTAGTTTTATTCTGATAATTTTATAATGGTTTTATATTTTACAAAATTTCACACATTTGAAACTACATTTTTCATATTGGATTATTTTTCGCGAAATTCGACTTTAAATTTCGAAGAAAAAGGTCTTCTAATAATTTCTTATTTAAATTTCTAAGCCAATTTTGAATCCCAATAATATTTTACAAATAAAACTTAGTCACAATGTCACTGTAATGAAAATTTTTAAAGCCACCATACATGTTTTGGGTTTTTTCTAAATCCATCTTAGATGGAAATATTTTTTATTATTTAATACAAGAAGTGAACATTTTCAAAAATAGTATGTTAGAATTATTTATATTTTTATCTAAATTAATACACTTTTTTATTAACATTTACAAAAACTATATCCAAACGCCTTCCACTCGATCGCAAACCCAAAGGTCGAAAATAATTTACTTCTTCACTCCAAGTCATAACCACAATGAGGCCGCGTCGAAAGACAATTATAAATTAAATTAAATTAGGGAACGAAGAAAAGATTTTTATATTATAGACAAAAGGTTCAGCCGGGATTCGAACCCGGGATCTTCGCATGTGCGCTGCGATGCCTTTATAAGAGCATCCTCTCGGCCACCGATCCCTGAACCCAAGCTAATACTTAATGTCTATATGAATTTGGAATTTCGTTTTTATTTAATCTTTTAATCTCTTCCTCGTTCATTTTTCGCAGCTCTGTAGTTGGCATGGATATAGTTTATTTAGTCAAGCCAACTACAGAGCAGCAAAAAATGAATGAGGAAGAGATTAAAAGATTAAATAAAAATGAAATTCCAAATTCATAGACATTAAGTATCAGCTTTGGTTCAGGGATATAGTTTATTTAGTCAAACCAACTACAGAGCTGCGAAAAATGAACGAGGAAGAGATTAAAAAATTAAATAAAAATGAAATTCCAATTTCATATAGACATTAAGTATCAGCTTGGCTTCAGGGATCGGTGGCCGAGAAGATAAGAGCTAAGGCTCTTATAAAGGCATCGCAGCGCACATGCGAAGATCCCGGGTGATCCTTTTGTCTATAATATAAAGGTCTTTTCTTCGTTCCCTAATTTAATTTAATTTACAAAAACGTTTATTAATAGTTTAAATGTTTCGCGAAATATGTACGGTTTGTGATTACTTGAATTTGTTGATGGTTGAACAAATCCTGGTTGCGCTACTAGTTGAACATGAATGCTAGCCTTGTTGTTTGACTACGAAACTTATAGTCGTGTTTACAGCCAGAGGAAGCCTCGATTAGAGACCAAATCTTCCTGAATAAAACATGATATTAGTATTTAGAAACTTTTTTGTCCCTCTATATTTTAATTCTTCGTTATGTATTTTTGAAGAGCTCACTTCTCTATTTAACTAATATATCTTTACTGAAGATGGTTTTATTAAAAAAAAAGAACATGGGTTGTTGTTTTAAATTTTTTTATTAAATTGATTTGACGAAGATTGAATAAATAATCATTAATACGTTAGAAGGGGGGGGGTCAGATAGGCTAGGGGTTAGTGCGCCAGCTTGCTAACTAAGTGGACCCGGGTTCGAGTCCGACTAGAGGCATCCGGGTAAAATCTGACGCCGGGGGTAGAGACAAATTTGAAAAAATAAATAGTATCGTAAATTGGCTTATGGCTAGAAAGACCGAAAAGCCAAAAAAAACGTTAGAAGTTTATCTTTGGATAGGGACTGATATATGTATAGCTCAGGATTGGATGGAAGGCAGTCTAAAAATAAATAAGAGACTGCTTCAAATAAAAGAGTATTTATTGGAAATGTTTTCTCTTTATAATATTTTGTAACCGATGTTTCGGAGGATCTTTACTCCTTCTTCAAGGTTCAATGAAGGAAGCATATGTTAATCCTACTTCTTGTCTCCTCTTTCAGTCCTTGTTGGTGTAGAGAAAATATTTTTAAACTTTCCATCATCAAGTAGACACACTGTGCAAAATATTATATAGGGAAAACATTTCCAATAAATACTCTTTTATTCAAAGTAGTCTCTTATTTATTTCTGGACTGCCTTCCGTCCAATCCTGAGCTAATAACAATTTAAAACAAGTTTATTTTGTTTTAATAAGAACTTCAATCAAGAATAAAATATACTCATAATTCTTGAAAGTTCTTTAATTTTGAGAATAACTAGAAATCTGTTCCTGAATATTTCCCTAAATTATGTTTTTTCCAATTAAATTACATTATATAAAATAAATACGTTAGAATCTTTTTAAAGAGAGTTCAACTTTAAGCAAGAGCACATGCATGATTCAAGTGTGAAGACGGCTTAAATCGCATAACACAGTTAATATCTAAAGCTCTGATTAATGTTAGATAAATTATAACCGAAAATTTTTTCCAACTTTTATTTTTTTTATGTTCAATTTATTTAATACATTTTCTTTTCTTTTTTCTTTTCAGATGGAGATAAATACAATTTAAATTTTCCAGTCCCAGTGCCATTTCCCATTTATGTCCCGTGCCCCTTTTTCATGTTTAGCTTACCCTATCCACATCCTTTACCTTTTCCTCTTCCTATACCTGTACCAATTTTCTTACCTACTACTCGGAAGTCTCATAAATCTATAATGAAGGATATCAAGGTATTTATATAATTTTCTTGAATAGTGTGCTAATTACACAGCTCTGCGAAATTAACTTTTGAAAAATTGTGGATATTAATTATTGAGTAATATTCTGATTCCTACACCCATATCCAGTAGAAATCGGAATCTAAAAAAATTCTATCACATCATCATCATCATCATTTTTTGGTACAGGTTAAAAATTTTCAATTTTTTTTGTCACTTTTTCATTTATTTTAAACTCTCATAACTTACTCAAAAATTAGGATTAGATGACTATTGATAAATTCAGGGATCGGAAAGCCTTCATTGGCCGATTTGAGCGCCTCGCTAATGCACGAGGAATCTTTTTGGGAGGATAGATAACTTCTCCACTCCCTGTACAATAAAGTCTCTTTTTCTGTTGAGAGTTATAGAGGCAATTGTGACCTCTTCACTCAGGGCGAGTTATTTTTTTTTTTAATTCTCATTCTCTCAAATACAAAGAAATTAATCCTATTTTATTTTTATTTGAATTTTTTGAAGTTAATCTATTTTTATTGTTTTTAAATTTATTATATTCATTCGGTTTCTATTATTTAAAACATTTTTTAATTAATTATCTAATTATCTTAGTGGTCCTCATTAGATTAATTCAAGAAATATATAGAAATAATTATGCAAGAATCAGAATAGAGGGGAAACTAGAGTGGATGATTCCAGTCAACCAGGGAATTCGACAGGGCGATTTCACTAAGTCCATTTTTATTCAACCATGTAATGAACGAATTATTAAAAGACCTCAAAAATATCCAAGACTACTCAATGGGAGATGAGAACGTAAATATCGTGTGCTATGCAGACGACGCGGCTCTTGTTGCGGAAAGCGAAAACGATCTCCAACGACTCTTACATAAATTTGCACTTTCCTGCGAAAGATTCAAGCTTAAGATATCTTCGAAAAAGACGAAAACTCTCATAATAGCTAGACAACCAGTTCGCTGTAAACTACAACTTTATAACACCATAGTGGAACAAGTGTCATCCTTCAACTATCTCGGCGTTCAGATAACCAGCTCCAAAAGTGTTAGCGAAGAAGTCAGACTCCAAACTATTAAGGCTTCCAAAATATCAGGATGCCTGAATGAAAAGATTTTGTCAAACAAGTTTCTGGGAACGGAAGCAAAAGTACGCATCTATAAGACCGTTGTGCAACCAATTTTGACATATGCGGCCGAAACAAGAACAGACACCGCAAAATCAAGAGAAATACTGGAAGTTTGTGAGATGAAACACTACACAGAATTGCCGGTAAAACAAGGATGGACAGGGTAAAAAAATGAAGATATTAGGGAAAAGTGCAATATACAAAAAGTCAGCGTTTGTGTCCAAAGGAGAAGAACAGAATGGAGTGCACACGTATTGCGAATGAATGAAGACCGGCTGGTGGGGAAGGTACGTGACAACATCCCTATCGGGAAAAGAAGACGAGGCCGTCCAAGAAAACGATGGAAAGACGCTCTGGAATAAACAGGCTTTTAGCCTAACAATAAGAAGAAGAAGATCTTACATATAGGTCAAAACATGGGACTATTTATTCCATTGTGGTAGCACAAGTTACGTTTGTAATAGAGGGAACTTCATTTCTACTCGTTTAGCACTCTTCAACACTTAATCAAAACTTATGATTTAGGTATTTTCTTTTTTTATTCTTCAATGCGTCGATAAATAGATATGATCAAATAAAATCTATTAAAAAACTCATAAGTATTTTTACAGGTCAAAATAGAGAGAGTTCACTTCTAATAGTTTTTAATTCTTCAAATACCCAAAACTTAATTTAAAACTTTAGTATTTTCTTTTTTATTCTTTGATGCGCCAATAAATAGATGAAGTTAAAAAAAATACATGAAAGTAGTCTTACAGGTTACAAAATTGAAAGAGCTGCATTATAAATCTCTTTTTCACTCTTAAAAACCTCCTTAACAAGATCAAAAATTAAGATTTTAGAATTTTCTATTCTATGCATCGATAGTTGATATGATTTAAAAAAAAATTTTACTGGCGAAAATAGAGTGAACCACTTTTATATACCTTACCGTCATTAATTTGTGAAAAATTTGATGAGACGAGCAAAAAAAAATCATTTTCTGTTTCAGCAACCAAAAAAAAAATCAAAAAGTCTCACTTAAAATTATTTTGAAACAACTTTTCTATCGCAGACCTGTGTTATTAGTCATAAATCTAAGCAAATTGGAAGGTTTTTCGCTTAAGATCATCCATAATTAAAATTATCCTTTAAGGAAATCTCAAAATATTTAATAAAACATACAGAAAAAAAAATATTTTCTAAAATAACTTAGAAATGTTATCTTCAATTGTTTTTCTGTTTTCATTAATG
Source organism: Forficula auricularia (assembly GCA_024734495.1). NCBI lineage: Eukaryota > Metazoa > Arthropoda > Insecta > Dermaptera > Forficulidae > Forficula > Forficula auricularia. The sequence goes on from JALMQS010000087.1 coordinate 12,522,878, forward strand.
GAATCCACTTTAAAAAATTCTACTGTAGTTAACCCATTTAACCTACTTCATAACTCCAATAAACAAAATTAATAGTGCGCATTTAGTACATAACTTATTATTTATTATCCTATTAATTATTAATCTTCTTATTTTTCTTTTAAGCGCATTTTAGAACGTACTCCTACCGATCCATATGAAGCTGATTTAATAAGAATGGCCGAAGCAGTAGCTTCAGAAAAGGAAACTAATAGTTCAGAATCAGGGGATGATGATGATGATAATGATAATGTTAATGAAGATGTCATTGATGATGTTGATGAAGTGGTTAATGATGATGTTGATGAAGTGGTTAATGATGATATTGATGAAGTTGTTAATGATGATGTTGATGAAGATGTCAATGATGATGATCTTAATGAAGATGATGAAGTACCTGGTGAAATTGTCAATTCTGAGAGTGATCATGATGAAATTGAACAAGAAGAACCTGGTGATAATATTCATGATGATAGTGATCCTGATGATCCTGATGAGATTGATCAAAATCAACTAATGGAGGTTGAAAATATTTCTTTGGATAATGTTAATGAAGACTCTGATGAAGAACTAATTGATAAAAAACCAAATATTCAATCCGTTGAAGGTCTGTTTAAATATTTTTTTTTTTTTTGAATTTTTACATGTATTTAATTTTATATTATTGTTACTATTTTTTTTTATTAATTAGAAGAAGAGGAATCTGACACAGTGATAACTGAAGTAAGCCCTGAAACTGCAATTGATCAGCCTCTAGAAACAGCTGAAGAAATATATTCTAGAGAGGATGAGACAACTGATGTACAAAGTGAGTTCCTAAAAAAATGGTTCTTTCAATTAAATGACAATATTTTTTGACTTTACCATACAGGGTATGGTCAAGTATTGTAATCCTGCATGAAAAAAGTGATTTATTTCCTCCTTTTTTTTCGAAATATCTTAAAAACGGCTGAAACTATTTTGATTAAAAAAATTGGGCGAAACCATGGCATTTCGGTCTACAAAAAAGCTCTAATAAATGAACATCGAAAAAATTATATTTTTCGTGATAATAACTGTTTTGTCAAATGTCTGTTAGTTTGTTAGTTAGTCTCTTAGTCTGTGCGTTACCAAATTTTGTGGACGAGCTAGCTCAAAAACTAGTGTGAATATCAAAACCAAATTTCACACGTAGTTTGGGTGCATTGAAATCAAGAGCTGATTAGATTTTGGTGCATATAAACCCAAAATTAAAGGGGAGAGAGGGTTAAAATTTAAAATTATAATATTTTCAAACTAAAAAAACAAGAAAAATGAGATATACTATAAAATGAACCTATAATAACAAAAAAAAAATTCTGGCCCCAAAATTATGGGGGGGGGGGTCAAAAATGAAAATCTAGGCCCTTGTACCACACTCATCCAGAAGTTTATGGTAAAGTCAAGTGGATGGCCACATCAGAACGTGTCAATTTATTTATTTTTACGGTTCTGTACAAAATAACAATTAACCCTTTTAGTGTCGATGAAATGTCAGTCTGTCAGACAATTGTAAACTAAATAAAATACTTTTCGGACTTTCTAGCCATAAGCCAATTTACGGTACTACTTATTAATTAAATTTGTCTCTATCTCCGGTGTCAGATTTTAGCCGGATGCCTCGAGTCGGATTCGAACCCGGGTCCACTTGGTTAGCAGGCTGGCACGCTAACCCCAAGACTATCTGACCCCCCATACCTATAATATAAATGAATATTTCACATTGATATTGAACAAAACAGTATTTTAGTTTCCAATGAATTTAATCAATCGCAAAGAATATGATTAGTTTACAAAACAAGCTTAATTTTCCTTTATTTTAAAGGGTATTATTATTGATTTAAACCATATATATTTTTAATTTAAAATCAATAAAATATATCGTCGCCTTAGAGTGTAAACCTGCTAACTCACAACAAGGAAATTTTACAGGGCAGAGAAAAAACAAAATTTAATATTGTTGTTTAGAAAAGAATCTATTTTTCACATTTTTTTTCTACAACTTACGATCGTAATTTTAAGTAGCAGTTTTACTTGGACGATGCTGCATCTCTTTTTCTTTCGAACGGTATTAATATGTCATATATGATAAAAAATGGATTTAGCAGGTTTACACTCTAAGGGCAGGTTGTATGTCGCAAAGTAAATGTTTTTTACTTTCAGTGCCTGACATCTGATTGGCCATCCCAGTCACTCCATTTACCATCTACCACCCTATGTTAGTGGTAAAAATCATTTATTCTGCGACATAGCATACAACCGGCCCTAAGGCGACGATATTATTTCCTTGATAAATAATTGAAAATTTCGAATATAATTATTGTTTATTAATATACATTTCTTGCCTAATTTAGTGACTAATTCTCATCATTTCGCAGTCGATAATATATCAACAAGGTCAAGATCTAGAAGAGGACGACGACCACGAAAAAATAAACCTCCTGAAGATACCAGAGAAAGTAAACCTGAAGAAAGTAATAAATTAAGAAAGATTAATATCAAAAAAGAAGAATCAGATATCCAAGTTTTCCACAAAGTAAGTAGCCTACGATATTAAGAAAATGCTTATTAATGATATATTTCTAATAATATTTTTTTTATTAGTACTCTTTAGGAGTAGCTGCTTTTAATTTATGGATAAATAAAAAAAATCAAGAAATTGCTAATTCTAGTACTCAATCATTTAAGTCAGAATTATTACAAATGCGTGCAGATGAATTGAACTATTTGCTATGCTTATTTATAAAAGAAGCAAGAAACCAAAATGGCTTAGAATTTTCCCCTGATACTATTTATTATTTATGTTTGGGTAAGTTTTAATTTATTATAAAAAAAAAAAAATATTTTTTCATTCACTTAATCTATAGAAAATAGAAAAATATTGCAATATGCTCAAACTTCTAGCTTTTATTGGATATAAAAGTTTTGAGATCTTCTAAATCACTTTTTCATGATGTGCTCATTTCACTGAAAATTCCAATCCTGCATCCATCTTTTGTGAGTCCTTCAAATTTTATTTCATCAAATCAAATCCCAAAATATCATAGATTCCAATCCAACAATTTTTCTTCTTTTCAGGAATTTATTTATTTATTTATATTTAAATGTATTTTTCAAACATATAAATTACAATATTTACAAATCTTAATACTAAATTTATAATATCTCTAACTGTCCCTCTTAAGATATATCCACACTTGGTTCTTAAATTGAATCAGACTTGATGCATTTCTCACTTCTGCTGGTAAAGAATTAAATTCCTCAAGTCCTCTAAAATATAATGAATTTCTTGTGCCCTCTTTCCTCGCCCTCTCAATAAATATATCGTCTCTAATTCGCGTCTCATTGTCATGGATCTCGTTGACCAATGTGAAATTCAGATAGGCTGGCAGCTGCCTATGATATAATTTATATACAAAACACATTGTCTGTAAAAATAAGAATTGCTTCACATTCATAAGTCCCAAACATTCCAGCATACTACTTATTGATGTATATCTATCACATTTTGAATGCTAGTTTATCTAGACTTCTTATTGCATTTACAGGGTGTATCACACCACCCGTGCCACCCCTTTATTTTCTTACTGGAACGTAATTGGAAGATGGCGAAAAAAAAATTAACTATCAAAGCTTGTTAGGGGAGAATGGTGTGGGTTCTTTGTGAAACATTTTAAATAAAGTAAAGAAAATTTTGAAAAAATTATTTTAAAACTTTAAAATTTAAGTATTTTATATTTTAAATTTTAAAAAGGTTTTAAAAAATAAAAAAAAATTTCAAAATTTTCTTTTCCTCATCAATGCTCACTTGAACTATCTATCTTTTGATGATATTTTTGTTTTCTGGAACATACCGGAAGAATGTCCATTTGAACACAACCTGAAAATTTCAAATAGAAATACATAAGTCATTCAGAAACTAATTCTGTTAATTCCATAAAACAACAATCGATCAAAATTTATGTTTTTTAAACCCCATCCATATAAGAAAGCATATTCAGAAAAAATAGAAAGTAAACACTTCTGAGGAAAATTGAAGCAAAGAATAAAACCTATTTTACTAAAAAAAAATTAATTTGTTGCATAAGAATTTACATAAATTTAAAATTTTTCCAAATGTGGATTTAATCGCATTGGCTTCTGTGTTACTCATATTTGTCAATTGGGGTAACTTTGCATAGATCTTTCAAAAAGAAACAAACTTCATAGGAAAAAAAATTGATTAAATTTGCTATTTATTAGTAAAAAAATTAGTCTTAAGATCACAAAAACAACATTATTTTAATTCAATAATTTTTACTCAAAGATTACATTGCACTATACGGGATATCGGAAAGTTTATATACATATTTAATTATAATTAATAAACTCTTCTTACCATTGTTATAAAAAACTAAACCAACATTAAACAATAGCTAATACATTTTTTTAAGAAAATTTTAATTCGTAGTTACAACACAGTTTCTGAGATAATAATTAATAAATAATTAAAAATGAATAATGAAAAATTTACACTAAAAACAACTGGCAACAATGTATATATTTAACCTAAAAATATGGATTAAAAAGTGGATTAACTTTAGTACTTTTTTGACGTTATTTAAGGAATTTGGTGTTGGTACTTGGTGAAACATTTTTAAATTATTGGATAAAAAATACTTGGTAGGTTTCACATTAATCTTAATGTAAAACCTACCATGTATTTTTTATCCAATAATTTACTTTTTTGACGTTTTTTCGCTTCAGCCATTGTCGCAACAGCTTTTAATCGTTTATTAAGAACTTTTTGTTTAATAAATCGACCTTTATAATGTACTTTATCTGTCATTTCTATGATAAAAATATTCAATGTTGCTAGATTTGTCAAACGAGCACGGGATTGGCTAATAGTAGTACATAAACAGCAAAAAGTTTTGGACTTATGAATTATGAATCCTTATTGTCTTTTCTATATTCTCTAGCATAAACATTTTCCTAGTATTGCCGCGAAACAACTACCTTAAGTTCTTTCAGGAAAAGTTAAATTACTGTTCCACTTCCATCTTTCTTTCAAGATATAAACCAGAATATTTTAATCTAAGAATTTTTCTAATATGAAATTAATATTTTTTAAACCTTTCCTCAGGGATTCAACAATATCTTTTTGAAAACGGTAGAATAGATAATATTTTCACTGATCTATATTTTGAGCAATTTACAGATGATTTAGATATATTAGCTCAAAAATTTATAAATACTTTTGAAAATTCAGGTAAGTTTTTCTTTTTTTTTTCAAAGCTTTAATTCTAATTTTATATTAATCTAAAATATTTTCGAAAAATATAGATCAAATAGTAACCAGATTAGAAGAAGAATTTTTATGGGAAAGTAAACAATTAGGAGCATATTCACCTTCAGTTCTACTGTTTTCACTTATATATTTTAATACTAAATATTTTAATATTACGGTGAGTTTTTGATCATTTTTAATTTAAAATATTTTTTAAAATTTTTATTATTATTTTTAATAGACCGTCGATGAACATTTGAACTTAGCGTTTTCTAAGATTAATAAACATTGGAAAAAACCAATGACACAAATTCAGATTATGGCAACTAAAACTAAAAATACACATAATATATTATTGAGATATTATCCAAGTGAGGAAGGTATATATATATATAAACATTATATACATAATGTATTAATTAATAAAATTAAATAATATATTTATAATTAATATTATTTATTTTTCAAAAGATAATAATAGAAAAGGACACAAATATGAACAACATGAAAATGAAGACAACCCGATGAGATGTCCTGTGAGATTGTTTGAATTTTATATGTCTAAATGGTAAGCATTAATAATGACCTTTAAACTATTGTCATCAGTGCTGAATTAATTATAGTATCAAAAGAAAAAATTTCTTACCTTAAAATGGTTCTATTTTACGATTTAATCGTGTAAAAATTAATTAAGAAAACTTAAAAAAAAAAAAAAACTGACATGTTCTGATGTGGCCATCCACTTGACTTTACCATAAAACCTGGCCCCTCACTTATATTTAATATTTAATAAAATTATTTATAATAATGTAGGGGGAAGGGGGTTAGTTTTTGGATTTTTAGACTTCTGGGGGCCCACGAATTATGTATACAACATTTGATTGAGTTTGGTACAAGGGCCTAGAATTTCATCCCCCACACCCAGTTAAGCCGGTTAGATTTTGCAATTTTAGTTTTCTGGGGCCCACTGATTATGTATACAAAATTTGGTTGAATTTGATTCATAGACCTATATTTTCATTTTTTGGCTCTACAACCCCCCATTTTGGATGGTTAATTTTCGCATTTTTACTCTTCTGGGGCCCACGGATTATGTATACAAAATTTGGTTGAGTTTGGTACAAGGGCATATATTTTAATTTTTTACCCCCCCCCCTATTTTGAGCGGTTAGTTTTTGCGTATTTAGACTTCTGGGGTCCACTGATTATGTATACCAAATCTGGTTGAGTTTGCTCAAATGGCATAGATTTTTTATTTTTAACCCCCCCCCCCCCCCTCCTTAATTTTGGGTCGATATGCACCAAAATCTAATCAGCTCTTAATCTCAATGCGCCAAAACTACGTGTGAAATTTGGTTTTGATATTCCCACTAGTTTTTGAGCTAGCTCGTCCACAAAATTTGGTAACGCACAGACTAACAGACATTTTGACATAACAATTATTATCTCGAAAAATATAATTTTTTCGATGTTCCCTTATTAGAGCTTTTTTATAGACCGAAATGCCATGGCTTAGCCCAATTTTTTTTTATCAAAATAGTTTCAGCCATTTTTGAGATATTTCGAAAAAAAGAAGCAAAAAAAACACTTTTTTTCATGCACGATTACAATGCTTGATGGTAAAGTAAAAAAATTAATATTTTATAAACACCTGTTTCGGACGTCATCAATCCATCTTAAGTATTTTTTTTATTTCCAATCTTAAAATAAAATAATACAATACAAATTCATAGCTCAGCTTAAAAATAAAAGTTCTTGAGTTTTATAAATACTTTTTACTAGAGTCAGTCTAGAAAAATTGACAGCATATTCGAAATCAGGAACCTATAATTCATAGAGTAATATAGAGTGGAAGGCTCCATAAGGAGCCAATGTATTTTAGCGTATACGAGTTACAGAGCTCTCTGGTGAGACAAGGGCAAAACCATTGGGCAATAAAATGGCAGAAACCGCTCTCTTCGGGGCAAATTTTGGTGACATTATCAAGAGTAGAAAATACGCTTATATATATAAAAAACAAAAAGGATATGTATCTTTTATCTAAGACAAAGGGTTTGAATGTTCTATGATCTTTGGATAGATTTTAAGAACTAAGAGTTTGCTAAGTGCAGTCGCTAGAGAGCGCTTTTTCTATTACGGTAGGCTTCCACTCTATATTACTCTATGCTATAATTATTCAAAATCGACTCATAAAACTTTGGGAAGAGATTGACTGTTGACTGGTGCATTTTAATTCATTCAATATTGGTGAATGTTTTATTATTATATAATTTTATATCAAATTTGTAATGTTTAATTTCTATCTTTTTTTTTTTTAGTTCTGAAAGCGCTAAATCTCGTGGTACTGAAGTTTTCTATTTGTTACCTGAACGATCTTGTGTTCCGGAAAGCCCTGTTTGGTATTCAACTGAGTCCTTGCCTAGGGAACCACTGGCCAAAATGCTCAATCGAGTTAAAATGTTTAGAGAAATAAACGACGCCATTATTAAAAATAATGAATGAGATACTTATTGCTAAAAATGAACAATATTTTATTTATTTTTTTATTTCATATATTGATTAAATATTTATTAATCAATTCTTTATTAGCTATATTCCACTTTGTATATATAATCTATTTTTATTAACATATCCATAAGTTAGCAAAATAGAAACATTATATTTATAAATATTAAGAAAATTATTAAAATATTTTATTTTTTTTAATTTTTGTGGGAATACATCCATTTAACTTTTAATAAATTGACATGCCGAGAGCAGCAGATTTGTTAAATATATAAGAATAAATCAGTGTGTTCTCTACTTGATATACATAAAAATACCTATACAGTATACAGAGTGATTCACATCGAGTGTAAAAAAAATTTTTAGAAATTTTTGGCCAAAAATGTTATATGAACACAGGTCCTATTTTTCAATTGGCGAAAATCACACTAGGAGTAATATCTCTTCGAAATATATGGAATTAATAATTACACTGTTCGACAAAAAATTTTCCTCGTAAATCTAACAATGGATTCCGGTAGAGTTTTATATGCTGATTATCATGCAATTTCCCAATTTTTTACAACACGTCAGAGTTTTGAGATATTATCGGTCAAAATGACGAAAAAGGCCATTTTGACCTATTTTCGAGTCCCAATAAATATTAAACAGCAATAATTGAAATCAAAATATTTTGTTGCCGTAATAGAAAACAGCTTCCTCTTTGATTTTCAAATTTTTTGCTCAATTAGAACTCGAGTTATATCTAAAAAAACTAAAACTACGTGATTTTAAAGGATAATAAACATAGATAAAAACATAAGCTTTTAGTCTTTTAGCTATAACTCGAGTTCTAATTGAGCTAAAAACAAGTGGTAATTTGAAAATCAAAGAGAAAGCTGTTTTCTATTACGGCAACAAAATGTTTTGATTTCAAATATTGCTGTTTAATATCTGATGGGACTCGAAAATAGGGCAAAATGGCCTTTTTCGTCATTTTGATCGAAAATATCTCAAAACTCTGACGTGTTGTAAAAAATCGGGAAATTGCATGATAATCAGCGTATATAACACTACTAGAATCCATTGTTAGGTTTACGTGGAGAAACTTTTGTTTAATTTTTGTCGAGCAGTGTTATATTATGTAAAATGACCCCTAATATAAATCGTCAACCGCTTGGGTCGTTAGTTGATGGGGAATAAAATGTAAACCAACATATTCTTAATGGTAAAAATATTTGTTTCTCATCAACTTATGCCCTTAGCGGTTACAGTTTTTCGCCAATCTCTACAGAACTACGTAAAATTCATTTAATATCTATTTTACAATGAAAGCAATATTATTTGTTATTCTTTTAACACAATTAAACAGCTCAAAAAGTGCTCCTTGAGTTGTATCCACCTGCAAATCAATGAGTCAAAAACCCGTACTATAACATTGTTTTTGCAAATTTTAGTGCCAGCTTCCATTGTTGTTTACGACAACTGTTCGGGAGTGTTTATTTCAACCCTCTGAACATGGTGCTTTAGGTGGCTCCAAAAGTTTTTTATACACGATGTGAATCACCCTGTATATAAAATTTTGTTTATTTGACTTCATCTTCAATCTTGTTATAAATTGGATCTTTTAATTATTTCATTCATGGCTTAATGCCCAAATAAAAGAATTCAAATATATATATATATATATATATAATAATGAAGATAAAGGCAAAATCTTTGAATCTGTAATCACAATAAATAAAATTCAGTAGCGGACTGGTGGACTTAGACGGGACTGGAAAATCTTAATGGATTGACCTCAATAAATTTATTTTTTCGGGTGAGGATCGCGCATGCACCTCAGTCTCATTCTGAAAAATTAATTCACAAGAATTTGAAAAGGACTTCAGAATGAAGTATCGAAGCGTTCTGTAATGCGATAAGATTTTCTTATTAAAAATTAGACAGTCAATCAAGGTGGTCTGTCAAATCTTCTCTTTCCATCAACGTCTTAACCATCGAAACGGGGGTTAGATAGGCTAGGGGTTAGCGTGCCAGCCTGCTAACCAAGTGGACCTGGGTTCGAATCCGACTCAAATCTGACCCCGGGGTAGAGAAAAATTTAAAAAAAATAAGTAGTATTGTAAATTGGCTTATGGCTAGAAAGGCCGAAAAGCCAAAAAAAAAAAAAAAAAAAAACATTAAAACATTAAATTTACAAGACCACTTCCACTTTAATTGAACTTAAAACGAAATTTTTCACACTGATTATTTATTTATCATTATTTATTAATTTTTAATATTAGTGAATATCGTCGCCTTAGAGTGTAAACCTACTAACTCACAAAAAGGAAATTTTACAGAGCAGACAAAAAACAAAGAAAATTTAATATTGTTGTTATGGAAAGAAACTATTTTTCACATTTTTTTCTACAACTTACGATCGTAATTTTATGTAGCAGTTTTACTTGGAGGATGCTGCATCTCTTTTTCTTTCGAACGGTATTAATATGTCATATATGATAAAAAATGGATTTAGCAGGTTCACACTCAAAGGCGACGTATGCACCTCAGGTCAAATTTTGAAATTTGTTAAAGCTTTGTTTTTTCATTTAAAATTAGTCATAATTGACGAATGACCCAGCCAGCCCGTAATGGTACCACCGGTCGTCCGGGAAACATTCCGGTCTCACGCCGGCCCAATCCCTCTGATTAAATAATTCCTATATTATACGCGTATATTTATTTACATAAAGCAGAAGACACGCTTTTTTTTCTAATAAAATCATTAATATGTTTAGGTCATTTAAGCAAATAGGTAGAATTAATTTGCACTTACCTATATAAAATACTGTTTTCCTATAAACAATCAATAAAAATGACTGCAAAAATTATTTTTCGATTAGTATTTATTTATTTTTATTTTTTTTTTGAGAATGACTCACAATTAGTTATTAGTCTCCGAAAATGTAATATAGGTACTTACTTAATAATTCATATGCCTATCATATCTTAGTTTTCCATGGACAATCTTAATTGGTTAAGTCTAATCTTCTAATTCTTTCTATATTTTTCGACTAATGGAAATTATGCATGACCATAGAGAAGTTCTAACCAGGCTGACCCAGAATGTAGCGTTCGTGCACCCGGAGCAGAAAATCCGTTTTCAAACCCCGCTCACTACAAAAATTTAACTGGCTATAACCTGGCTCCTTGCCAAACTGCGCTGGTCATTGCGGTAGATGTTTGGCTAAAAACCATACAGCAATGAACACAGATGCAGAAGCGGCGTTTCAAATTTTTCTAGGAATGAGGGCAAACAATTTTTAAACATAATATATTAAATTCACTTTAATAAAAGCAAGAGAGATCTCCAGAATCCCTGGTGGGAGGTGGGGGGGAGCAATTTATTTCCTGCCCCTCCAAACGCCGACCCTGCACTGATGAATGATGATGGTATACCATAGAAGTGAGATAATAGTGGTCAATGATTTAAATTCCCCCATGAAAACTGACTTTAATTGACGAATTATCAATCATTTAACTCACAAAAATGTTAAAAAATAATATATGACTTTTATAAAATTGTATTATGTGTACTATAGTTATGATTATAAGAATATATATAATTATAATAAAATGCAACTCTTGATTTAGAATATTATATGTACACATGTTAAATAAATGATCAAAAGTTAGTCGACTTCTTTTTCCGATAAGATAAAAATATGTTAATATTTCTAGATAATAAATTTTTCTTTCGTATTGTAACGATTTCCTCTGAGGCTGGTCCTTCTCTTTTTCTTTTAATAATTAGTGAGCGTGACATCTCTATCAGCCTTCGAGAAAGTCTCTTTACCTGTCTTCAGCGCATTATTCTATAGTACCTGGAGACACCGAACGATGCTCGGTAACTTCTTCCTTCAATTAAAAGCTTTATTTTAATATTATTTATTAAATTTCTTCCAGAACTTAAGTGACTTGATTTAAATTTTTCGTTAAATTGAAGGGTTGGTTTTGTCACAAATATAATAAAACAATAATTTTAATAACTATTTCAATTATTTAATTGATAACTATACAGTTTCGGTCACCACTGGTCGACCATCCTCAGTAGTTCTAAAATTGAAATGAAACATTTATTTACATTTTTTTCTTTTTATAGAGAATTATATAACACAAAATTTTTTACAATAATTTGAAATCATACATACATCTCGTTCAAGAACCGGAATTTGTCATTTCACATGAAACATTCATTCTTAAATCTTCAATATAGATACATCACACAATTCATTACAATCACACACATACATATATATAGCAACAATTTATAAAAACGTTTATCATTGAACTAGAAACTATTTTGAATTAATGATTATATTAAATATTATTTTCAATTTTATTTTTTCTAATTATCTCATTGCATAGTCAATTATTATACAATTAAAAAACCCATTATAAATAATCCATTCTAGAAACACATTATAAGTTAATTCATTCTTTATTTATTATTTTTTATTAATGAAATATCAAAATACACATCTCCCTATTACATTTTTCTTATAAAATCAATACTTGTTCAATCAACATACTAAATCAAATCAATACTCTCACAACAATGATACAATGAGACTGTAGCATTCTGATATGTTTTCCGAATCCATTTTGAAACTTACACAATTATCGATATCCTTCAATATATAAAGAGATTCTTTTATTTTCCTCTTGGTCCAATTTTTCTCATAATCTAGTATCTTTCTTTACTCCTTCAAAATCGAAACTATGTTCGTTGTCAATAGCATGAATGGATAACGCGGAGACCAATTTATTTCCATTAATCGATGAAATATGTTCTTTAATTCTTTGTCTCAAATGTCTTGAAGTCTCACCTATATATTTGTGTGTTTTTTTATCTTTTTTACATGTATCACAGACCATCTCATAAATAACCCCCATTTTATCAAGTTTTTCAAGGTGAGTCTTATTATTGAATATGTTCATGAGTGGCCTGCCAACACTGTGTACTAATTTTATGTTATTATTATTTAGAATTCTCAAGATTTTCGCAGATAAATCATGAATATATGGGATGGAGCCTTTAATAATTTTATCTTCTTTTTTAATCACTTCCGTTACTAATTTATTTTTTCTATATTTAGTTAGAACTTTATTGAAAAATTGTTTCGAATATCCATTGCTTTCACATTTCTTTTGCAAATCAATCAATCTTATGTCTCTGTAGCTCTCATCACATATTCTATCCAATCTACCTATTTCTCCATATATTAAACTAATCTTATGCTGAAGTGGCTGTATTGATTTAAAGTTCAACATTCTATTTGTTTTTGAATCTTTCACATACAGGTCCTTCCTCAACCGTTCCTCAACTCTGACAATTTTAATATCCAAAAAACTGATGTTATTGTTTATTTCTTTTTCATATGTGAAGACTAAATTATCATTGAAACTATTAAGCGCCTCTATACAAAGGTCTACGCTGTTCTTCTTAACAATAGCCAGGCTATCATCAACATATTGTATAAATAGTTTCAACTTCATTGGTTTTATTACCTCAACATATATTTCATCCATCACTAAGTCCGCAATAATGGGACTGAGACATCCTCCTATTGGAACTCCTTTTAATTGTTTGTAAATGTTATTATCATGTCTGAAAAAACAATTGTCGAGACACAGACCTATAGCTTCAATGAACTGCTTTTCCGTCAGATATGTATATTTCTCAATTTCACTCCATCTTTCTTTCATGATCCTATAAACAAGATCAACCGGAATACTTGGAAATAGGTTTCGTACATCAAATGAAATCAAAGTCTCATCATGCTGTATCGTTATTTCTTGTATTATATCTACAACCATGTATGAGTTTTTTACTCTGACCTCACTTGAGATTATATTTTTTAAGATATTAGCAATGTATCTTTCCAAATTATTTTGTGGGCCATTAAGATTGGAGACTATTAATCTTAAGGGTCTCTCAGGTTTGTGAACTTTCACTAAACCATAACAACTACCTAGCGATGAATGAAAGGGCGAAATTTTAATCTTTTTTAATTCATCTTTTCCAATATTATCACTTTTGTGAGCCTCTACTGCAAATTTATTTATACATTTCTCAACTTTTGAAGTTGGATCTTTTTTCACTACTTTATATGTATTTTCATCCGATAAAATATTATTCATTTTCTCATCATATTCTGATTTATTCATGACGATACTAATGTTCGACTTATCACTTTGTAAAAATATAATTTTTCTTTTGTTTATTTTCTTGAATTCAAATGTCTTCATTGCAGCTTTTATAAGATAATCATTTTTAATATTTTTTTTATTTTTAATTTTATATAAATAATTCTGTATAATATTATTTAGTTTATTTCTAATTATCTTTTTTCTTTACTAGGCTTGTTACTATATTTTAATTGACATTCAATTTCTGATATTAGATTGATAATGTCTTTTTCTTTGTTTTTATTTAAATTAAGTGAAAATTTTGGACCCAATCTTAATATTAATTTTATTTCTTCTGGAATCTCAATATCTGATAAGTTGATCAAATAATCATCCTCCACATTAATCTCTTCATTGATCTGGATTGACTTGTCTAGCTTTTTGTTTATCTTATTTTTGGCATTAATATAATAGTATCTATTTTTCTGGTTTATTATAGCAATTGCTTGATGGAATAACGGTATAGGTAATTCATGTTTCAAAATTTCATAATCTTTATTCAGATTTTGTTTAAATTGGTTGATCATTTGGTAAGCATTTTTGATCTCTATATTTATGATGTTGCTCTTGAATTTATTAACATGCATATTTATTTTGTGTGTTAATTTGGAATTCATTATAGCTAGAGTATCTAAATTCTTGAACAGATGGTTTACATGATTTGGAAAATATAAAAAGAAAAAATGTAAATAAATGTTTCATTTCAATTTTAGAACTACTGAGGATGGTCGACCAGTGGTGACCGAAACTGTATAGTTATCAATTAAATAATTCAAATAGTTATTAAAATTATTGTTTTATTATATTTGTGACAAAACCAACCCTTCAATTTAACGAAAAATTTAAATCAAGTCACTTAAGTTCTGGAAGAAATTTAATAAATAACAAATTGGGTTTTCAACATCTTTCCTTGAAAAAAATATGGAACATTTAACAATATATGATGAGATAAGAAAAATTTCTCATAGATCCATCACCTTGGTCAACAAGATAGATAATACACATAAGAAGATAGCAAATTTCTCAAATAGAATTTATTATTTGAATAAATGTAAGGAATATAATTATTTTCCAAATCATGTAAACCATCTGTTCAAGAATTTAGATTTAGATGGATGATTTTATTATGTTTGGCTCGAAGGGTTAGTTGGAAGGTTATGAGCCGGGCTTGGATGGAAGATAATCTTTAGAGATTAGAATCTCTATTGGCGGCTTCAAAGCCAGAAAATGCTATTTAAAATAAGAATTTCCACTAGGCAGTTGAAAATATGCATTTTATGAAATAATGGCACAAGGCCCGCATTTATCGCTTCTTCGTTACAGAACGTATATTACTTCTTAGACACAAGCCGTTTCGTTCCAAATCGTTCCAAGGTGATCAGTCACCCCGGAGAGCTGCCTCATTTAATTAGTTTCAACAAGAGACAACTCACACATGACAACTGAATTCGCTTCGAGGAGCTGGCTGCTTTTATAACCCTGGCTCTAATTAGCAATTAAGCTGATTGGTTAATTATTCCCGCGTTTTAGGTGACGTATGCATAATTTTTCGCGCGCTGGCTTCTTTATAAAAGGGGCGTGTCCCTGCTGCTCGCCTGTCATTTTATCGAAAGATTTTGACGGGCAAACAACAAACGTCTTTCTCAAGGTGAAAATGAATCCCTATTTTTAAAAGCACTTTACAGCGAAAGTAGAGAAGAATAAAATCCCACATATATATATATATACAATTTTTGCTCGTTTAATAAGAGTTGATTTGAATTACATATGCAATATCGTCCGTGGACCGCTATTGCCTAAAACCATATTGCCTCGTGGATTGATTCCAAGTGCCGAAGAACTTGCACATTAATAACTTTTTCCATGATTTACGGGGGTTCTTTCGTGACAATCCACACAAAAAGTTTTATCCTCGTAACCACTATAAATATGAATGGTGCTAAAATTTTAGGTTATGTTTTTTTAACGTCACTGTTCTTTTTACACTAATAATATTCTCTTTGTGAATGGATCGTTTCCAAGCCATTGATATTATATCCCCTCCACTAAAAATAATCGCCCAAATATGTTTTTATTTTTTATCAAAACTATGAGGTAAATAATTTCAATTTTTTTTTAAGTTACTGCGAATATATATTATTCTAACAAATATTAGTTTTTCATCAAGATGGTGAAAGTCCTTCAATGAAAAAAAATAAAATAATGATCATTTTCCCACCCTTTCCCAATCTACCATATGTAAAAAATTTCATTTTTAATTGCAATTATTTCATGTTTGGTGTGGTAAATAGTCTTCAAATTTAAACAGTGTGTTTATTATGCTTTTAATGACTTATATTCCAAGTTTCGAAGACTTCTTAAATTTTTGCATTTGTGAAAGAACTACCTTAAAATCAAATGAAGTGATAGCGATTGGACGGTAATTGGTTACATTTGATGAATCCATCTTTTTTAATGATTGAATTCTTGATATTTTCCAACTCTTCGGAAAGTGCCAGTAGTGTAATGGAGATTGAAAATTTTTGAAAGATTAGAAGCAAGTTCAGGTGAGCATTTTTTAATAACACTTGTAAGAGTGTTTGTCTGGACTGGCGGCTGAATCGACCTTTGAATGTTTAATTATCTTTAATATTAAGGTGACCAACTATTTTTTGTTCAAAAAGAGTACACTTTGCAAGTATTCCATAGGTGAAAAAAAGAAGAAAAAACGATAAAAACTTTATTTTCTTTTAAAAACATATTTTTCTTCGGAGTGGATTTTTTTGCTAAATGAGGATGTTCGTCTAATAATGTAGCCACATCCGAACAACTTTCATTTTGCATATTAAATTTGACTGTTAAGACGGCAGATAATGTTTTTACCGAAAGTTGCGACTTCTCACTGCTCCAATAATCATTCCCTAGTGAAAATACCCTTTCAACAGCAGCATTAGTGCCTGGACAACATAAGGAAATTTCTATTAAAACTTTTAAATTTTCATGTGGGATATGTTCTACTCTAAAATGCCGAAAGATTTCTACCCATCTTTTGTCAAGTTCTATTTTCTCATCGATCCATTTCTTCAATTTTTCTTCATTTAAATATAAATTTACTCTTCGAATTTCTTCAAAGAGAAAATTGTCATTAATTACAATATCTTTTACTTCCTTCATTACAAATTCAAATCACTCATATACATAAATTTAATTTCTTGATTCTGATATCCGTTTATCTTTTTAAACCGACTCTACCTGTGTTAATTTCTCAGTAGTTTTTTAAGCAAACAAGCGTGCTTAGTGTAAATACCGTTTAACATTGATAAATAATCCCACCTCACAGTTGATATCCATTATATTATTTGAATAATAGATTAATTATTATAACTGAATAATTTTTGACTTTTTAATTTTTTCATCCAGGATAAGCTTTTCTTTAAAGCCTGAAACAAGCTTGATGAAATAATCCATCAAAATAGATAACAATTTAAATATCAAATGAAATTATGAATGAATAAATGGGTTTGTGTTAATTTAAAGTGATGGATTGGACTTGAACAAATGTTAAAACATGTAAATCTCCAGGTAATATGACAAATAAAAAAATAAACATAGATTAAAATTGCTAACTTTAATATAATAATTATAGATAGAAATACATTATCCCATTTTTTTTGGTTTTACAATAACTTTTTTCCTCTTAATTTTCTTTCTCGTCATTTCCATTTGATGTAATTGTGAATAAACTTCAGAATATATAGCATTTTGTTCTTCTTCGGGGATAGTTGATCTAAAATAATAAAAAATTAATTTTCAATAAGTTTTCGCTATTATAAATTTAATTTTTATTATTTACCTGTATTGTTTCATGAGATCAAATTGTTCCCATGGAGTTTCCCTTTCTTTAGCACGTATATAAAATCTTTTTTTGAGACCCAAATCTTGGAGACCTTTATAATTCATGCGCTCATAACGTACTAACCAAGGTCGAGGTTTCAATTTTACCTGTAACATAATATTAAAATTACTTTGTGAAGCATAAAATATAAAGGAGAATATTTTTTAAGAATTTATTATTCTTATTATTAATAATTATTAAATATATTAATCCATTCTAGATTATCATTATTAAAATGTTTATAAA
Source organism: Forficula auricularia (assembly GCA_024734495.1). Lineage (NCBI taxonomy): Eukaryota > Metazoa > Arthropoda > Insecta > Dermaptera > Forficulidae > Forficula > Forficula auricularia. Next base: position 12,541,024 of record JALMQS010000087.1, read on the forward strand.
AGTTCAAATTGCCGACGGAAGCAGAGTTAAAATTTCTAAAGAAATCGCGAGAGATTATTATTACTATTAAATCCGAGCTGTCATGGATAATTTTTATTACAAATCAGAAAAGTTGAGTTTATCTTCTTGGGAATCGAACCCGATGCCAAAAATAGAAATCCAAGTCATATGGCTACTTTGTGAGACGGACTCATCTGGCAAATGTAAATATTTCTCTTAAAATCTGCGGTAATGGAATAGGAAAGACTCAACCCATGGGGGGGGGGGGGGGGGGTAAGCCGAGTATGGTTCTTGAAAATCGGTTCGTGAATAGAAAAAATAAGCTCCCCGTCATCCGGATTAATGTGTTTTCTAATCAAAGTGAATTGAGAAGGAAACGTGACTCCCAACCGCCTTTAAATTACTATTTAGTGGTCGTTCGCCATTTCAGTTTCCTTCAGATCGTCGCCACGATATCTCTCACTTGAAAACTATTCAAGATCAAGTGATTGAAACGTCGTGTATTTTATGTTGTATGTTTTTTTGATAAAAATATTTAACAGTGCATAACGTTGTTTCTTATCAAAGCATTCTATTAAATTATTCAATTATCAAAGCTTTACGTGTACAGGTATGAAATGGGGATTTGAGAAACAGGTGACGTTCCGATTCAGTGTGTAGCATAAAGATTTGACATAGATGGCACTTTGTTGCTCCATCAACAAGTGTCAAACGCGCTTAAGTGATAAATTGAAAAAGTGTTTGCATAGTATTGTTTTGCTGTGTTCATTATGCCGAAATTTGTGCCAAATAAGAGCATTCGCCTACAGGATTAATTTTTTGTTTTCATTCGAAGAGAACTGCTGCTGAATCATACCAAATGCTTCGAGAAGCTTATGGTGAACATGCTCCATCGCAAGATACGTGTGAAAGATGGTTTCGGCGTTTCAAAAATGGTGATTTTGATGTTGCAGACAAGGTATACGGAAAACCGCGAAAAAGGTGAGAAGTTGCAAAATTTCAAGCATTGTTGGACGAAAACGATTGAAACGGTTAAGACCAAACGCTACCAACAACAATTAATCGATTTTAACAGTTAGCTGCTCAAAAAACGATCAGAATATCAAAAAAGACAAAATAAGGTCATTTTTCTCCATGAGAATGCTCCATCATATACGGAAAAACCAGTTCGCGAGACTTTGGAAACATTTAGCTGGGATGTTCTACCCCCATGAGGCTTACTCACCAGACGTTGCTCTTTCCGATTACCACTTGTTTGCATCGATCGGTCACGCACTTGCTGAGCAGCCAGCTGAACCAAATTCGTACTAAGATGTGAAAAAATGGCTCGATGAATGGTTCGCAGCAAAAGGGGAAGTTTTTTACTGGCGTGGTATTCAGAAATTTCTCGAAAGATGGAAAAAATGTATAACAAGCGATGGAGCATACTTTGAAACAAGCATTTCTTTATCATTCTTCCGAATTTAAGATGTTTTTTTTTTTTTTTAAATCCCCATTTCATACTTGTACACCTGGGAGTGGAATGGCCGATAAACTCGATAGGCTGTAAATCTATTTATGGGATCTGTACTCCCTTCCTCTATTGAACTGCCTTTGTAGTCAAAATAATGATTTTAAATGCAAGTTTAAAGGTGGTGCCAAAAACCCTAAGGCTTGCTAATTCAATTTGTATTCCTAGCTTTGAAGGCAAAAAGTTTCTCCTTAACTTAAAGTCTTAGCTACATTCGCATAACCAAGCATATCTATTCATAAAAATATTTAAGTAGTTTTAAAATAAGTGTGGTTCGGTGTTAGGTTTAGATAGGCTCGGTTAAGATATGCCCAGTTCGGACCGAACTATCCGAATCTATCCAAACCGAACCGATATGATCGTTAATTCGCTATAGAATATTATCCTTTAAAAAAACAAGTCGAATCTCAATTAGTTTATTTTTCATCATAGAAATAGGTGAAGCCACTCTTCGTTTCCTTTAACAAATCTTCATTAGTAAAATTTCGCGGTCTAGTAATTCTAAATTTTAATACTTGATAGTTTTATTTTAAATTAAATTGTTGAGTAATTTAAGGTAGTTGTTTCACCATATGGGTTTTCTTAGGATTTTTTTGAAATTTAGAAAGATTATTATTTAAATACTTCTACATCGATTGGTGGCAAAACGAAATTTATGAACAATATAGTTCCGGAGATATTAAATTACAAATATAGAGTTTTTCAGATTCTTATACATTGCACTATACGGGATATCGGAAAGTTTACATACATATTTAATTATAATTAAGAAACTCTTCTTACCATTGTTATAAAAAACTTAACCAACATTAAACAATAACTAATACTAATTAAACTAATTTTTTAAGAAAATTTTAATTCATAGTTTCAACACAGTTTCTGAGATAATAATGAATAAATAATGAAAAATGTATAATGAAAAATTTACAATACAAACAAGCTGGCAACAACGCATATATTAAACCTAAAAAGTGGATTAACTTTAGTACTTTTTTGACGTTTTTTCGCTTCAGCCATTGTCGCAACAGCTTACAAACGATTATTAAGAACTTTTTGTTTTATAAATCTTCCTTTATAATGTACTTTATCTGACATTTCTATGATAAAATATATACAAGCTCGGAGAGTGTTGCCAGATTTGACAAACGAGCACGGGATTGGCTAGTAGTGGTACATAAACAGCAAAAAGTTTTGGGCTTATGAATTATGAATCTTTAGTGTCTGTTCTATATACTCTAGCATTAACTTTTTGCTAATATTGTCGCGAAACAACTACCTTAAATTATGAATTTTTTTATAAATCGAAGAGCAATGAAATTACCATTTCCGAAATGAATATAAATGTTCAAATTAAAATGATTCTTTACCTTGATATCATTTATAGGGACCTCGGTATTACTATCGGGTAAAAATTCTGTTTCCATATCAAGAGGAAATGTACTATATTGAGGAAGAGCGTCTCGTAAATATAAAAGATCATCATCCAATCGTTTTTCTAATCTTAGAACTTCGATTTTTTTAATTTTTGGATCATACATATCATATAGAATTTCAATTCCTAAAAAATAATTCAGTGTTGTCTTGTAATTTTATATTTGTGAAAAAAAACGTGTTTAAATACCTTGATTATCTATAACATTGCGGAGGATAAATTTAGATTGAAGTCCAGTGCCTTCGCGTTTAATACAAATTCCAAGGAAGCGGGATGTTTGTCCTTGAGCATGAGGATTTGAAATAGTCACTGCTAAAATACTTCCAACATAAAAACGAAAATTTTATTATAATTAAAAAATATAAATCGTTAAAACCAAAAGGGTTGAAATCAATGATTTATTTATAAATATGAGTATATAAGTAGTCATATTTATAAAAATAAATCAGAGTTCTCCTCTTGATGTAAATAAATCAACTTATAATAATACTAGCTGGGAAGACTGCCTGATGAGAGCCATATTCGAGACAGGGACGAATTTGAGCCTTATACAGTGTAAGAAGTTGACTGGGAGTATAACAGCGTCTAGACCTAAATAGGAGACCAAGCTTGCGCGCTGCAGCTTTAGCAGTGGTTGAGATAAGGTCATTCCATGAAAGGTCAGACCCTAGAGTTACGCCTAGCATTGAAATTTTATCACTGAATTTCAGTGAGTTAGAATCGAATGATATGTTTGGGGGACTTCTATCGACACGCCTAGAAATAAGGCAATACTGAGTTTTCACTGAATTGAAGTTAACTAAGTTTTGGAATCCCCTGTTTTTGGCATTAATTGCATACTTTGACCATTTTATTTATCGTTACTTTGAATAAACATTTTTTTTTAATGGTAGAGGAAATTTTGGTTATTGACAGAGATATGGGTGGAATTTCAAAAAATATTTTCTTAGTGGTTATCCATCTCATTATAGGAATGCACTGTCAACATTTCAGACTTCTAGGTCTAGCGGTCTATGCATTGTCTGTCACTATGTCACGGAACTGTTTTATATATATACTAGCTGCAATGACCGCCTTGGGTGGGCCTCTTGCTAGCCAAGGGACTTCGCCCCCTGGACCCCCCGTCACTTGAACACTCCCACTCCTCCAACTCCAACCACTCTCCATTACCCCGGAACTTCTCCCCCGCCTCTGTTCACTCTCCAACCCAGTAAACCTACCTACTCTGGACTCCCCACCCATGGACCCCAGCCCTCACCCCCTGGATCCAGAAAAGTGTTTTTTATAATATGAAATTTAGAATATTGATGGTTTTAGACGAACTTCTCTTTGAATAAAGGTTTATTTACCATTATTATTATTTTGTTCTCATTTTTAAGTAAATATCGACGAAGCATCATTGAGTAATGGATAATGTATTTGAATTACGTTATTTGTAATTGAGAATTCAATTAAAAGATGAAGTGTAATTTGTAATTGTTAATTGAATTACATTTAGAAAAAGTAATTAGTAATTAAAATATCAAACCGAAGATTGTGATTTCCCCAACTCTGATTATAACATATAAAATTTCAAACGGTTTCCCAAGTTTTATTTATTTCCAACTTAATCTTGAAATAAAGCCCCCCTCAACCAAGCATTCCCCCAACGATGGTTTGGTAGAAAGATTAGGGAGAAACCACATGCCCCCTATACAAAACAAGATCGTAGGGGATAGGGGATAAAGCTGAAGCTTTCCTATCTCAACTAACCCTCATTTGGCTACCACTCCCGCCCAATACTGCCCCAGCCGCAATTATCCCCAGCGTTAGAGTTTTCAACGGAAGAGGCATGATGAAGCGCGTTAAAGGGGATGAAAATTTAATAATTATGGGGGATTGGAATGCAAGAGTAGGAAAAGGCAAAGAAGGAAAAGTGGTGGGCGAACACGGTCTAGGAAATAGGATTGAAAGGGGCGAAAGATTAATTGAATTTTGCAGTAAGCACAGTCTAGTAGTAGCAAACACACTCTTCCAACACCATCCAAGAAGGATCTACACGTGGAAAATGCCGTTAGACAAGGGGAGATTTCAAATAGATTACATATTAGTCAGACAAAGATTCAGAAATCAATTAAAGGACTGCAAAAGTTATCCTGGGGCTGATATATCTAGTGATCACAATCTAATTGCGATGAAATGCCAACTAAAATTTAAAAAACTAATAAAAAAGGGGCGGTCGCGAAAAAACTGGGATATATCTAAATTAAAAAATAAGGAAACCCAAAAACTCTTCGAAAACGTAATGAATAAGAAACTGGAAGAAAAAACACACACAAATAATAAAGAAGATGAAATCGAACAAGAATGGAATGACATGAAATCAAGCCTGACCGAAACAGCCAACGAAGTCCTTCAATCAAAGAAAAACGAAATTAAAAAGCCATGGGTAAAAGACGAAATACTGCAACTGATTGACGAACGAAGAAAATTTAAGAACAGAAAAGACGAAGAAGGGAAAGAAACATATAAAAAATTAAGATGGAAAGTTATAAGAGAATGTAGAAAAGCAAAAGAAAAAATGATTCAAGAAAAATGTAAAGAAGTCAACGAAAATCTAGTATTGGGAAAAGTTGATGTAGCCTATAGGGCAATAAAAAGAAATTTTCAAGAAGACAAGCCAAAAAGCAAGAACATAAGAGATAAAGGAGGCCACATTATTCTAAACGAAAACGAGCAGGCAAATAGATGGAAGGAACACCTAGAAGAACTCTATGGAGAAGAAAAAACAATGAACCCAATAGAAGAAGAAGAATCTGTGGATGAAAACGAATTAGGAGACCCCATACTCAGGTCAGAATTCGAGACAGCTTTGAAGGAACTAAAAAATAATAGAGCACCCGGAATAGACAATATACAAGCTGAAATCCTAAAGAACTCTGGAGAAAAGGCACGTGACAAACTTTTTGAACTAATTAGCAAAATCTATAAATTGGGAATCATCCCAAAAGATTTCGAAAAAAACAAAATAGTCACACTTCCCAAAAAGACAGGCGCGGATAAATGTGAAAATTTCAGGACCATTAGCCTAACCTCACATGCCTCCAAAATCCTAACCAAAATAATCCAAAGAAGAATAGAACAAAGAGTTGAAGAAAATCTGGGGGAAGACCAGTTCGGCTTTAGAAGAAACAGAGGCACCCGAGAAGCAATTCTCTCTCTTAGACTAATAATAGAAAGGGCTTTTATCAGGGAAGAATCTGTCTACATCGGATTCATAGACCTAGAAAAAGCATTCGATAACGTCAATTGGGAAATTATGTTTAAAATATTAAAACAGGCGGGAATAAAATTCAGAGAGAGAAGACTAATCTACAATCTATATCAAAACCAGACGGCAATTATAAATATTGGTGATGAACAAAGAGAAGCCAAAATAAAAAAAGGTGTAAGACAAGGATGTGTGCTGTCACCCATGATTTTCAACTTATACATAGAAGAAGCGATTAAAGAATTCAAAGACAAAATTGATACAGGTATAGAAATCCAAGGTCAAAAGATCGCTATGTTAAGATTTGCCGATGACATTGCCCTTCTAGGAAGCAATAAAAAAGAATTAGAGGACGCCTTGAATGGAATTAACCAAATCCTAATAGAAGAAATCAAAATGAAAGTAAACAAGAATAAAACCAAGGTCCTAGTATGTACAAAAAAAGAACAAACGAGACAGGAATGCATCAAAATTAACCAAGAAAACCTAGAAGGAGTTAAGGAATTCCGCTACCTAGGAAGTAAAATAACATGGGATGGGAGGAGCAAAAATGAAATTAAATCAAGAATTGCCCAAGCAAAAATGGGGTTTAATTCAAAACAAAAACTACTATGCTCCTCCTCAATCAGCTTAGCAAACAGAAAGTTGCTATTGAAGACATATGTATGGAGCATAGCCATGTACGGGTGTGAAACCTGGACAATTGGAAAAGCGGAGAGAACGAGATTGGAGGCTTTCGAAATGTGGTGCTACAGAAGAATGATGAATATCAAATGGATGGATAAAATTACAAATGAAGAAGTTCTTGGAAAAATCGGAGAAAGAAGAACCTTGTGGAAGAGTCTGAAGAAGAGAAGAGGTCAGATGATGGGGCACACACTGAGACATGGGGGACTGCTTAGGGATATCTTGGAGGGGGAGGTGGGAAAGAAAAGGGGAAGGGGAAGACCCAGATTAGAATATTTCAACCAAATAATTGGGGATATGGGATGCCAGACATTTAGAGAGGTTAAACAGCTGGCGGAGGACAGAGTCGAGTGGAGACGGATTGTTGCATCAAACCAGTCTTAGGACTGTATACTCAATGATGATGATGATGATGAACGGAAGAGGCAAGACTACCGAAGTTGGTGAGGGGAAAATGCCCCAGGCCAAAGTACTCCCCCCCCCCCCACAAGGGTTTTATTAGAAATAGTTTGTTAAATTATTTCTCTAGTAATTTAAGATTAAAAGAAGAGTTTATTGAAAAAAGTTAACACGAATAAGCAGGTGGGTTCCGAGGTTTAAAATAAACTATAAAATTCAATTTAGTTTTGGTTGAAAAATTGGGTTTGTCGCATTTCTTTATCAAGTGAAACTACATTTAATCGAAATATTTATTTGATCATTTGAACTAAAGAGGTAATAACATTTAACAGGATGCAGAATGTCCTATCACAATTTTATAGGTACATCAATCAATAAATCAAATAAAATTCTATTAATTTATTTTATTATTAGTGTGCCGTCAAATTTTTAAATTATTAAGTGTGCCGTGACGAAAAAAAGGTTGAGAATCACTGCTCTAGAGAAATCCCAAATGCTTAAAATAGATACAAAAATAACTGCAGGCATGATCTGGCTGTAAAATAATGTGGAAATAATTAAAGTTAAAAAACTAACCAACATAAAAGTTAGGGATATCAATGACTGAACGTCTCTTTAACATATCCATTCTTTCTAGTTTTTCTCTTATTGAATTTCTCCTTTCGATGTTTGGTTCAGGAAGAAATTCAGGATATAAAAACCTAATATTTTTTGGAAAAGCATTATTTGATGAAGTATTTTTCTTTTGAATATTTGTATTTTCTTGTGATTTCGATTTTGGATCCTGTTGGGGTGATTCCGGTAAAGAAGAGAGATATCTAAAATCTTAAAAAAATTAAATTAAAATATATTTACTAAAATATTTCAACATAAAAACGAAAATGTCTTAATTTATTTTACCTAATCTCTTAATTAAATTCAAATCTTTGAAATTTAATAACAATAATCTAGATACTCTCAGTGACATTGTTTTGATTAATTAGACTCAATCATAGATTAAATATATATTCTTTTATATATGAAATATGTGTGGATTCAATCAATCAAGGTTTAAGGCGTTTAAGGTGAGGTTATAATTTACCATTAATTTTAAATACAACGCTCTCTAGCGGGCTTAAAAGCAACCATTTCTCTAACCTGCCAATTTGATTGAATATGAAATTTTAAGTACTTCATATATAAAAATTTTAAAACTTTACATTATTTCATTTAATTTTTATTTTATTTAACCCCTTTTACGGAAATCTTTTCACATGGTTAAGATTATGAATCATAATAACAGTGATTCTCTAGAATCTGAACTTTTGTTAAATAAATAATAGCCTATGATTTGTCAGAATTTTGACATCAACTAAATACATCACTCAGAAAACTCAATATGAAACATTCAATTTGGTAAATCTTCTTTTATATATTTTTATAATATTATCTTACGATTAGTTGACTTTTTTATAGACTTAAATAAGTAATTGCATTTTTTTTAAGTCGTTCCATTTATTTCACATTCCACTGAATTTAAACAAACTATATAAGATTTTTCATAAAATAGTAATAAAATTATTTTAAAAAACTTCTGGTTTTAAAGCTCGATGTATCTAAGGGTTAGATTTTTGGAAAAACAAGCAGCTCCTGATTTGCATAGTAGAGATAGCAAGCGAGCTCTAAATACGCCCAGGAAGTCGGGTACGAGCTTCGCGCTTCCTTAGGGCCAGTTGTATGTCGGTTGGTAAAGTCTTTGTAAACGTTGACAAATGGTAAAACCTTAAAATTCACCTTGTGCCGGGTGGGATGGCCAATCAGATGAAAGTGCCTGTCATCTGATTGACCATCCCACAGGTTGAACCTGTAAACTCCTGATGATGGACTAATAATCCTAAATATATTGAGTTTGTATAAACCTCTTTGAGTTTTATTTCATTAACTGTGAAACTACACACCCTTTACTTTATTAATTCATCATCATCATTGAGTATACAGTCCTAAGACTGGTTTGATGCAACAATCCGTCTCCACTCGACTCTGTCCCCCGCCAGCTGTTTAACCTCTCTAAATGTCTGGCATCCCATATCCCCAATTATTTGGTTGAAATATTCTAATCTGGTTCTTCCCCTTCCCCTTTTCTTTCCCACCTCCCCCTCCAAGATATCCCTAAGCAGTCCCCCATGTCTCAGTGTGTGCCCCATCATCTGACCTCTTCTCTTCTTCAGACTCTTCCACAAGGTTCTTCTTTCTCCGATTCTTCCAAGAACTTCTTCATTTGTAATTTTATCCATCCATTTGATATTCATCATTCTTCTGTAGCACCACATTTCGAAAGCCTCTAATCTCTTTCTCTCCTCTTCTCTAATTGTCCAGGTTTCACACCCGTACATGGCTATGCTCCATACATATGTCTTCAATAGCAACTTCCTGTTTGCTAAGCTGATTGAGGAGGAGCATAGTAGTTTTTGTTTTGAATTAAACCCCATTTTTGCTTGGGCAATTCTTGATTTAATTTCGTTTTTGCTCCTCCCATCCCATGTTATTTTACTTCCTAGGTAGCGGAATTCCTTAACTCCTTCTAGGTTTTCTTGGTTAATTTTGATGCATTCCTGTCTCGTTTGTTCTTTTTTTGTACATACTAGGACCTTGGTTTTATTCTTGTTTATTTTCATTTTGATTTCTTCTATTAGGATTTGGTTAATTCCATTCAAGGCGTCCTCTAATTCTTTTTTATTGCTTCCTAGAAGGGCAATGTCATCGGCAAATCTTAACATAGCGATCTTTTGACCTTGGATTTCTATACCTGTATCAATTTTGTCTTTGAATTCTTTAATCGCTTCTTCTATGTATAAGTTGAAAATCATGGGTGACAGCACACATCCTTGTCTTACACCTTTTTTTATTTTGGCTTCTCTGTGTTCATCACCAATATTTATAATTGCCGTCTGGTTTTGATATAGATTGTAGATTAGTCTTCTCTCTCTGAATTTTATTCCCGCCTGTTTTAATATTTTAAACATAATTTCCCAATTGACATTATCGAATGCTTTTTCTAGGTCTATGAATCCGATGTAGACAGATTCTTCCCTGATAAAAGCCCTTTCTATTATTAGTCTAAGAGAGAGAATTGCTTCTCGGGTGCCTCTGTTTCTTCTAAAGCCGAACTGGTCTTCCCCCAGATTTTCTTCAACTCTTTGTTCTATTCTTCTCTGGATTATTTTGGTTAGGATTTTGGAGGCATGTGAGGTTAGGCTAATGGTCCTGAAATTTTCACATTTATCCGCGCCTGTCTTTTTGGGAAGTGTGACTATTTTGTTTTTTTGGAAATCTTTTGGGATGATTCCCAATTTATAGATTTTGCTAATTAGTTCAAAGAGTTTGTCAAGTGCCTTTTCCCCAGAGTTCTTTAGGATTTCAGCTTGTATATTGTCTATTCCGGGTGCTCTATTATTTTTTAGTTCCTTCAAAGCTGTCTCGAATTCTGACCTGAGTATGGGGTCTCCTAATTCGTTTTCGTCCACAGATTCTTCTTCTTCTATTGGGTTCATTGTTTTTTCTTCTCCATAGAGTTCTTCTAGGTGTTCCTTCCATCTATTTGCCTGTTCGTTTTCGTTTAGAATAATGTGGCCTCCTTTATCTCTTATGTTCTTGCTTTTTGGCTTGTCTTCTTGAAAATTTCTTTTTATTGCCCTATAGGCTACATCAACTTTTCCCAATACTAGATTTTCGTTGACTTCTTTACATTTTTCTTGAATCATTTTTTCTTTTGCTTTTCTACATTCTCTTATAACTTTCCATCTTAATTTTTTATATGTTTCTTTCCCTTCTTCGTCTTTTCTGTTCTTAAATTTTCTTCGTTCGTCAATCAGTTGCAGTATTTCGTCTGTTACCCATGGCTTTTTAATTTCGTTTTTCTTTGATTTAAGGACTTCGTTGGCTGTTTCAGTCAGGCTTGATTTCATAGCATTCCATTCTTGTTCGATTTCTTCTTCTTTATTATTTGTGGGTGTTTTTTCTTCCAGTTTCTTATTCATTACGTTTTCGAAAAGTTTTTGGGTTTCCTTATTTTTTAATTTAGATATATCCCAGTTTTTTCGCGACCCTCCCTTTTTATTAGTTTTTTAAATTTTAGTTGGCATTTCATCGCAATTAGATTGTGATCACTAAAAATATCAGCCCCAGGATAGCTTTTACAGTCCTTTACTTGATTTCTGAATCTTTGTTTGACTAATATGTAATCTATTTGAAATCTCCCCTTGTCTTTTGGCATTTTCCACGTGTAGATCCTTCTTGGATGGTGTTGGAAGAGTGTGTTTGCTACTACTAAACTGTGCTTACTGCAAAATTCAATTAATCTTTCGCCCCTTTCACTCCTATCTCCTAGACCGTGTTCGCCCACCACTTTTCCTTCTTTGCCTTTTCCTACTCTTGCATTCCAATCCCCCATAATTATTAAATTTTCATCCCCTTTAACGCGCTTCATCGATGTTTTCAATTTGTTCGTACATTTCTTCTATCTCTTGGTCATCCTTATATAATTGTGTAGTAGGCATGATACCTGTATTATCACAGTATCTTTCGGTTTCGAATCCACTGTGATCATAACAATCCTTTTGCTTACCTGAAGATAATTCTTTACCCTTTGCCCTATTTTTTTATTCATAATAATGCCCACTCCTGCCCGCTCCATTCTGCCCCCCCGTATGAATGATTCTATGGCTGTTTTCAAACCAAAAATCTCCCCCTACTGGGTATCTCATTTCACTAATCCCAATAATGTCCAATTTGTGTCTATCCATTTCCCGCTTTAAATTCATTAGTTTATCTATTCCCTTTAGCGTCCTAACATTCCACGCTCCGACTCGTAGAAAGTCATTATTTATTTATTTATTATTAATTAGTGAATTTTTAAGGTTTTACCCTTTGTCTACGTTTACAAAGAGTTTACCAACTGGCACCTTAATGAGCTTTATGTCCTATACTTATCAAGAAGCAAGGAAAATGCTCGTCTTTGCGACAATATCACACGAGCTACAAATACCCAGGAAATGTGTGAGCCCCAAGCTTAATGGTGAGCTACTCCTAAGGTCACAGGCAGCAAACATAATGCTCTTCTATTATTTTTAAATATACTAGTATATGTTAAATTGAAGGAAAACTGAAACTATTAAAGGCTACGCTGTTTGCAGTTTCGCTGAATTAATAATTTTAAATGATATAATTATCTAAATCTGATTATCCTAGAATAATATCATTTAAGAAATAATCTCTAAAAGTCTGAAACAGGTCTGGACTTGTATTTGGCACCCTTGCAATGCCTTGCTCTAAATCAGGAGTGGGCAACTGCCGGCCCGCAGAATAAATGAAAATATTATTTATATTTATGTTTCGCAGAGGTTTGACATGTTCAAATGTCGTCTCATTTACAACAAAATTAAAATTATTTTCACAACAATTTCAAAAGAAACTCTTGAATCACTTTCCAACATTGAAACAAAGGAAAATAACTTTAAAAATAGGGATTATAAAAAATATGAGACGATAACAAACGATTTATTCAACAAGATTTAAAGATTTTCAAAAAATTTCTAATGATCTTTCACTAGTAACTCTACCATTTGCTTTCAATGTCGACAATGCACCAGCCAGTATACGGATGTTTTAAAAGTAACTTTTCGAGAAATAATGAAAAAAATTAAAATTATTATTATTTGTACGTCAATAAGAAAAGCTTGTTAATATAAAAAAATAAAAGCAATACAATCGAATCTGTTAAATAACCCCCCCCCGGCAACTATATATTTTTTGTTCACATTTTTTGGAAAACATTATTAAATTTATTATTTTGATTTTATTCAAGTTCACGTATTATTTTCTTTGAGTTTAATGATTTTTTAAAATATTAAATATAATGAGAACTTTTTATGCAATAAATGTACAAGTACATATTTGACACTTGGTGTCTGTAACTTACTTTATCATTTTTATTCCTTTCATATCATTCCTTCAAATATATAGTCTTTTTTGTGTTCATTTTAATTTTTTTAGTTTAAAATGAAAATTTATTTGGCTATCTTTTTACTGCATATATTTCAACGCATACTGCATATTACTTACATATTTCAGCATTTTTAACTGCATATTTTAGCAGTTTTTACTGCATAAAAATCCGGGTCTCTACTTATAACCAAAAACTCCTAACTTGACTGACATATGTTGTCTTTTCTTTTGATTTTCGATCTTGTTTAAAATTCTGTTTATTTTAATAATTATATTAAGAATCATTTAATTTTTTTCAGCATGGCCTCTGATTTCTTTTATCCGAATACCGGTGGTGTCGAAGAACACATATTCAATCTTTCTCAGTGCCTAATAATGAAAGGTCATAAAGTTATTGTTATTACCCATTCTTATGGAAAACGGGCTGGAATTCGTTTCATGACTAATGGTCTTAAAGTAAGTTAACATTTTCAAATATTATTTTATTTATTTGGATTATAAATACTTTTTCTTGCAGATGAAAATGAGTTTAGAAAATTTAGTATTCTTTTTGTTTTGTTTTTATTTACCATTTTTTCAGGCTTATTATTTACCTATAATGGTTTTTTATAGTCAAACAATTTTGCCAACAATTATTTGTTCACTTCCTCTCATTCGACACGTTCTTTTGAGAGAAAAAATCACTTTGGTCCATGGACATTCGGCATTTTCTAGTCTAGCTCATGAATGTATCATGGCTGCACGTTTTCTTAATATCAAGGTTAATAAAAAATATACATTTATTTAGTTCTTTTTTTATAAAAATAATTAATGTTTAATACCAATTTTTTAGTCAGTATTTACTGATCATTCTCTTTTTGGTTTTGCTGATGCATCTGCTGTGATTACGAATCGTTTTCTCCAGATTTCCCTAGTTGGCTGCAACCATTGTATATGCGTATCTCATACAGGGTAATTAATAAAAAACTAAATATTAAAATTCTTTTTTAGATAGTTTTTATAAATTTTAGAAAAGAAAACACTGTGTTGAGAGCAGGAGTACCACATTCTCGAGTTTCGGTAATTCCAAATGCTGTTGATACAACTCTTTTTAAACCCGATCCGAGTAAAAGAAAAAAAGATAGAGGTAAAAATTTTATAAACTAATTTTTTAAATCTTAAATCTTTTTTTATATAAGATTGGAGTAATTTTTGGAGACGGACTGATAGTGAATTAAGTGGATATTGATGAG